>CM073143.1:24170823-24478323 GCA_037039145.1 Fundulus diaphanus | reverse complement strand
TTAATTGCATTTATTGATCTGCTGTATATGAAGGTTTTCACCTGGGTTTTATTGGTTTGGTTTATTTACTCCTTTTTTATGAATGCATGATTCAGGACTTGTATGAACATTTTCTCCTTTACCTACTCTAAAGCAAAAAATTTAGTGGCTGATTTTATTTTTTTCCATGTAGTCTGGTTCTAGCAATTAATTTTAAAATAGTCCACATTTTCCATTCCAGTAACAAGCTGCAGAGAAATGTTATATCAGAGGATTCACAACCAGCATTTCAACAAGCCACACCACCCTTGATGAGGGCTGCACATGTGCAGCACCTTTAACTGCGGAAAACAACACTGGCACATATATACCGTGATGCTTTATAGCAGTCCTGTGGTTCGTTTTTGGTAACCAATACGTCAAGATTCTCGTCATTTACTGATTTTGCCCAGCCGATCAGAAAAAGCCTTATGTTTAGGATGTGAAAATGTAATAGGCTGGTGAGCTGGAAATATAGGTCTTTTTAAAGTTTGAAGTCATTTGCGCAATAAAAATGTTTACGGACACCATTTGGCACATCACATTAAATTACTTTCTACAACTGCTACAGGTCACATCTTCGAGTATAAATAAAGAGTAAGATACAGAAAAACGACACAGGGTGCAATGTGGGACAACATAATATACATTTTTATAGGCACATTAGTGCTCAAGGACAAAAATAAAATAAACATGAATCCAAAATTTCACTTCTTGAAGACTAAGGACCTGTTCTTTAAATACTCCAGAAAAGAAGCGGTGATCTGCGTGGGCAAGAAAATCTACGTGTGCCTTAAGTGGGCGTGTTGCGAGTCATCCACGTCCGCAATGGATAAGATGCGCAAAACCAACTCAGTCCGTCTAATTTAAATGAGCCAATTGCTTTGCTACTGGCAGTTTGAGAGTGACAGTAAAGAAAGATGAAGTTCCAAGCAATGGAGTTGGAGGTAATAATGCTAATAATTTCTCAAAATAACATTGATAATGAATAAATGTAACTTGTTTTTATCTTTTTTTTTTTTTTTTTTTTAAAAATGATTAAATATCAACCCTAAAACTTGGAAAGGCTGACGCCCCCTCTGGCAGAGGTTAGTCTGGGAAGGAGCTGTATGGTCAGACTGACAGCAAAATTAATCTCTAAACAGCTGGATTTACCTCCACCAACTCCTCACAAAAAAATATTGCAAGCCAAGGAAGCCTCGTAATAACCTGTGTCTGTTTTCTGGCCACAATGATGCAGAAGTTCTTGCGTGCAAGTTTGCACCAGACTTTCAAATGTGATAAATACAGACGCAACAAGTGCAGCAGCAGTCCGGTTCAGGTTTTATAAGTCGCTTTGTCGGTGGTAAGTATTTACATTTACATAATCTATTTCTATTGGTCATCAGCATATGATCTGTATATTCAAGAAGGCCCACACGCATAAACGTTTGCACCTACTGTTCCACTGACTTTACACCTGACTTTACACCTGGTAAAAAAAAAAAAAAAAAAAAAAAGACTTTACACCTGGTAAGAAGATCAGCTTTGCACACGCTGATTAGTTTGCATGTGTTTTAATATGCGTTAAGCTTTTGAAGAGCAGGCCCTCAATGCGAAACCAATTAAAATAATACAATATTCTAGTTTTCTTTGTTTCTTTTGCTCACCTGCTCTAGACTCAGTTTAAATTATCAAATAGGCTTTACAGCATGCATAACTAACAAAACAAGAGCCTCAGCAGTTGACATTAAGACTGAGTAAATGTGTCTTACCTTTCAGTAAAACTTTGACTGCTCGTGTCTTAGCAACACAGACCACAGCAAACTCAAAATTAAAAAGTACAAAAATAATTTCTCTCCCTTTGGGAGGAAAACTTTCAGGAGAGATTAAATGTAAACCCTCCACGACCTTACTGCTTCTTTAATAAAACTCACTCAGCAATGTGCAACAGATTTTTAATGTGGTAAACCGAAGAAGTTTGAAATATGTTTATGTGGGGAAAAAATGTCAAAACTTTTTCCTTTCAGACAATATGGACACATAATAATCAATTTTGTCAACTTGATTAAAGGAAATCTGAAGGAATGTCAGATGACCAGGTTAGGCTTCCTCCCTAACAGCACCTGAAAGAACCATATGGGCAACAGATTGTATCTTAAACCTTGACAAAGGTTTCTCACAGCAACAGTTACATTCACACATTTTACAGTGAAGAAAAGAAGAGTGGTGGTAACCTCGTCGAGAGGTGGTGTCCATTTCTGCATTACGGTTCTGTAACCTTACGGGTTGAATCGGTTCCCTCGGTAAAGCTCTTTCCATTTCTCTGATGGCAGCATTAATGCATAAAAATCCAGCGGATATTTTTAGAGCAGCATATCCTGCTTTCAAGACCACATCTTTTCAAGAGACCCTTACACATCATTAGTAAGACAACGATAAACCAGGGTATAAAGCTCGCTCCAGGGTACGGCCACGAAAGGCCCCTGACCTGGTCCCAGTAGAGAATGTTGGTGAGAAATGGTTCAAAGACCCCCTTATACCTAGAGATATGTTTGCTGGAAAGATGGAGCAAAATAACCCCTCAAACCTTTCACGGTTTTCTATCCTAAGTAGCAGAAAGGCTTCGCATGTACACAATATAAAATTAGCACATCCTAAAAACGTTTAATGATTATCCTTTCTTATTTCAGAAAAGAAAACTTGTATATCAATTCGTTAAACACACAGTGAAACATTTTAAGCCTTTGTCCCTTGAGACTTTGGGTTTTTTGTTATCTGTAAGCCACAACCATAAAAATTAAGTCTTAGAAAATTTGAATATTGTAAAAAAAAAAAAAATAATAATAATAATTAGAAATTCCTGGTGTCACCTAGTTAACTCAAAACACCTGCAAAGTTTTCCCAATCTTCTAACCAGTCTCTCAGTCTAGGTCAGGAGGCTACACACACTGACGCCCTCCACAGGGACAGAAAGCCACAAAATGTCATTGCTAAACAAGGTGGTTGTGCGGCATGCTGTACCCAAGCATATTCATAAGAAGCTGATTGGAAGGAAAAGCTGTTAGGAAACAACAGGGAGAACAGCAGCCTTGAGAGGATTGTCAAGAAAAATCTATTCAAGAATTTGGGGAGCTTCAGCAGGAGTGGACTGAGGCCGCAGTCAGTGCCTCAACAGGCGCCACACACAGACGAATCCTACACAGGGGGCTACAAATATCCCATTCCACCTGAACCAGACATCAGAAGCATCTTACCTGAGCCAAGGAGAAAAATAACTGGACTGTTCTGTGGTTCAAAGTCCCGCTTTCAAATCAAAGTAAATTCTGCAATCAAGGTCCCAGAGTCTGAAGGAAGAGCAGAGAGGCCCAGAATCTACACTGCTTGAAGTCCAATGTGAAGTTTCCACAGTCAGTGATGTCGTCTATTGGTGTCTGTTCACTGCGGTTTGTGAAGTCCACAGTCGACAGCGCCATCCACCAATTCTAGATCGCTCCAAGCTTTCTTATGGTGACAAGCTGGATGGAGATGCTGATTTAATTTTCCAGAAGGACTTGGCACCCGCCGACCATGCCAAAAGGTACCAAAAGCTGGTTCAATGACCGTAGTGTTCCTGTTCTCGATTGGCCAGTAAACTGGTCTGACCTGAAACCCTTAGAAAATCTCTGGAGTGTTGTGTAGAGACACCAGACCCAACAATGCAGTTCATCTGAAGGCCGCTCAAACCAATCTGGGCTTTCATCACACCTGAGCAGAACCACAGGCTGATCACTTCCATGCCACGTTGTATTTATGCAGAAATTCATGCAAAAAGAGGCCCTACTAAGAATTGAGTGCATAGAAAAACAAAACTTTTAAAGATCTTATGTAAAAATCTAATTTTCAGAGACACTGGGTTTTGTTTTTTTCGTTACCTGTAAGCCATAATCATCTAAAGTACAATAAAGGCTTGACATATTCCACTCCGTGTGTAATGAATGTATGAAATACTTCACTTTCTGAAATGACAAAATATTGCATCTATTCACAATATTCAAATGTTTTGAGAAGTGTTGAGAAATGAAAACATTACAAAGTGGTATAATCAAGAGCCGGTTTCAACTTTGAGAAGTTTTCTAAGACTCAAATATACAAATTCATTTATACTAAATATTGTTAATCAGACAAAAATATATTTACACTGAAGTAAAATCATTTATTTTGTTTTTTTACCCCATTCTAATTCAGCTGCAGGACTAATTATTACAGAATATACTTAGAGCTGCACCATAAGCCTGGAGCTGACTTTAGCAGGAACCTATGACAGGAAAGCTAATATCTGGTTGCAAATGTAAAGAAGCTACTGGAGCACAAACCTCTTCACATGGAGAAGCACTCTGAAAAAAAGGTTGGTAAACTCCAGCCTGTTCCACAACAGTTTAAAAGCTCAAAAGAATAAAACAGGGCAACTTTGTTGTAAAGGTCTCAGAGTAAAGTGTCAATGTTCTCTAGAGCAGAGGTATCCTTTTCTGGCCCATGGCATCCGCGCTCCAGCACAGCTGACTCAAATGGCAAAAATACCTCTTCGGTGTGTGTGAAGTGCAGAAGCCTGATAATGACCGTTTGATTAACGTGTGTTAAGTAGAGAAACACCTTGAGCACACAGGACCCTTGAAGACTGACACTAGATAGACGTCACTGCTCAGTGAAGCACACACCGTGTATCAGGCTTACAGTTAGCAATCATAAGAGCACTGTGCTACTAAAAGAAGCTAAAGGATTAGTAGATTCCATTTTCACATCATTTTCTTGGTTTTAAATGATTAAAATCCTGTTTTAAAAGGAGCGCCTTTCTTCACACAGTGACATCGCCTATGTGCTCTAACCAGATATTTATATTGGGTGATAAAAAATCCACAACTCCAGAAGGCTCTGGGTGGCAGAGATAGTTTTGGTGGATCCACCTAACAAACCCATTACAAAAGCAAAACAACTTGTGAAGATACCGGCTGAAGCTGGTTAGTTTTATTGTGCAACGTGAAACTAGTTCTATGAGGACTTGGGCTAAAAGGCTGGAGATGTCATTACTTCAAAAGCAACATAAAAAGCCTGGATACAGTTTGCAAATATGATCAGGGACAAACATCTTCATTTTGGAAGATGTGTCTTGTGGTGTCCTGGAACTAAAATGTATTCTACCAAGAGCATCATTTGGCTATAATAACCATAATTACACTCTGAGGAAGTTGGGGGGGGGGGGGGGTGCAGTGAGAGTACCAGGCTAACTAAAGTTCTGGGGTGGAAGGAGAGCTTTGCTCCTTGAGGAACTGGTGCACTTTCCAAATAGATGGCACCAGGAGGAAAAACTATTGAAGCGTTTCAAGACATTTACCAAGACCTTAAACGCTTGGTTACAAGTATTTAGTAGTAAGAGCCAATGACACCAAGTATACCGCCAAATTAAATACAGATTGGTTTGGGGGGGGGGGGGGGTATCTTGCAGTAACAATAAGAGCTGTAGGCAGAGAAAAGGAAAGTGCGAGTGAGGTAGCCTACAAACCTGCCTCGGTTATAGCAGTTCTGTTGGGAGAAATGGGTCAAAATTTCAGCAAAACATCGTGAGAAGCTTGTGGAAGAAAACCAAAAACCTTCCACTTATGTCCTACAGGTTAAAAACACAATTGCATATAAACACTCTTTTTTATATTCTGCCATTCAGCAAATGGAAATACTTCAGGATACTCGAAATTTCCATTATACTACACTTTTCAGGTTTAGTGCAACCGTCAGACAGTAGGGGGTGGGGGGGGGACGGGAAGTTATCAATGGATGGTTTCAAATTCAAATAATTAATGATGAAGGCTGGAAGGAAAAGGTTTGAACATTGCTAATTATAGTTCTTAAGGTCAAATCATCGGCCACAAGTCTGTTAACATGACATTTTGTGTGAGGATACCTTTAACTGAAGAGGACCAGCAGCAAGGAGCAGCTCTTTTTACGCAGCACAATTTCACTGTTAAACACACGGTCGCATCCGTTTGCTTAAATCATCTGTTGGGTTTCAGTATAACCTTTAACTGTTTAAGTTGTACTTCAGAAAAGTTGCACCGTTGCAGCACCAACGACAGATGGTGCCATTGCCCTGGATGAAGGCAGGTAATGACAGGTGAGACTACAAGGCAAAACAACCTGTAAACGGCGTTAAAGCCCATTCTTTTTTGCCGTAAAAGATTGGGCACGTCTTCAAACAAGTGTGTACGCGGCTCAGTTAGAAATCTTTGAGTGCAAGTGCCAAACATTCCTGGTGTCCACTTTTTACCCAAAGCATCTGCACACAGGCTTCTAAACAGGAATCCAGAAGCTTGTCTGGTGTTTCCCCTCCTAAACATCAACGTGTATGTAGTGGTCGTTTACATCACATCCTCGCTCAACTCCGTTTCTCTGCTAATGTAACGTGTTACTGATCGATTCGTCGAGAAGAATCTAGTAAAGTGTGCGTCTGCTTCTGTCTGAGGGAGCACTCAGGGGCTCTCTGTGGCGGTCGAGGTTTTCTCCAAGGAGTCATAGTGAGCTTCATCAAGCTGCTCCTCAGCCTCATCAGGAAGCGGGGGTTTAGGTGGCGCCTCCACAGTCGGATTGCTGGGTGGGACTCTCCTGTTGGTGGGGGGTGAGAAGGAAAAAAAAAAAAAAAAGAAAAAAAAAAAAGGAACAAATTTCAGTTGTCTAAAATAACGTACAACTTCCCAAACGTTGACAAAAGAGCTGGAGCATCTGGTTTCAGATAAACACTGCAGGTAAAAATAAAACAGCTCTGGTGAGTCATGCGGAAACAACAATGCGGAGCAAGCAGAGCATGCTTCTGAACACACCACACATTTCCAGGACAAGTAATGCAGCCCATATTCAGCAGCTTTTACATCATAGAGACAAAGGAAAACAAACAATCAGAGACAGAAATAAACCAAAAGCCACAGCACAACTCCCAGAATCAATTTGCCAGAGAAACAATGACGAAACAGGAGAGGGGGGGGGGGGGTTGCACAAAACATGCAGGAGGTCCAACTTTCACTTTGACTTACGAGGATTTTTTTTTTTTTTTGGGGGGGGTAGATGTCGCTCAAAACCGGGCGTAACCGGGCCGCACGCTGAAAGCAGAGACAGTCCTCATGTTTCAGACTCAAAGTAGCACAAGTTTTTTATTAGGAATTAATGTATCTGTCAACAGTGTTTGTATTCATCTTCTGTTAATGCAAGAATCAGTAAAAAAAAATAATAAAAAAGAAAACACCCAAAAGGCTCATGCCTGAGGTGACTGGGGGCCTCAGATTAGAGCCCTTTTGTTTGTCTCCTCCAGTTCACTCTGATCTAAAGTTGAACATCCAGTGAAGCTCCTGACCCACAGAGAGAAACACTTCACACCATTTCAACTCTTGGCTTGAAATGTTCGACTTTTTACTCAAGCAGACCCTAATCACGCAAAGCTAAAATTTACTGCCTCCAATGTAGTTTCAAAACTGTCAACTATTTCAGGAGATTTAACAGAATCCAGATTTGGAGTAGACTAAACATTTCTTTACTGGAGCTTTACAACGTCTTCTGGTTGATTTAGTCGCCCCTCTATTTTGACACCTCCAGTCCAGACAATGTAACGCTTGAAAAAAAAGAATTTATATAAATAAAACATTTTTTAAAAAGGTGAGCACACGTAAATCTGTGCAACAAGAAGCCTATTCTCTAGGCTGGACTGCATTATGCAGGAAAAGACTGGATCATAAAATGTAAAAAAGCAAAATACATTTTTTATGTGGTTGAAAACACAGAGTTGAAACCGAATGTTGACAAACTACACAGAAAGACAACCTTTTGTTTCTGCCGCACATTAAACCAGATAAACATTTCTTGTTTTAGGTCAGTAAATCTGTTTATTGCTAAAATAATGAGAGATTTTTTTTCATGTGTAAAGGAAGGATGTTTGGATACATTTCTCTATTTCTTGCTGGAATTGCCTTCTAAACAGGATGACATGGTCCAAATAGTTTAGCCGTTTTTCTACAAGCTTCTCACAAGATTGCTGCAGTTTTGTCTCATTTCTCCCGACAGAAACGGCGTAATCTTGTCCTCAAGCCATATTGTTGCTAACTTGGTAGACCCATTTGTGGCCAGGCTTCAACTTCCTGCTGATGTTTTGAGATGTTGCTTCAATCCTTCCACATTTATTTAAATAAGAGCAACATGATACTCCTACTCTCCTCAGACGTTTTCCCAGGCTTGCAAGAGTCTCCCTTTTTCCCTCCAAATGTAATGATGATCATTATGGTCTAATACTGCACGTTGAATTTCATCAGACCACAGGATACGTCTACAAAATCGGTCTCAGAGTCAGGTTACAGTTTGCTAATGCACAGAGTATTGGTTTCTTCTTCGTTTAGTGACCTTTTATCCTCATGCCAGTGCAGAATAGGTTTCACTGTTGTGTTTTGAATTAACTCATCAAAACCTCACAAGGCATCACCATCCGGGTTTTTCAAAATTACAAAAATAAAATTCTCTTGTTATTCTGGCATTGAGCAGATGAAGAAAAAGCTGACAGTTTGAAACACTGCTCTGCACTGGTTAGATCAAATGACTTTTAGAATAAGGTACATTTCAATTCTACAAATAAGACAGGAAGTAGAGACGTTTTTATATTACTGATCAGGCCTTGGAAAATAAATAGGAATACTTTTATCATCCTCTGGGAATCAGACCTGAAGAGGCAAACTCAGTCAAACTCAGTGATGAGCCGTTTTCTGACCGTTTTGACTGGATTCTTGTGATGGATAAACTAAACTAACACATTGATACTAGTGTTCCCAACATGTACATTTTAACCAACTGTTCACAAATTATGAATATGAACCAAAACAAAAAGCTGTCTTGTCCTGTAAAAATCGAGAGAAAACGCAAGAAGCTGACAGACTGCTCTACATGAATGAAGATGAAGCGATTAGGACAAACCCACACAAAAACAAACACCAACACACAGCTGTGCTGTACCTTTTCAAGCAGCAGCAGCAGGAGGAGGAGGCTGGTGGGTGGTTGGCAGGTCAAGGTGTGCAGGATGCAGTGCAAACGCTACCGTGCAGGAAACACACACGCTGAACAGTTAAGGGCGGGGGGAGGGGGAGGGAGCAGGACGGGTCTCGGTTCGCAGGTTAATGCGTTTAAAGGACGAACACCAGTTTAATGTTTCAGAGGGGAATAAAAAAAATTGTTCTGCTGTTAGGATGTGATGAAGGATCAGAGGAGTCCAATAGAAATGCTCTTAGCACAAGGTCAAAAACGTTCTCCGCTAGATTCTTATTCAGCCGAAGTCAGACGGCTGCAAAACAACGCTCTGCCCGTGTCTGGTCTAGCTTTTATGACAGAAAGCCCTTCTGAAAAGAAATAAGGAATGGAGGCAAGAAAAAATGTCCATCTGAAGAAATTTATTTGATCATTTGTGTATAGTAGAAATTCACCAAACATTTGAAGTCATCAATAATTATACTTTTTTTGCCGCCTCAAAGCATGCATATTCAGAAATTCTCTGTACAAAATAGGGGTCATTCTTTTCTACCCAAACCCCTCGCAGTCGGCACACACATGTAAGTGGGTGTGGGAGTTGTGCGGCCACAACCCAATCTCCTCAGAACAGATGCCGAAAAGAAAGAAGGTAAGTTGGCAAAGTTGAGGGGAGACGTCGGGGACGAAGCTTCTGCTGTACTGGGCAGTAGAAAATAAAAAGTCAATCTGAACCAGATCTGATACAGATCTGTACAGTTAAAACATCCAAATGAATGATCCACTTGTTTGGAGAAGGAAATATTTAATCATCTGAAGCGATTACATTTTTTGCAGAGCGGTGAATCTTGGACAGGCAAGCTTCCCCTTCACCGTCTCACTCTGCAGGTAAACGATAGTTTGTGAACTTTAGAAGTCGCCCTTTTCCTGATGGACTAGTTATAAACACCAGAGGTGGACGGAGGGACAGCTGATGGTCAGACGGGGACCAATTAGGCCGACGGACAGAAAAACAAATCATTCAGCACAAACAACAGTTGTGACGCTTTTTGACTCGCTGAGGTTTTAGTGTGAGTTAGAGCAGCACAAAAGGAGAAATGAGGTTCCAGCAGGAAATCTGGTTGCCTTTCGGGCAGCGGAGAGCCCACGCTTCACTTTTCAGTCACCAAGCAGTGTTTTGACCTCTCACTTTCTGTGGATTCAGTAGAATCCAACATCTCATCTGCATATATCGTAGTCGATAATGTTACGTTAAAAGTTTTCCTCTAAAAACTACATTATAAAGTTAAATAATCCACAGTATAGGCACCACGTATAAATATGCAAAAAATAAAAAGTGTTTAGCTAGTATTGTACATTTCTTTTCTCGTTTTTATTTTAAATAGCTCAACACTTTCTCCAGTTTATTTTTTTTCCAAATTTCACTCAATCATAAGCTGCAAAACCTCTGCATACCAAGTCTGGATTTCTTATCTTACGTTTGTTATAAAATAAATGTTCTTTATAATTTCCCCCCCGTCTATCCCAAGTTTGATTTAACAGTGCAAAGGTTTTCACATTCCTTGGACGTTTCCCCACGTTTGGTCATATTAAACCCAAACATTTCAATTTATTTTATTGTGACAGACCAACACAAAGTAGTGGATAATTGTAATGTCCCAAAAAAAAACAACAAAAAAAAAACGTGCTTTTCAAAATTATCTTTACAATGAAAATCAGAAACGTTTAGCTTGCAAGAGAGGCTGCAACAGTCTTGAAACGGGGGTGTAGGTTCATTTTCCAGTAAGTCTCAACATGCAGCCAGAGCTACAGTGCATCAGTTTAGATAAAAGCATATTCATGTTAGAATAGTCAAAGTCCAGACCTAAATCCAACAGATAATCTGTTGCATGACTTGAAAGTCTCTGTTAACAGACACTCTCCGGCAAAACCGTCTAAGTTTAAGCTTCTTTTTTTTTTTTTTTTTTTACAAAGAACAACGGGCTCAAATTTGAGTCTGTAGCTGTAAAAGCTGGTAAAGGTATACCCAAGAAGCCTTGTAGCTGGGATGGTAAAGGTGAAAAGTGGGTTAAAAAGTACAGACTCAGACAGCCATACCACACTTTACAAAATATTTAGTTTTTTAAAACACAGAAAAATCTTAAATCCATGTCTAATTTTCCTTCCATTTCTAAATCGTGTACTATTTGGGTTGGTCAGTCAAATAAAATCCTAATAAAATACATTGAAAGTTTTTTTTTCTATAGTGAAAAGCATCCACAACGAATCAATGAAATAAATCCATGAGAACTTTTTCCAGGTAATGGATTATAACAAATATAGATTAGATGTAGAGAAGCCTTTAATTAATTAATGTATTTATTAATTAATTTGTTTTTGGGGATGATGGAGAAGTGGGCGCCAGAGAGCAAACGTTCTCATCTAAACATCCCGATGCTTTAAAGAATCCCAACCAGCGGGTAACACTGTGCAAGGCTTTAAATGGGAGACTGCAGCATGTTGGGATTGAAAAGTTGTTTGTTGGCTAATGAGGCAGGAAGGATGCAGAATGGGGACTGAAGCACCTTATCAGCAGATGATACGAAAAATAAAAATGTTAACACAATTAAAGTTTTAATATAATATTTTAAGTTCAATTGATTTAAATTACCCATCGCCTCATTGTGAATGGAAATTATTGCCCACTTCCAAACACATGTACTGCTTTTTTTCTTGAGTTCGTACAGAAAATGTAACCAAAAGGAGATCATCGTTACTGCTTTTTTTTTTTTTTCCACTTTCCTGATTGCTTGATGATGAAGCAGCATCAGCACCGAAACACCTCAGCAGGACAGTACCACAGCACAGCATGAATAGAAGCACCTGTCGGAGCAGTGTCTGAGCTCACAGACCGATACCGAAACTGTTCCAGGTTGTTTTCATACACAAAGTCACAAACAGAGATTATTAGTTTCATAAAGTGCGTTTCCCCCCCCCCCACCCACCATTGACAGATAATAGATACTGCGTGACGAGCACTTTTTCATGGCACATGTATGTACAGTTAACATTCAGTTTTCTTTGTTAAAACATTTACAGGACCTCTCGTGTCAAAAGAGGAATACAAAACTTCACAGCATGAAAAGGCAGAAATAATTCAGTACTGAAGAATCCAGTAAAATTAAAAACCGTTACGTTTTTACAGTATGAAAATCCTCTTTGGGATCAACCGCTTTCGTTTACATTTCCTTCACGCCGTCGTTCTGTTGGAGAGCACTGACATTAGTGGAAATAGGGCGGGGAAGTGTAATCCCCTCAATTATAGAAAAGACATGTGCATGCATGAAAGACGATCAAAAGACCCATTTTCCTCAGAAAAACCTCCGTCCCATGAATTGGAAATATTTGCGGCACAGTCTGTTCTGGTTTGGTCGTCGCCTGCAGCTCGGCGGAGCTACAGGTCAGACAGACAGACGGCACGGGGACGGCGACGGAAGAAGAGATGAAAGGAGGGTGACAGACACACCCAAGTCTCTTCCTCGGACTGATCGGCTCAAGAGGAGTTTATTGCCGTAAGCAGGAGGCAGGAAAAAACGGGGGGAAAGAGGAAGGAACGGCCGAGGGCGAGCCAGTCTTATCGCATCGTCTCACACTGTGGAAATCAATTTGACCTCTGTGGAACTGTGGACAGAGAGAGGGAGAGGATTCGAGGTGGGCTGGCAGGAAAACAAACGGGGAAAAAAAAAAAAAACTGCAGCAGCAAATAAGCAGAACACACGACTTAAATCTGCAAGCTGGACCTGATCTAAGCCTGAACTTTGGCATGACGAGTGCTTTGACTGAGGCAAAGAGTTGCAGCAGGACATTCAGGGACTGGGTGAGTGGAGTTGGGAAATAAAGCGGCGTAGCAGCTGTGAGGTGATGGAGTCAGGATGTGAATGGGGTCAGAAAATGAATGAACCAAAGAAGGTTAAATGAGCTTCAACAGACAGACACCCAACACACCTGGAGACTTTAAACATGAAACCAGCCCTCACCAATAAACTGGCCACTCCTAAAAACATGAGACCAGTGTCAGAAATGCATCAACTGCACCTCAAAGTCGAACGCTTTTCTTTTTGTTTGTTGCTTTATTTTTATTTTATCTATCACATTCTTAACCAATCATCCCTTGTTTTTATTATTAAGATAATAAGATGCAACAGAGACTTGCTTTACTACCAGCACAGCTAAATACCAAGAATGGGGTTTAGTTTTGCTAAATACATACTATAAACATGATCTGTTACAGTGCTGCAGGAGGAATAGTGTTTATGGCAATATGGTGAACATATACAACAGTCTTTGGCTTAATGCTGGCGTGAACATCCACATCAAGTGTTTTTAAATGGCTAGTTTGGGTCTAATTCCAGCTAGTATACCACCAGGATTCGGCGCCAAAACTATTGCTTCAGACTTCTAGGGATTCTTTTTGATATCTACACTTTTCAGCAATAAGTCTGAGGACTATTTACTGTCGGCTGCAGCCTGAAGTAGCTGAACAAAAGCAGGAATATGCAGAGACAGTGACTGACATTAGAAATAAATAAAATAAAGTCAGAGTGCCTGCAGCACCCAGTTTTATCCGATTTAAAATGAAACCGGCACATTAGTTTCAGAATATAAACAAGACATTCCAAGCAGGATTTACAGCCTGCAGCCAATCGGATCAGAGCACCGATCCCGACCTTGGCGTGACAACCAGTTAACGTGACAGGAGCTACTCATTTCTGGTTTCATCTCAGACAGATGATGACAGAACAGGATGGAAACACAAACAGAAAAATGAAGAAACACCAAATCAAAGAGTGCTGCGCTCTGGTTGGCTGCGTGCATCGTCCCAATCCCTCAGACGTGTAGAAACGGAGAGCTAATCTAACTGGATTTTCACTAAAACAGATTATGGAAGAACTCCCCGTTATCTCATCCAACAGGACGGCTCGTTATCTTTGGTTCCCCCTCCCACAGATTTCTACATCAAACTAACATAAGAACTTAAACCATCGGCTCTTACCTGGTGGGGAAGCGCGGCTCGTACTCTTCGACTCCCTGCTGGAAACAACGAAAAGGAGAGAACAGTAATTAAGTCAGGAAGTTTATCCCACAATTAGACGCATTCACTTATGAAGTGAACGGGACTGCTGCAATAATGTCAACAGCCAGCAGATGGTGACAAAGCTTCTGCAACATAGCAGCAGCGTTTTAACTCCAACTTACAAGTTAGCATTTCTCCATACAAACGGATCTTAGCAGCATAAAACCATCGCTGTACAAACTGGAGCTAATGTCCCTTTGTAAATGCAGCCAGCAAAACTAAACTGCTGACAGAAATCTGTGTGAATGACATGTTTGTGTAGCTTCTGAACTTACATAAAAAAAAGATAAAAAATAAAAACACTAGCGTGTGTTGAGCAGGGCAAGTTAATTGCGGCATCTTAAAGAAGTATTCACATCTTCAACTTTCCCACATTTTGTCACAGACATCAATGTATTTTATTGTGATTATAGTATATGATAGACCCAAACAACACAGTCTACTTCCTAGAAGTATGTGTGGCTGGCAGCAGCTACAGATTCAAGCCTTTTGGGGTGTACCTCTGTCAGGTTTGCACACCTACAGATTATAAATTCTACCCACTTGTCTTTGCAAAATAGTGTCATATTGGAGTGTATTTGTGATCATCAAATTTAAAGTCTTGCAGCAGATTGTCAAAATGGCCTAGCGAAAGTCTAGAGACCAAAGCATATCCACGTTAGTTGGATTTAGGTCTGAACCATTCCCCTCTAGGTCTGGCCAGCATGTTTAGGGTTGTTGTCCTGCTGAAAGGTGAACCTTCATCCCAGACTCACTTTTTCGGCCTCCAACAGGTTTTCCTCTATGACTATATTCTGCATTTTGCTCCATCTATCCAGGATCCTATAAACTGATGAGCTTCCCCCTCCCTGCTGGAGAAAAGTGTTAACACAATGCACAGCCACCACAATGTGTCACTTTAGGAATACTGAGTTCAGGGTTTTCTTCCACATAGCATTTTGCATGTAGACCAAGGACTTGTATGTTCAACAAAGGCTTTTCTCCTTGCAATCTTCCAAAAGGCTAGAGTTGTGGAGTGTCAAGCTGTGTTTCTCTGCAGCTCCTCCAGAGTTACTGTGGTCCTTTTGTCCAACTAAAGCTCCTCAGCAGTGGCGGCTGGCCAGTAGGGGGCGCTCGGGCGCCGCCCCCTTTAAATCGTTTAGATAATAAATGATTTCTGAACGGCAAAGTACTTAAAAATGTATTTATTCATACTGTGTGTCCAATAGACATGTTAGAACTTATTAAAATAGTAAATACATAATTCTATTTAATTGCTCACATTGTGCACACTTCCTCCTTTCCTATGTGCAGGGCGCCGGTCTAATGAGAATGAATGTAGGCGCAGCAACTTGGGCAAGCACGTGATCTGAGGCTGACTTTTAATTGGTTATCTAGGGTTTTGCATAGGGGCGCAGGGCTCTGCGTCCCGGACACACCCATTCTGTTGTGTCATTACTGGTAGAGTGTCAGTACTGGCTAATTTTTTTAAAAACATTGTGTGATTGGACAATCCCCGATTCGACTCAGCGCAGCTGCAGTTCGTTAGGTTGATTCACGGTTATGCTTGCAAAGTGGAGTAGTTTCAAAATGAGAGAAAATTCTGTTTTGTCTTTACAAAAAAATGCTTTTACAAAGCGTTCACTTGAAGAAAAAAACAGGATAAAGGAGCTTGGACCGGATCGTCTTAATTTACAAATTCAGCAGCAGGCAAGTGATCTCTCCACTCCATGGTTGGACAAAGCAGTGTAGGTAGTAGTCAGCCAGTGAAGAAGCGTCGGACACTCAGTGTAGAAGACCATGAAAGGATTGCTGCAGAGGTGAGTTGTTGTGGAAAATCACTGTTACACTGGTTTATAGTAATGTTATTTAATATATTAATAAGATGTGCTTTGTAGTTAGAAATACCTTTAGTTGTGTCTATGCTGTGTAGGTATGTTGATATAATGTTTGTCAGCAAGATATTTTATTATTTAAGTTATACTGAAGTTTATGGGGAATAAAACATTTGGTTACTGATTTTTTTATAATCTTGTCCCACAAAAATACAGTAACACATTTCATAACACAGCCTTAAAAAATGGCATCAAATGTTATTAAAATCAGGAAAACAATCTAGAAGAAGTCTTTTCAGAAACTGTCACGCTCTTGAAGATCTTCATCACCACAGCAGAAGCTGAAAGGTGCTTTTCAACTCTGAAAAGAATCAAGACTTTTCTGAGAAACTCAATGACTCAGGACAGGCTGAATGCATTGGCCATGTTGTCAATGGAGAAAAGACTAGTCACAGAGATGACTGACTTTAACAAGAATATAATTGAGAAATTTGCTGGGCAGAAGGAAAGGAGGGCAAAATTCATGTTCAAATAGTGCTATTTTTTAAGATTTGTTTTGTTTGTTTTTCATTTGTTTGCTTGTGTGCGCCCCCCTCAGTTTTTTTAGCACCAGCCGCCACTGCTCCTCAGGTAACCATGCAGGGTAGCTGGACAGCTAGATCTTGGCAAGTTGGCCATTATCTTTCCATTTCCAGATGATGGCTTCAACAGTACGCCAAAAGATGTTCAGAGCATGGGGTGTTTTATGACCCAACCCTGTTTTTAACTTCGACAACTTTCTCCTTGAGCCGTCTGCTATGACCTTCAACCTCATTATGTCATTTATTCACAGACGCACAGCACAATTTTTAGACATTTGTAAAGCGCATTTAAAATTATGTAGAATTTTCCTTTCCCTTTATAGTAATGCAAAAAAAAAAATGTCCTTTGACCAGTCACATTACATAGTAATAACAGGTTTGAACTTTTTCACTTTTTATCACATTACAAACACAAGAGGTGTGAATACTTCATCAAGGCACTGGGCTCCGCTTCAGGTCTGACAGTGTTTTTTTTGTTTTAATCCAGCATCGTAAAATAGAAGAAATAAAATGCCTTGAAGATCAAATATAACAAACAAACTAAACACCAAGAATGTGAGATGAGCCATCGACTCAAAGGTCTAATAAATGAAGGCGCCGGAGAAGCAGGAGTTTTCTGAATTCATGGCGAACAAAATGACAATCCTCAGCTGCAGCGAGGCAGAAAGAGCAGTTTAAGTTGTTACATGACTGCAGTGCAATTAAGCATCGCCCACATGTTATTTTCTAGGTGAGGCGTAGGAGGGGAACTGGGCTCATAGGGAGGGGGGGGGGGGGGTTCACCGTTTCATAAGACTCTTTTTTTGACTTATGAAAAATCTGTCTCCATCTCATCAGCGGCTCAGAGTTGGTGACAACCGAAGCCGAGCCGCTGCTGTAAGCTGATGCCGGCCAGCGTTGCCTTCTGCGCCGCGGCGACTCTTCGCCTGCCAGCCTGAGATAGACGGGCCCAGATATTTGCCAGGATCTGTGTGATGACTAAGCTCGTGTTTTTGTGGGTGTGTGCGCGTGTGGCTGTTCTGCAGCGCCGGTACCTGTGGGAAGCCTGGCACCGCTACGCTGTAGGGACGCTGTTGTCTGTGCAGCGTGGCCGAGCTCTGTGCAGACATTCGGGAGTGAGTGCCATAATCGGGGACCGGCAGAGGCATGTCCTCTCTCTCCAGAAGGTTCCCTGTGCTGCTGCTTTTCCCGTGGTGGAGGCTGGGGACACACAACAGGAAATGGAAAATTAATAAGGGGAAAGACTATGCTCCTGCATCCTACTGGGCCAAGTTGGTGACAAATATCGGAGTGAGAACATCTGCAGCGAGGAAATTAGGAGTAGCCTCCATGATGAGTGGTTTCCTAGGTTTTTCTGCTGCAGGTGTTGCATCTCGTTAGTCTCTGCACTATTTGAGGCACTTCAAAACGAGGTCCAACGTGTGAAATTGGCATAGACCACAACGGGAACACATTAAGCTTCACGTACTTGTGAACTCGAAGCTGCCTCATGGTGTCTCCGTTGCTCTCGGAGATCAGCCGGGTGTAGGAGAAGGGAAACCAGCCCCGCCTGGTGGAAAGAGACAGCGGGTCAACCACAAAAACATCCGTCGCCACGGGTCCGTTTGTTCACCAATTCCAGGTGAAATCGGTTGCTTTAAAGAAGATATGAAAGAGGAACCAGAGGACTGAAACAGCAACAACAGAGCTTAAACCGGGACTGAACTCACATCCTCGTCTTCTCGTTCTCGCCGTAGTGCCAGCCGTCACGGGCCTCGGGGACCAGCAGGGTGATCACGTCGCCCTCGGCAAAGCTCAGCAGCGTGCTGTTGTCTCCTGCAGCGTGGGAGAAGACGGCTTGGACTCGAGTTCTTCCGTTCTTCTCCAGACCGGCAGCCATGGAGCTGGAGCGGGGAAGCGTGCGGGTCTCCACTGGCAAAGACAAAAAAAACAAAAAAAAAAACGTTTCAGTCTTTGATTTTAATCTGGTTCTCTTCAACCCCTGATGTCTCACTCCTGCTGTGCTCACTGCCTGCAGGATGCGTTATTGTCCTCAGTTATATTCTACTGTGATTCACAAGCAGCAAAACATAGTTATGCAACGTTCCACGTTTATTTGCACCGAGGCCCTTTCTCATTTCAAGTATCACATGTTCTATTCCCTCTTGTTTCGGCCTGGTTTTAAACCTGCAGGCTGTGCTTCAGGTGCCACATGGAGGGGGAAAAAAATGATTTCACAGCCTTGTTAGGAGAAGAGTAAGCTTTAATCTTTTTTTTTTTTCCCCCACGCAAAGAAATCCCACAAGAAGCTGCAGAACCAACGGTCCTGAAACACCTTTGGCTTCTCGGTTTGTTTCAGAATCAGTTTTTGCAGCTGATTGTGTTTTTTGTTTTTTGCTGCTTCACGCTGAGCACAGTTTGCACTCAGAGGATTAATAAGGTAATCAGAGCCTTAACTTGATTCTCAGTCAAATTAACTACCCGGGGACGCTAAATGAACTTGAATTTGCAACTACAGAATCCCGGTAACAGAAAGGATCTCGTGAAGCTTGTTATATTCTTTTGCTGGCTGATGGGACTACACCTGCTAGAGGTAAGGCACAGCTGGTGTGTGTGCGCGTCCTTACGTAGGGGGCTCTTGCTCTTAGCGGGGGCGGCCTTGCGCACAGGCAGAGTGTTGGAGTAGACCTCCGCTCCGTGCCGCTGGGGCTGTGGGGAGGCCTTGCCCTGCGCCACCTTGCTCTCCACCCACTGCTGGTAGTCCTCTCCACCAGCTGCACCGTTCATCGCCGGCATCGCTCCGTCCATCAGCCGCTGTGAAAGAGCCATTCAGCCGATTAAAACCTAAGCCCCGTTCCTCCACATTTACATCAGCCGAAGCGGTTGCATAACTTCCTGCAACTCATTAGGGATAATGAAGGCGGAGAGTGGCTGTTGGTCAGAAACGCCTCATTAATTAAAATCATTTATTTACAGATTCAAAAACCAACATCTGAGATGCTGTGGAAGAACGTCAAGGCATTGTTGTTGACTCTACGAATAGAAACGTGTCTGAACTGTGATTTCAGACCAAAAAGGCAAAAATGTTGATGCACATCTGGACTTGTTTTTCCAGGCACCAGCCCTGCAGGAGGAGAACAGCACTGAGGCAAATCCACTTCAATGATAGAAGATATTCAAGCTCCCTCAGTGCAACTGAGATAGTTAACTTGGATCAATTACAGTTCAATTTCTTTTTTGTTCTGAAGTTATTTTGGCCTGTATTTGAAATCATTGAGGTTTATACCTTCTCCGTTATAAGTTTACATTAAGGGAGCCTTTAGTGGTGTAGGTGACGCACTTCACAGCTCTGAATTCAATGAGAAGCGGCACCAAATGAAATGCACTCAGTGTGCCTCCTCCTGCCATCAGATATCTCTCCACATATGCATTCCCAGTTCCGGCGTGAACTAAACGATGACTCAGAAACCCATTCGCCTCTCTGAATCCACAGCTGTAAAACTGTAGCTACAGCAGGAGGAATCACCACCACCAGCTCCTTTAAATGTTTCGTTTTAGGCTGAAACAAACGGACGTCTCCAGTTTGCCTTTCCTGAAACTACACAACTTTGTCTTAACCGTTTATCTGTTCAGGCTCATCTTTAACTGCAGATTTAAACCACCTGAACACAGACCATTTCTTTCTCGGTTTGTATAAAGATGCCAACATGTTTGCCTGCAGCCATAAGGCCCTACTGTATGTCATGCCTGGAGGAGGGGCGCAGGAGGAACCGACCTGCTGTCCCATGCCGCCGCCGACCCGGAAGCCTGCCAGCTCCGGAGGCACCGGCAAAGGTTTAGCGCCAGACATGGATTCAGAGATGCCGGGATGGAGGGCGCCGGGAGGCATGGTGCCCGCTGCACCACTCATCTGCTGGGCCAGGTACATGGCCCGATCTGGCAGTTTGGTCGGTTCAGCGCACGCCTGCTGCCACACTGGGATCTTCTGGGATAAAAGCTCCTTACCCTGGAAACACAGAGGGATAAAAGAGGGTCAGGGTGGTTCATTATGTGAAGATCAATGTGGATTAGCCTTTTTCATATTCAGGGGGGGGGGGGGGGAATTATTTTTTTTTTTTACCATTTCACCCTTTTATCAAACACATGTGCCTGTTCTATACAGCAAAGGGTCTTGCTGAGTTTGGAGGAGATGTTTAGGGCTGAGATTATTTGAATATATTTGCCAAAGGATGGAGAATATGAAGCTGTCAGGGAGGAAAAAAAAAAGAGGAAGACCAAAGATCGGGTTTGTGGATGTAGTGGAGGAGAAAATGCAGAGGGCTGGTATAACAGAGGGGTAAAGATGATCCACTGTGGCAACCTCTACAGTCCGCAGGAACCAAAACATGATATCATCTTTACTTCATAGACTGCAATGTCATCAAATATGGTTCTGGAGTTGCTTAAAAACAAAGAAATAAAACAAATGTATAAGAAGAATCCATAACAACCGGTGATTGGTAGCTTTCTACGGATCACCGTTTTATCAGCCATTTCTACCACAGTGTAACGCAGGTAATAAAGTGAAGAGGCATGAGGAGGAGGAACATCCTGCTCTGTTGAACCAGCTGCAGCTCAGAGGCGGCGTGCAGCCAGAGATGAATCGTCTCTGAACGAAGCTCTCAGCTGCGGCAGGACTCCTGTTTGTCCATGCATTATACAGCAGGGCAGTTACGTAAAGGCATCATCTGCATTCATCATCAGGGAATTAAGAGCCCTGGATCTGTAATTTAAGGGAATCTCTGCTGGTTTGAACCTGGCAGAGGTTCTGCTTTGGTTCTGAAAACCATCACTGAAAGAGAAGAAAGAAACTCTGTTTCTTTGTGTTCTGCAAACTTATCCGGAGAACATCTTTGCTGCTGGTGGAAGCGATGAGTCACCGCGACCCCTGTTAGTCTGTCAGATAGCAAAGATGGAGCGTAGGTGGTCGCTGCCTTTACCGGCGTGAACATAATCGACAGGCGCAGACGGTGGCTGCTGTATTCTGATGCTCCTGCTCTCAGAGGACAGAGCGGAGAACAGAAACTGACCGATCACCTGGTCAACATCTAGTTTTTACAGAGAAGGTCTCTGTGGACAAAAACTCCACCCACCCACCAACCAACGCCCCGACCCTCATTCAAAAGCAGCAACTTTCTCCACTGACCAGCGTGCTTTTGAAGTTCTTTTCTCTGCATCTTGTTGCCCTGATGCACCATTTTCAGTGTTCACTAAAACTTTTAAAGCCTTTTTTTTGCCAGTAATCTTTCTGACTTTCAATGACCACCTTCTCATGCGTTCATTTAAAGTACCCTAAAAATGCTCCAGAGGCTTAACGTGCCGGGGACCTGTGCTTGGTTTGGTTACACATCGAGATCTGTTATTTCTGATTTAATCCGGAGCAGAAATTCCCGTACATCCCGTGGAAGCATTTCCTGAAATCTTCAGCTTTTAAATCCGAGAAACACTTTAGTTTTAATCATATATCGCAACACCATTAGAGGAGGTTCATCTAACCATCTCCTGCTCCTTCCATCCACCACTCAGGAACATCAGGATGCTTGGACTACTCCGCTTGAGGCAGAAACTCCCCCCCGACACACGACTTCTAAAACAAAAACATCTCAAAGTCGAAGAAACTGACAGAATTTTTAGCATCCTTTGCTTAGAAAGAGAAAACTTCCCGTTTAATTGGCACGAGGACAGCTGGCAGTCATTCCGAGTCTAATTTAAACCCTTTTTGGTGTTTAATCATCCCATCAGCAGTTTGTGTTCTCCACTTCCTCCTTCTGTCTATCAATCACTCATTCAGACACTTTCACACCCACACGCAGTGAGTCGGAACCAAGTGTTCCTGCAGAAGTAGGTCATCCTCCCTGCCGCCCTCACCCTCCTCCTCAGTCTTGACACGTGAAGAGAGGATGTAGCCATTCGGGGGGGGGGGAGCTACTTGCGTTTCTGATGATACTGGGCTTTTCTGATTGGCCGAGCGAGCAGCATCTGGACATGTATTTTGGGCTTAATCTTTTGATGATCAATAAATAACCAGGGGAATGAAAGACTAGAACAAAGCAGCAAGCCATCTTGTTTTACGTTCGGCCAATCTGCAAACCAGAATCTATGAGGGATATTTAAACGCAACTTGTTTCACAAATGCTAAATGTTTAAAGCTTGTCCATGTAGCAACACTGAAACATTTTCCTCATTGAATAACTCATTTGTTTCATCGTTGCTCTCTCACCTTGCTGTGGTAGGCACCGCTGTTGGTGGCCACGGCACACTGACGGTCCACCAGGAAGCAGTACCTCCTCCTCTCCTCTGACAGAGCGTTCTTGTAGCCCTTGGCGATGTAGTTGTCCAGCTCGCTCTGCTTGTTGCTGATGGCCTCTACATACTGGGAAGAAAAGGAAAAGATCAGAAGGTTTTCCGTGACATGGAACTTACGGAAGTTAAGTTCAAAAAGAAAAAGAGACAAATTAGTCAGAAGACTATTATAAACCACTTGAGAAAATGTTTAAGTGCCTTAAAATGATGACACTTTTGAAGCAAACTACGTCGTTCTGGGGTGCCATGAAATGTCATTGCACTTTAAACCAGGAACTCAAGAAAAAGAGGCAGTCAGTAATCAAAGTTTCCCCCTCAATGACTGATTTTCCAGTGAAACAGCAGCCGACACCTTGAGACAAACCGCAGCATGTCGTGAACCTGACTTCATCCACAGTTTCAGCTGTACAAGGTAATCCTCTGGAGACTTTCAACAAAGTGGAAATCATCGGCCGTTTCCCTTTCATTGGGGAGCTGCGAGAAGCAGTGTGAGGAATTAACGGCAGCGCCCCGAGCACAGAGACTCTGCAGCCTACACGGCGACCCGCACATCTGGCTGCTCCAGACAACAGCTGAAAGCGGGCTGGACGTTCAGAAATAAACTGCTGGTGGCAGGAAGTGGCTCTATGGAGCGACGGGAGTCATCCAGCGATGCTCCATAATCACCATCACACTTTGAGCAACACCAGAGGTGTTAATTATGGAATTAATAAAGCAAAGCAGACATTAATATTTTTACTGCCTCATTTAGTAAATTCTTATCTATACAAAGAAACTGAGGTCAGTTAATGAATTTTAACCAACATTTTGCTACATTTCCATTTTTCAGTCAGTTATGTAAAAACTTATTCTAACCAGATTCTCATAGCTTTCCCCCCACACTAAGGTACTCAGAACAATATTATATTTAAAGCTCTGGATGTTTTTTTTTCCTCCATCATGATTTATTTATAAATGCAAAAGTGGAAAACTTATTTGTTAAACCCAATAGTTACTTAAGTGCATCACCATCACCATATGCAGCCGTCTGGGCCGAAATCGAACAGAAGTCCAGAGCAGACTTTAGCTTCCCTGCATCACAAACCCTTCAGTCTACATCTACTCTGCCTCTTCCAGCTGATTCAGGTGTTTGGTAGGGCTTAAAAAGATCATTTCAAAATAAAAATGTATCCCCTTTGCCACAAGTTTGGAAAGAAAAAAGAAATTATTGAGAGCTGATGAGGTGCAGGATGCATCCTCCAGCCACCGTGCAATCTGCAGCATCACAGACCTCGTTAGATGGGAGAAAATTATAAAATAACTGGCAGACGGAAAACACTAGAGCCACCGGGGACCTATTGGAGGCCGAGTTGATTTAGATGGAAAAGAACAAAACATTTTGCTGGAGCCTTTTTAAAGACGCTTTCAGCTCAGCTTTGTTGTCAGAAATTCACTGTGAATAAATAGACTATTTACCCAAAGCACTGGAAAAAAAACAAACGCATGCCTTTTTATTCTATTAATGAAATCCAAACACGCTTCTCTTTGATTGAACTTCACAAAGAATAGCTCAGTAAGATTCACAAATAAACTAACAAACAGATGCTTTTTATTTTGCAACCAAAACCAGGTAGTCACATTCAGTTGTACGTTTTTTTTGTAAGACAAAACTTTTTCTTTTTTCTTTTTCGCAATCAACATGTACAGATTGATAATCGTTCAGAGGAGGGGGATCCCTGCAGCAGGCTAAGGATGAACAGCTGTGATTCTTAGGAGCAATAGAGCATCATTTTAATGTGATTGTAAGCGAAATGTCACCCAGCCGCCCGGATGTGCTCATTAATTTGAGAGCTTGGAGGTGCTCCTCATGTGGGCACATCCAGCAGTCACCCACACGGAAGCAGCAATTTGAAGCCAAGCTGCTGTAAAGTGGCCATTACAGAGGAAGGTGGAGGCAGCTAATGAATCACAGCAAGTGAAGAGGCCGGGCTGCGTTCAGGTTCCAGGTTCAGACCAGCAGGTAAGCGCGCGCATGTTCCCGGCAACCACAGAGCCGCCGTGGGTCCTGAAGAAATGACCGTTCATTCCATCACCTCTCAGCGGGAGGCGGAGAACAGGCGGGAGCGTTTAATGAAGACGCACAGGACTCACGGGGAGAAAAATCAATAGGTGGTGCAAAATGGAAGTCCTCCATGAAGTTTATTTAGATACCGACTGGCCTTCCGAGCTGCTTCCAATCAGCTTCTTCACTGCAAAAAAAAAAATCTGACTCTGCAGCCAGTTCGTGCTGACAGAGACGACAATCAGCATTTCGAACTTCTGCTTACAGAGAAACACACCGAGGACGGTCTGAGTGTGAATCATGTCAGCGAGGAAACAGATCATCGTAATTAGGCCTGCTGAAGATATTTTTAAGGCGCGCGATGTTTTCTTCAGGTTGAACCCACCTCATCAGGGAGATGTCAAAACACTGTGCAGCCAAATGCAAATTAAATATGATGAGCTGGCTGGAAGATTAAAGAAAAGCTAAGTTTGGACTCTTGAGTTCATCAGTTTGAGCTGAAACTGGAAGAAATAAAGAGCCAAGATCAGCTCCACATGGTTGAGCTGGGCTATAAATCCATTTAAATCTTATTTTGATTGGTTCAGCTAAACCGAATTGGTATAAATTGCATACTTGTTTATGAATTGGACCTGCTTTACTTTGAGGTGAACCATGAGGTGCTGTTTGTTGTAGTTTTGTGCTATACAAATCATCAGTTGCTGATTCACATCAAACCAGCAATTTATTCCAACTTAATCACCATTTTTTTTTTCTGGGTAAAACCTGCTTATCTCCAAACTTCTCATTCCTCCATTCTTACTGGATCTAAGAGTTTCATTTATTTACTTTTGCTACTTTTTGAAGAATCAAGAGCTAAAAAAGAAAAATTGCTTGGAAACAAATTTAGAAATAAATAAAAAAAAGCAGCTGCAAGTTTTGTTGCTATGCAGCCACCAATTAAAAGTTGGACACAGTGAAAATGCTTGAAGTGAGGAGCACATAGCCTAATTATTTGGGGGTTAAGGGAAAGGATGGAAGCTTTGCACATAAAAAAAACACAACATATAAAGACTCCATGTCGCGTTCTGCTCTTTCTAAAGGTCAGCTCAGTTACAGGTTACTGCCAGGTATGGGCCGCATGCAATACATGGCGCCGGATCCTTTAGAACACACTCTGCTCCATCTAGATCATCTAGACTGTTTTGATAGGAAGATATTTATAATGCACCTTGTTTCCCCCCTTACTAACTCCTTGTTTTGTTGGAGGCAACAAACCAAATCTAAATAAGAGAGGTTTTATATTCTGAAGGTTCACTTCTTCTACAGCCACAACTATAACCTCTGCAACAACAGAGATAGAAAGGATCGAAGTCTCAGCCGAGACCAACAGCTTTCACACTCAATAAGCCGCTGGAGCCCAGAGGGACCAATGGACTTTAGACCTAAATGTTTCCGCGCTGCAGCTCTTCATGCTGTAGCTCCAGCCATCGATTTTCTGGAACAGGCACCAGGCCGACCCCTTCATGCTCAACCAACCATCCGCTGCAGAAACACTAACAATTAGACAATAATTGCCACCCCTGCTGCTCCGGCAGCACAGCGTGACCCCCACTTTTTCAGCCTCTGGAAGCCCTCTGCATCGGTTCAGACACGTCAGTTTTCATCACCGGTCTCAACGTTTTAATTATCTGTAAGTCCTGTGATACGGAAAATCACAGTTCGCTGCGATGCTTTGTGCAGATCAAAGAAAATTATGGCACTGTAGAGGCACTTGTGTTTTAACAAATTTGTTACAAAGAACAGGTCAGCTAGGATTCAGGCATAGCTCCGTGCATTGTGCAGAACACCATTTGGATTTAAATAAGGGAAATGAAAGCCGATGTCAGAATAATTAGCTGTAAAGAAACAGCTCCGTGCAGCCGACAGGCATCTCACAGAGCTGCAGGTGAATCGTTTTGTTGCCGAGGTGCAGACAGGCCGTCGGCAGACGAAGTCCCACATTCCCCGTTTTCATTCCGAGTTTAATTATTTGTGTCGCACGCCACAGAGGACGTAGTTCAGAGGAGGCAGACATGCGCTGCAGTGTACATTTATAGAAGCCCAATAACTGGAGCTGGTGAGATAAAGAAGAAAACATCTGATGCTCATGTCTGAGTAGACAGTAACCGTGGAGGGGATCAAATCATTTCACAGCTTAAAGTCTTGCATTCATGTTGTGATCATAGAGCAGCTGTAATCAGGTTAGTTTTGGAACATGAGTTCTAGTTAGTGTTGCCCGTTTTAAATTCTGTCTGTGTGCGTTTTGTGTTGATTTACTCCCAGTCTTTGCCTCATTCTTGCTTTTTACATTCCCTGTGTGTAATCTTCTACAGCTTAAAGTCACGATTTTCTTTAAAAAAAACTCACTTTAGCCGTTTGTCACATCTACTGGTTTTCCCATCTGTTGTAGTTCATCATTGAATAAACATAAAATCTACCCACCCAAACTCACCTAACTGTGGCTTTGATGGAGTCAGTTCGCCTGTTGCTGAGCTAGGTGATGGGACAGAAAGGAAACGCATGACAGCAGCCTCTGGTGAGCAGGTTGTGTAATAAGAGCCAGCCCACCGTGTGTCACCACAGCACCGTCAGACAGGAGCACAGAGACATCCATTTAATCACGCCTCTGCCCGAACAGCTGCCAGAGCATCAGAGAAACATTTGCTCTGGCCGCTCCTCTTCACCTCTTATCCATCGTGCTCAGGAGAGCAAAAGTTCATTAACTGAGTCGGGTTCCAGGTTCAGACCAGCAAGAGATCCTCAGAACTTTGCTTGAATATTAAAAGTTATGGAAACGAAGTTTAGCAAAACTGCAAACAGCAGTTTTAGGGAAGCAGGTTCTCAGGATTAATTTGATGAATTAATTAATTCTACCTGGAGCCACAGACTGAAAACTTCACTGTTCACTACAAGTGTGTTGATGAATTGAACGATGTGCTCCGATCTGGGTTAAATTAAAGGCACCATTCTGTTGATTTGAGAGCCACCTCTCACCTGCAACAGCAGATGTCACACAAAGAAGCTGAAATCCGACCAGGAAGCATCTCTAAGAGGAACTAAAGTTTGTTACCGACGGTCTGTATGAGCTTGCAGCTGAGAGTATGAGTGTGAATTAAAGGTTTTCTGATTATGTGGACAGCTGGTCTGCACCACAAATTAACCTGAAGCCAAGAGTTGCATCAGCAGCGTTTCATGCGCTGCACCAGTCGTTCTACGGCAGGATGGAGACAGGCCACAGAAAACACAACAGCTGCCCCCAGACGCCACGCAGCACGCACAGACACACGCACTGACCTGCATCTCCTTATCTCCGTACTTGGAAGGGTTCTTGCTGCCCTGGCTCTTCCTGCGCAGCTTCTTCAGCTCCGCCTGGCATTTCTCCAGACTCTCGCCTTTGCTCTTGTGCTCCATCTGGTACTTCTTCAGCGCCGCCTGAGGGGGGCAGCACAAAGTCAGCAGGGGCACAGCAGCGCTGGCACAGTGGATATATCAGTCCGACATCAACAGTGTGTTTATGTCAGAGGACTTGGCTCTACACCATCTAAAAGCTCCAATGAGGAAAAGAAAATGTGTAACTCCTCAGTTGATCATTTAAGCGGAATGAGTTGTTCTGGATTGAACAGTCAATGGCAAGAAAATATCAATATAGATAATATTTCAGCACAGATAAATGTTCATCTTTGCACATTTAGATGTGTAGAGAAATTTTTAGGTAAAGAGTCTTGAGACGACGCGTTGTGAATTGGAGCTAGATAAATAAACTGAACTGAAAATTCATCAGACTAGTTTTTCCCTGCATGCACTGCAGAAAGAAATATTTTTGTATGGTTGTGGACTGCATACAGTGTCCAACCACCAGTTTAAAAAAAACAACAACTTTGAGACAGAAAAAAAGTTTGTTGGGTAAAATATACAATGAGCCATTTTTTTCCCCCTACAAAACTAAAAGTATTAACCAGAAAAAAAAAATCATGCAAATTCCTGTTGCACAAGCAGAAGTGAAGCAAACTCTTGTATATTTAAGAAGAGCTCAAATAATCACTTCAAACTCTAATCCACACTAAAAGTTAAAGCGGTTTCTGCAAGCCTCTGTCCTCCATCTCTTAAAGGTGTAGCGTTAGTTTATGCATGATCCAGTCCACGATCTGTTAAAGCAACGCTGTTTTTAGGGTAGAGATAAGAGTCATTCTACTGTAGCCATAATGTAATGTTTCTTATTAGTCAAAAACCCTTTTTATCCATTTCTTAAGCTCAGCTATTTCTCTGACCCGCACCGCCTTTGTTTTATAGCTGCTTTCCAAATGTTTCCCCGTCTACTGCTGGGTACTGAAAGGTTATGTGCAGCAGGTTTATCAGAGCTTAGCGGCAGGAGGTGGAATGAGAGTGATGATAATGCTGAGCCTAAAATAAGCAGCTACAGCGACCTAGAAACACAAACAAGTGAATGATGGTAGAAGATTTTGACTCCTTCATAGTGACAGAGATGCTCTTCCACATAGTCAAACATTAAAGCTGGCATGATCTCAAACCTCCCATCTGTGCATATTTTGCTTCAAATCCCAAAATATACCCAGGTTTTGCTTCTCCGACGGTCAGCGCTTTGACAGAATCAAGGTCATGTGACTGCGTGTTAATGGGAACAGGCTGCCATGGCCTACACTAGCGCCTAAAACCCAATCCGGCTCAAGTCGGCAGGAATTTGGGATCTGCCCCTTATGATGAAAAGAAGGGACTCACATTTAGGTAGCGCGCGTCCAGCTCCACCTTCTTCTCCAGCTCTGTGAGGAGCTCATTGTGGAAAGACTTCAGCTGCAAAACAAACACAGAAACCTCAACAATAACCCACACAGACAAAATAAAACTAACCTCAAGCAGTTTCATGTCCACCCGCAGAGGAGGCACTTTTAAAAGTAGGAGGGGAATGATTGAATGGGTGAATCTGTGCTGTATAGGAGAAAATTTTGACTTTATGTAATTACTGGGAGTGGGGGGGGGGGGTTGGCTAAAGAAAGTATCCCCACATCATGATTATGCAACTACCATTTTTTCACATTGGGTAGGATGTGAGATTCATATCCTTATTGGGGGCGAGGCAGATGACCGTTCATGCTGAGCCCGGTTCTGCTGGAGGTTTTCCTTCCCGTTAATGGGGAGTTTTCCTTTCCACTGTCGCTTCATGCTTGCTCAGTATGAGGGATTGCTGCAAAGCCATGGACAATGCAGACGACTCTCCCTGTGGCTCCACGTTTCTTCAGGAGTGAATGCTGCTTGTCGGGACTTTGATGCAATCAACTGGTTTTCTTATATAGGAACATTTTTGACCAATCTGTATAATCTGATTGAATTTGACTTTGAAAAGTGCCTTGAGATGACATTTTTCATAAATTGGCGCTATATAAATAAAATTGAATTAAATTGAACTATGGACACCCTGAATAATTGTCTTTTCCCTTGTGTGAATAGATTTGCAAATCAAGACAAGCCTCTGTATGGATGGCAAAAAAAATAATTCTTCGACTTGCAAGAAGCAAGGTTTTATTTAGGTTGTGATTCTATAACTAAAGTTACATTTTTGCTTAAAACAGCCTCTTTAAGGATATTATACGAACTGGCTGCTTTGTATATTGTGGTGATGTAAAGATAAACACTACTACATCTACAGTCAATTATCCAAAAGAATGAGAACATTTGCAAACAGACTTCCAAATTATCCCAGAAAGGATTGAAGGGTAGCTGTTTCTAACATCTCTAAATCAGCTGAATGTTTACTGCAAATGTTCCCACAACTGCTCCATCTCTCTCCGATTTGGATAAAGATCCGTCATGAAAACTGTTTCAGTCTGAAATCTTTGTAAATGACATATAATCAGTACCAATCTCCAAATCCCACTAAAGTGGAGTTGCAGCCATCAGAAGCTGCTCGCCCTCATAAAAAGGCTGCTTTTCAGATCGTCCAATACTTCACGTCATTAAACAAAAAGGCCACAATCTGTTCGGCTCCCAGTCCCAAGCTGATTTTAGCAACACCATCGCCACATGCTCACCATCTCCTCAAGCTGGATCTGGATCTGTCTGTGCACTTCAGCCATCTGAAAGAGCACATCCCCTGCAGAGAGAAAACAAAGAACAAAGAGATGATTAACAAACAGAGGGAGGGGAAGGGATAGAAGATAGTGTGATATTAAATCGTTCCAACTTCAGAAAGAAAGCGTGCAAAAAAGAAAAAAAACCAACAACCATGCAGCCAAACTGAACACATGAGAGACGGGTGTCGAAGAAAGGGGGGGGGGGGCGAGGTGATGGACGAGCTTTAACATCTGAAGTGATACTGACGAGCAGACAAAACTCAAAACAGTGACAGAAAGCTAAAGAAATATGCTCCACAGATGTAATGAGTGACGAATCAAAGCTGACCAAGAAACCTGCAGAGAGCGCTGAAACCAAGCTGCTAAATTATGAGATTTAATCAATTCTATAGGACAAAAAATAAATAAAAATAAACTCACAAAAAAACAGAAATTTTAAAGAAACCCTCAAATTATTATTATTATTATTATTTTTAAATCTACGCATTAAGATGCATGTTCGCTACAAGATAACAGGGGAAAACAACAAAAAGCGGAACCCAGATAGAAAAATTAACAAAGAAAACAAGAGAAGAAACTCAAACATGGTTCATGCAGCCATTTAGGTGTTTAAGATACCTACATGCTGCCTCTTCTGTATGTGCAATGCATTGTTAAAAAAAAAAGGAAAAAAAAGATCTAGTTTAAGCAAAAAAAAACACAGACCTGAAGAGACAGATCAAACTAACCTGAGAAAACAAAATGAGGCAAACGACATGTTTTGAACACAGAAAAAGACACAATCTGCTAATTTACACAGAATCACATGCAATGCTGAAGCACAGGAGTACTAACTAGATCATTGCACCATACAAAAATAACCAGTCCTTGGATAAAAAGGTAACGCACCACGTCATTACGATTCATTACAGAAGTTTATAAGATGCTAATAAGATGCAATCTGAATCATCGTTTAGGCTGTACAATTTAGGCAACTTCACATTCTGTGCCTCAGAAACATTTTTATACCCCTTAAACTTTTCCACACTACAATCTGCAACTTCAATGTATCTTTGGTGGTGATTTACAACTTTTTTTGCAACTCTTAAGTTATGAAATAAGACTTTTTGAATAACACATTTTATGGGACATTCAGTGCAATAACAATGGCATAATGCAGAATAAATCTGTGTAAAACGCATCAGCAACTTATTTTATGAACAGCTAATAAACCGGCAGGCTTTGCTGAAACTGACAGATTCTGTACGTGCGGCAGCGCCACAGCATGGCAGATCCAATTTATTCTAAACAAGGGCTCCGAGATACGGTAATGACCGTCATCTTTCTCCTGCATAACGCACGCCGACACAACTCGATGCATGTCACCCAGTTTTCCTCCTGCAGCTCTGCTGGGAGGTGAGCCAGCGTGTGGACATGAAGACTCTGGACCGTAGGACCGAGGGGACGCAGAGTGGGCTGCCTGGATGGGATTAACGGGCTTAATGGAAGTGCTGCGGTCATGCAGACGAGACTCAGTTGCAGTAGAAGGGATTTAGGAAAGGTCGGAGCAAGAAGTGGGGGAAGCGGTGGACCATTAGCCACAACATCTCTGCTTAAGAAACATCATCCAGGTTGGACCAGATCATTTCTTCTGGAGCAACTCAAAACGGCGTTTAATCCCATTTCCTTCTAGAAGTCCTTTACCTTTTTTCAGTATATTCAAATATTTCTGTATTTAGAAAGATCTTCTTCTGTTTTTTTTTTTCTTTTGGGGTTCAAAGCTGCTTAATGATCCCTGTACAATAATACAGGTGTAACAGATACATATGGTTGGAAAACATGGACACGCAAAAGACAGAAATGCAAAGCAGTTTGTAAGGTTTTTTTTTTTAAACAGTGTAATCGTTTACCCAACCGACCGTCGTACACTACAGTCGCCCTCCCCTCCTCCACCTTAAGAAAACACATTGACAGGCTGTGGATGGGGCACTGAGGTAGATAAATGCACTGAGGTGTACGTTCAAACTCTGCTTTGGTTCTTGGAGGGCACCCAACACACACTCGCATCCCATCCATTAACAGACAGCCAGCGGCCATCGATGGGCTGCATCAGGCCGACTGAACATGAGCGGCTCGATCACACACACAATTACACAAATGTTGACTTCAGCCCGAGGAGGGAACTGGATACATCCAAGCTCCACCCAGAAAGATGGCCGGACGCTTGTAGCCAGAGAATATCAGCGAAGCCCCCACTGTGCCGCACAAAACATATGATGCTTAAAAATACATATGCATAGAGTAAAATATATAATATTGCAAGAAAAGAAAAAAAGGAAGCTTTTGTTTCAACCATAAACGTCTTCGTGGATTTAAACCAATTTAAGATTCTTCTGATGGACAACTTTACTAATGAGCCATTTTTTAAATTTTAAAAAACTGAAAGGCAGATAATATCCACCGCTAACTTATTATGAATCGCTTCCATAGTTAACACACCAAACTGAATTAGCCTTTACCGTTAATAAGGCCCAAACATTAGTAAGGAAGCTTGAGATCATCTAAGAAAAGACGTAATTTCTACACATAAAAATAGACATTCAGAATTAATCGAAAAAAAACGCCCAAAGAAATTCAATCTTTATATAAACAAGGAAACGCTATTTTGTTCAATTAGACCATCATCTACGGAGCAGTTAGTATCAATAAGACAACATGTGCTCATTTCAAAGGTTTATCGCCTCTTCTGCCTGTAAATTTAAAAACGGTTCCATTTTCATCTGGTATATCAATTTTGGAAATGTTTGATTCCTAGGAATGTTTTATGACAATTTACCTTGAAATGTTCCACATCTTTACCTGTAATCTATAGATGCATCTTAACCTTGATAAATAGACCCCAGAAGTTATAAATCCATCCTACATTTTACCCACTTTAAGGGGTTCTGACTGCAGATGTGATCCAGCCACTGGATCACATCTGCACTGAGAAGTCAACTGGTGACTGACTTTCAGGCTGATGGGCCCGACTGCTGATCGTCCAGACCCCCCCCCCCCCCCCCCCCCCGCCTGTTGCTGTAACAATATGCTCGGTATGGACGCAGTTTGTTATTCTTAGCCTGTTCCAGTATAAACTGACAAGTGAGCTGTGGTCAAAAATGATAGAACTGGTATTACCGACTGAAAGAAAAGGCCAGACCAGAGTTAGAATAAAAGGAAATAATTATTTTAAAAGTCACATTTGTGATCAACTGGTTCTGCTGATCCGGTCCATGTTAGGACATTCTGACTTTATACTGCAGGGATTCATCCTTGGGAAGACCCCCCCCCCCCCCCCCCAACTTCCTGAATGTTCTTGTTTTGTTGCAACGACCTAATCCAAAGATCTCCCCACCTTGCGTTGTGAAATATGGGACTTCTATTCACCAGAAGTAAGCGGCTTACTGTTAATCAGAGCAGATCACAACATCTAAGGCTTAAAGGGGAAGTAAAGCACATTGCGGTCCACTCCCAAAGTGCACAGGTGGCTCAATTAAGGGACGCACAATGGCTGCTTTTGTTTGCGAATTGTTCTCAGTACGCAACAAATTAACCTTTGGCTGGTTTTCAATTTCATACTGGTGTTCCCCCCCATCTATAAAACTTTATTGCTGTATCTAATAAAACTAGCCTTTTACAGAATTTCAAACTTTTACACCTCAAGAATTAAACCCATATTTTTTTTTAGCATAAACAAGCTCCCAGCGGAGGGTTTAGGCCTCTGTTATGTACTTATACAGGATAAAACCTCCAGCTTTCCCACCGAACTCCATCCAGCTGCTGTTCTTTGATTGTGTGCGTTTGCAGAGATCTGACTGCAGGGGCAAAACAAGCCCATTATTCATCAGGTCTCACCCAAGGACAGTGCTAACATCTGGGTTTATTACCCCCATCTACTTGCCATGCAGCTCCCTTGCTCAGCAGAGAGCCAGAGAGGGGGAACGGGCCGCGGTTAATGGCCGTGTGAAGGAGGGCGTTTTATGCGCCGTGCGTCCCTACAGGGACTGTATTATCGGAGCCTGAGAGCAAACAAGCAGCTCTAATCCCCAGAAAGCTGCAGTGAGGGGAGTACAAGGTGCTGCAGGGAGATTTGCCCTCATCAAAGCCGCATGATTGACACCATTACTGTTGTGCTCATCTGGGTCGTTCATTTTGTTAAACACCGCCTGCGTTTGCGTGCACGCAAACACCCTGGAGGGTATGGGCCAAACTCTCCACAGATAAACACACAATGCAGTATTAGCGTTGAAACGTGAAGCACCTCACAGACTGCAACGTCTTTGCTGCTGCTGCTTTAACAAAGTCTTGCTGATCTAATACAGAAGCTCAGTGGGTTGAGCAAACAATAGTGCCATCACGCTTCTTTTAAATTGCTATTGACTCAGAGTGCGCGTCATGTCACATATGACCCGTGTTTGACAACTACGTCTTAAACAGGAGAGGGGGAAAAAAAAAAGCCTTCATGAGGGAATCGGGCTACAGCAGATCAATTAGACCGACGCAGTGAAGACATTACATGGCGGCTGATGTGGTGATGAATGAAGAGTGATCATCTGGGGCAGAGGACACACGCTGGGAGCCGGGCAGTGGGTGCAGCATGTGGGGAGTGACAGATATAAAACCTGATGGCTTTTCACGTTTTGACACATGGTCAATGCAATTCCTGGCACCCGACCCATCATGTCTCACTACTAATTGTGCACCACGGTGGGGGGGAAAAAAGAAATAAATCAGTAACTAAAGATTTTTTAAAACTGCGATCCATCAGCTGGTCTGTCCCCGTCATCGTTTGTCTCTGTGGAGTCAGCTCTGAGATGAAGTAGGTGGATCCATCGTGACTGAGAGGTTTGTGGGGGATTCTGACAGCTTTACTGCTCAGAGACGACAAGTTCACCGGGACCTGCAGCTGTGCCTGGTTGTCCGTCCACGTGACAGGAAACCCCAAAATCTGATCCAAGGGGGCTTTTCTGCACAGATGTACTAACACAGTGCTTGTCCACTAATTTATTTCCGCAGAACCTTTGTCTGGAGTTGGCACATTTCACATCATTATCAGCATCATTAACTTACCATTTGGTTCAAGAACAATGCGACACCTCAAGGTCCTTTTAGTCCAGCTCATTACTGAAGCCACATTACCAGCCCATTACCATTACTTGCTAAATCAAACACGCACAGTCCCTTACTGACGCCCACTGCTTCCTACCTGGCAGTAAAGACAAAGGCGCTTGCTTTAAACGCCGAGGAACATGACGCCAAGAAAACAGGTGAGGCGAGATGAAGGGATGAATGACAGGTGAGAGGGCTCCCATCTGTGAGCTTCGTTGGCTTTTAGCTTTTGATAGAGGCAGTCTGACAGCTGCTAATGAGCCAGGAACACATCGCTTTCCGTCTCGCCTTCCTCCATCACCAGTGTCAATCTTCTCATTATGTGTCTCATTTCTTTCTCTGTTCCTCCAAGTCCCCAGTAACCACCCGGGGTGACTCAAGGACAAGGACTTTCTAATAGCCCAAAGACCGTCAGGGAAAGCTAAATTAGTGGTGTGGAGACGTTCGGATGACATGCAGGCAGACAAAAGATAGCTCTGTCTTCATCGCTCAGGTGCCACTTGGGCTTTAGTGATTAAATAGCAACCTGTCGAGGCACATTAAAGTACATAGACTTCCATGAAAAGTGGAAGACGAGAGAAAATTTGTCCTTCATGCCAAAGACGTCCTCGGAAACCTCGGAACGCTGGGTTGGTCCAAGGGTTCTTTCTAACGTCACACAAACATTAGAAGCTGTGAAGAGGCTAAACCCAACCCACAACAGGACAATTTGTTCTAGAAGAACAAAGAAACCAAAACTCCAAACTCAAGAACCGAAAGAGGCATTTGAAAATTAAAAATAATTTTTCAACTAAAAAAAAATAAATTAAAAAAAAAAAAGTTCAATTGCACCCTTAAGGTCTCCAACCACTTATAAGCCGACTTAAAAACTTTTTCACTCTGAGAGAAAGTGGGACCTTTCTTGAAACCTGAAACAAATGCAGCTGCCAGCTCCCGTCCTCCCTCTCTATTGTGCTTTAGCTTCGTAATTGCGCTGCTAATCAAGGGTTAGCATTGGCAGATCATCATGTACATCCATTTGATAAAAACAAGAAAATAACAAAGCACCTTCTCAGCTCTTGGTGCCACAGTAAGAGACGCAAAGAGCTGACTTGGTGCAGCTCATTCTCTCCTGAGGTCTTCATCAGCAGCTCAACGGGTTGTTGGGGAAGTGATGACTGGACCGACTAAAAACACGAAACCTGAATCTTACAGTAAATAAGGATCTAGATTTTACTTCTATTTACTGTACATTTAAATATACAAATGCTTATTGGTTAAGTTTAGTTAGAGCTACCCCTAAATTTAGGCAAACATTTATACTTAATCCAATTTAATTACCAATGCTTAGTTTTAGTCCAGCAATTGAGATTTTGACATCCAAATATTTGCTTTACCATTTACTCAACTTGAAACTCATGTTACATCCCTGAGCTCAAGTCTCTTAAGGCCTGTCATCGGCTACGGGTTCATGTTGTGGCAGTCAATTGATTTAAAATGGAGTTAAACCGTCCCAGTTTGTACTAAAACCAAAGACTTGTGAAACAATGAAAAATACATAGGACTGAATATGGAAGAAATTGAGATAAATTAAATAAAAATACTTTTCCAAGAGTGGTCTTGATGGCCCCCCCCATACACAGCAAACACCGACAGAAACAGATTGGCTTCCAAACTCAGGGGAAATTCAGCCGGAGCATTCTCAGGAAAATTAGGGTCGGGTTGAGGTCACCAGTTTTCCTTTTGATTTCTCCAAATGAGATGTCAAGCGAGATGATGAAGAAGGGACGGCAGTGGCAGATATTGTGAAGAATTTGCTTCAGAAAAGCTTAGTGACTCAACCAAACATAATTGTATGTTTTGTTGCCCCCACTGGTGAGTCTCCACATCCTTCCTTTCATCTCCAGCTCTGTTTACCTTTGCTTTAGAGCCAGCGCTCATATTTCTGTTGCTCCCACCATGCCGTGATTAAACAACCTCTCTCGGAGGTACTTTTTTTTTCTACCTTTTCCTAAGAAACAAGGAAAAGACATTGATTTAGTAAAATATTCCTTATCCAATACCCCAGAATGAGACGGTTTATCGTCCATTGTGTTTCTCCCTGATATATTCTGTAAAATGACTGATCTGTAACAGAGCCTCTTGTATTAGAACAGGTCAGATGAAGTGGAGAAATCTAAAGGGCCTCGGGCTGACATGCTCCTTTAAATTGGGATGAAGCGAATAAATAAACAACGATAAACCTTTCTTCTACTCCTAATATGGCCATCAACTAACATTTCATCGATTTAATGGGATGTAAACGAGCCCTGTGTTTTGCCCTGAGCAATGGGAAAGATGGATGAAAAAGAACAGAGAGCTTCTTCAATTTGAGGAATTTAACTGTAATATTTAAAAACAGAAGGTCCTAACAACATATTTTGCATAAAGCTGAACTTAGCAAGCGTAATGGGGAACAAATACTGTGCAACACTTGCAATATTCGTCTAATTGCTCTTTGAACCAAAATATTTTCTATATGGCATGGCACCAAGTTTGTGTGAGTCGAAATTAATCGTTTAAGCCATTATAGGTTCATTCACTTTAAATGTAAAACTATTTCAATAAAAAACATTTTATCTTTTTTTGTTTATAGATTTAAGCAGCAAGACAATTGGCTTTGGGTGGTTAATAAAAATAAAGAAGAAAAAGAAAAGATTGTGACAATTGCCAACGTTGTGTTTTGAATTAAAAAAGGTTTCATCCATTTAGATAATGTGACTAATCTGAACAATAGCTACCCATCTCTGGGTCATTAGCACAGCATTAGTTTGGAGTGAGCTTGTCATTTTAGAAAGGATTTCAATCGTGAATTTAAAGATTTTATTTTGGCATTTTTAAAATGTGATTGGGAAGTTTGAATGTCTGTTGCCGTCTTAACTGTACAGTCATAACTTGTAAGACATCAGCATGTTGATTAAATAAAAACCTCCTGCTGTAGCATGCTTAGACTTTTTTTTTTATCATAAAACATATTTATGGGAATACTTTATTGGTCCAAGTCAGAAAAGCTGACAGTCAAACATGCTGCTGCCTAATCACGGCCTCCTGATCTTGTTAAAATTCACAAAGCCCTCATTGCCACCTTTCAAAGGTGGTGATACATAGGTCGCCGATAGAGTCAATTTAAGTATAGAGTCCAGTTTTTCCTTCATTTCCATGGTTAATTTTGTATAATTTACCATTCAACTTGTCCATTTAGGCCAGGAGACAATAAACCTCAGCAAAATTCTTAGGTGACAGTAGTCCTTGATTTTTAACCTCTTTTCATTGACTACAATTTCGATGCATCGTTTCATAAACAAAAACCTTTTCCAAACACTGTTCGTTCATTTTAACAAAATCTGTTTTCCTTTTATGAAGTGAAAATGGGGGAATAAAAAGAAAAAAAAAATACTGCCCAGAAGACAAACACGAGAGATTTGGATACGACAACTGAAAGAAAAGCAGGTTTAAATGACAACCACTCAATATTCCCTTCAAAGAAAAGCCGCTTTGATTCCTTTGCAAAAGAAAAAGACCTGATTCAAGTCGCATCTCTGCCCAAAACTGCATTTGAATGGTGGAGCCCTTTTATGGTCAGCGAGGGGAACCGGAACTGCAGGAGCTTCCTAGATTTCCTCATCACCATGCCCATATATAGCATGCGGAAGACAGACAATGTCGTTTTCAGTCATAATGACATCACCAACAAGCCATTTTTGGGCTGCGGATCAGGCGTCGTATTCCGTCTCTCCTCCTCCATCAGAGCAGCTCCGGCATTTTATTGAATCTATTTTTGGAAACGTGTGCCGAGTCGGCATGTTCTCCCAGAGCTTCACGAGCGCTCCCACATCAATGCGGGGGCGTCTGCAGACAGAGTGCAGTAGTGAAAGAGGAGCAGATGAGTGGGATGACACTCCACTCTGCAGTAATGGAATAGCTCGTTTCTCTGCATAGCGTCTCGTGAAAGCACCGCAGTTGGTCAAACTATGACAGCACTGTGTAAATTAAGAACAAGCAAATGAAACCGTGAGGCATCACATCCTCTTCCAGCTTCTCCTGCCGGTGTGGCATCAGTTCAGTAAACTCAACTCTCGATGAACCAGCATCCCCATTAAGGAAATGCAAGTCAGTTTAGTTTAGAAGAAATTAATTTTTGTCTTCTTTTTTTATTCAATCATTGTAGTCTGGCATGAGAGATTCCTGAATGGTCAATTTTGTCTTATGCGCGTTGTTGAGAAAGCATTTGTAGACATCTTCCCTTCGTTGTTTTGCTTTTCCATTTTCTCAACCGTTTTAAAATTGAAAATAAGTGTCAAATTGTTAAAGCCACATTCTGGGGGGGGAATCATTTGTTTGCCTGCAACTTTATGACATAACATTTCCATCATCTGGCTCCACCCTACCTCTAGTTTTACTCTCACCATCCACCAGGGCAAGATTACTTTTGTATTGCACGGTCTGGACACGTTTACAACTAAATACAGAGGGAAATAGTAATTTCCCTCTGGGATTATTAAAGTATTTCTGATTCTGATAAATTGCAAACCTAAAGGTTCAAGATTATTATCGTAATTTAGTCCAACACACCTACAAAAAAAAAGTTATTTTAATCCATAAATACTATTTTGTATGTTTTAAAGTTTCATTTAAAGAAAACTACTCTATATGTTGAGAGAAGTCGTCTGGTGATCAGAATCGAAGGATTTTCAGCTCGATCAACCTCAGCTGGTGACCAGCAAGTCCGTCATAAATTGATTTTTCCAGTAAATACACCAATTGGAAAAAAACACCTAAGCCCTATCACAACCCTCTTCAGCGTGGAGGTTGCTACTGAAGAAATATGACTAATTAGGTCATCCATTTGCATACCACAAGTAAGATTATGCACAAAGCTTGTATTTTCTACAGAGCTGTTCATTTAGATTACTTCAAAGAGCTAAATGCTGGTGGGCATTGGTCATTTACGTAGCTCTTTTAGAGTTTGTTTGTTTGTTTGTTTTTTGCAGTTTTGATCATTTCAATCCTGGTATTACTCACAACAAAAAGTAGCATTCTGCCATAGGACATCAATTCGTGCCGGTCTTAGAGACGTTTCATAGAACTGAACAAAGGCAGAGTTGATCCGGAGCAGAGGGCTGCATGTAACCTGAAGGCTGAACGTACATGGTCCATTTGTCCTTCTGCGCTCTCTCAACCTCTGCTGTCATTAAACATGTTGGATGTGGGAAAGCTGGAGGCATTTAGGAAATCTCAGAGTTAAGCTAAGGGTCTGCAGACTAAGGAAAACAGGCAAAATCCAGTTTACAGTAGCTGCTATTGCAGCATTTTGCTTCTGCCTAAGCATGTTCAGCCATTACATTAGCCTAACGATTGAATAATAATCATATACTGGAACTCTGGTCTGTGCTGCTCTAAAAACCACAATTTATCCATTGCACCGTAGACTTCTTCTTAAAAAAATCAGACTTAATTTGACAAAACGCAACACTTCCTCTCCTCACGTCACCCAGTCCCATGGAGCTCCATGTCCTCTGTCCAAGTGCAAATTACATTAGTTGTTCATCATCATCATCTTACTCTGCCACCTCGCACCAAGACAATGAAATTAGTCAGCATTTCTGGTAATTCAGGCAGTTTACGATCCAGTCAAGTTATTTCTGAGCAGCAAGTCGGGACAGTTCCAGTTACATTAATAAAAACGTTACAAAAACAGCTAATTATAAAATATCTGCATTCAGTCCGCATCAATTATACGAGATAAAACTCTGTAAAAGGTGATTATCCCTTACCAACACACTCATAGCTCTGATCACCAGGACCAGAACGTGCTGGTCAACAAACTTTAGCTCACACCCACGTCTCGATACACACAAATCCACAACCCTTGTTATCTGCTAATTAATGGCCTGCCAGGCTTGAGAACGTTTTCACATAATCCAAGAACAAAGCGTTCAGTGTTTCCTGACCTACAGCCACGCAGAGCGAAATCCTGGAGTTTATGAAGCCACCAGCACAGTGTCTCTTTGTGATGGAAAAGACTCAGGGAGGCGGATTACTTCTTAAATCACTGAACTCAACAAATCAGGCAAAACGTGAGGAATTATATTTAGTCACCTCTCCTTACCTACCAATAACTCCCCTGATGTTTCACTGCATGCGTGGATGCCCTCTTAAGATCCATAACAATCTATTCATCTTTATTCAAGAAGACCCGTCTATGGGACAGATCGTGTGTAGATCGATAAAAAAAAACCTTCATTTGCATCCAGCCAACACATGTCCAACCTGAACTCCTAGAAATGAGTGTGCACCAGTGACAGAGCGTGCCAAAACGTCAATCCCTTCAGTATGCAGAGCCAGCAACTGCTCTGAGCAATGCCGACACACGAGGACAGCATCAAATCATTCTGCTCACTCTTTTTACTGAAGGCAGAGGGAGGTTCTGCAGAGTTTCTGGAATGACTGAGTCACGTTTAAGCTGCCAGAAAAAACAAAGAAGAAGTCAAGAAGGCAACGTCGAGCAACCCTCTACATCAACATACAGTCATGCAATGCGGAAACATGGAGTCAAAGCAAAGCAAAGCAAAGCGGATGGAAATGGGGACTCATGAATGGGTTGATGGAGAGTTTGGACCCAAAAGGCACATGCAGGTATTTAAAATATTTATTGTGTTGCAGAAAACCCCAAAAAAACTATATATTCTGTTTATACATGGCGAGAAAAAAAAAGAAAAAGCACGGATTTAAACCTTAAAGCACAAACTCAGAAAAGGTAAATGTTTAAAATAATAATAATAATAATAATAATAAAAAAAAAAAAAACACTTTCCCCTTTTCACTGTTTTATGTGAGGTTTTTTGTAATCAAGCCATCCCTGACGCATTTTGCCTCGAATACAGTAGTGATAAAAAAGATCACTGCATGATGAACTTCAATCTGAATAGAGTGAAAAAGCTTTTAATAATCGTTTACATTGGATGAAAAACCTCCACTGAGCCTCCACTCTAAAATAGGTGGTGTATTAAAGTGAAATGAAGCTCCAAAGAAAGAGCTCGAGAGCACAGTATAAAAAGGTTTGTAGTATAAATATAGAGTCCAGTCGTTATATCCTCTTGTAGATCTTAGATATTTCATTCTAATCGTAGCCTTCACTCCTCCACAGCCAGGCTACGTCAGAGCTAAATAACAAGAAATCCATCAGTCCAGGACTAAGACTCAGTGCATTTCTGCAACAGTCTCCAAAAAGATGTTCCGGCCTGTTGCTGCTGCTGCTCTGCTACTTGTTGCCTCAGCTCCCTCCAACACCACTCAACACCAAAACGATGCCCGTACTGAGCAGAACCAGACCTGACCCAACCGAAACCAGACAACACGGCGTATGATAGCGGAGTGACTGAAGGATTGCTCCTCAGAAATCTGATGCTTTGGCTAATAGTCATGTTTGGCCGTGTGCGAGTGTGGTGAAGGGGACAGTCAAGATGGGATGTGTTTCAACCTGATGACTTTTTTTTTTAGGATTGTGGGGAGTTTTTGTGGGTTTATCCAGTTGGAGGTTGGTCATCAGCTGCTTCTGCTCCACAGTACAAGACATCCCATCTGCCATCTGCTCGTCCAAGCCCCGCCCCCCTCCACCTCATCAGGGGAACCAGGACTCACCAAGATCCTTAGAGCCTTGACTTTCGCTGGCCATCTCGCCCATCCGCACCAGAGCGTCGAAGTAGCCCTTTGCAGCAAATGTGACACCTGGAAACATGGAAGCATTGGGCATCAGATCAAGGGTGCCGAGTTGAAAAGTCTTCTTCAGCTCTGCAACCATCCCCTACAACCCTCCGCTCCCACAGAGAGGCAAGCTTGGGCATGGGAAGTAAAAGAGCGATAGGCGAAAATGGTGACCAGGCAGGAAAGGAAAAAGCTCTATGAAACGACTACAAGAAGCAGAAAGCTGCAGAGATTTGTCTCAAAGCCTTAGCTAAAGCAAAACCCACTTTCTCTACAAACTATGAGTTAATCCTCTCCAACAGACAATGTAAATATGCGTGGACCAGCTGTCCAGAGACTGAACATTATTTTGTGGTTTAAGTCGTGTTATGAGATAAACCCCAAAAAATGTTAAAAGTAGGCCTAGATGCTGTTGCTGGCTAAAAAAATATATATATGTCATTTAAACATTTCAGTGCATAAAACATATTTAGCTGATCTTGATTGAAACCCAACACATCCTCAATGGTAAACTATTTGCTGGAGAATTCATAATTGCATTCTTTGTATCCTTCCTGTCAATAAGTGTCTACTTCAAAATCTTGAAAGCCGTCTTCAGCTCAAATTCTGTCAACCAGCCCTGATTTCATGGGTTGCATCATTACACCTGCAAGCCGCGCCAGCTGAGACAGAGCAGTGAGTCAGGCCGTAGGAGCAGGGACAAGCTGGTCTCAAGAAGCAAAGACAGAAAGCGGGTCAGGGGCTCACCACACGAGGACTGACAGCAGACACGGGCCCGCTCGGGAGCTGCATGTGGAAGAGGGCTGGGTTTATTACAGAGCTGTCAGCCAGATGAGTGTTTGTGCTCTAAGCTGTCACAGAGCGCCCTCTGAATCCCAAAGAGAAGGGAAAATGACAAAGCATTCAGACGGAAAAACAATAGAAATCTATTCTGAGCTCGGTCCAGAGCGACACTGCAGAGCAGTGGGTCTTTCTTAGGCCCACTGCTATGCAAGTTATTGTTCTGAAAATAAAGATGAGCTCTGCCTTCTCATCTTCATCGGTAAATCTTTATGCAAGGGTCCAACCTTTCCTGGGGAGCTATGGAAGTCTGGTTTTGACCGTGGTGGGATATGGGTGAGTGCATGGAGATGCGTAATGCTAACCTCATCGATACACGGATAAAGCTCAGCAGGATGGAGGTCAGGTCCAGTGTTTGTATTTTATTGACAGCGCCGCATTTGAAACCTGGTAATCCGGAAAAGGGGAGTTTCTAATGAACGTATGACACCATCTTTTAAGCAATTTGAGTTAAATTCATTCAAGTATGCTCTAGTTCTCCTTTAGCCGTTGAAGACCTTGTCATTTTGGGAAAGCCCGCACTCCCCGCGTATAAGTTACTGGCATCATCTGCTGCGGCCGGTGTACAAGGTTGTTGATTCAAGAAGGCACCTTGTGCACATTTAAGAGTTGAGCCTTTACAAGTTAGCACTGTGTGGCTGTGGATGAGAAAACCTTAGCGATGTAAAGACCACATTTTAAGTATCCCTGATAAAAAGCAACAGTTGAGTTTAGGCAGAAGAGTTTTTAAAGCAAACCAAACCATCTTGTATAGATCTCTAGCTTTTTCCGAACAAACCCTGGCAAGATGTTTCTCACCAGATTATCCACCGTTTACCTGTTCCTTTCCTCACATACAGCCTGCTTTTCTTCCTGCTCAACATGCAGCATCGTCCAGCTTCAATCTCCTGCATCTTCGTACATTAAGCTTGGCTGATTAGCACATGCTCACCAACTTCACTCACCCGAGACGTTTTAAGACTCCAAAAACAAGACCGTCCAAGTCAGCCTCCCCCTCATGAATCACGCTGCCTTTAACCCTCCTCTGGCACGAAGGCCCACACCCTGTTTCTACTTTAAGAACCAGTAAATAAAAGCAGACTGGCAATTTTTCCCCCCGTCACAATAAGATGATTGCTGGGTACCGAGCCCTTCCCTGCTTCACTTTAGTCTAAACTCTACCCCTGTGTTGCTGCTTGGCATTGATGAAGTGCAATCCCCTACTCGGGGAGTTGCAGGGTTATTTTTAGCTTTATCTATCAGACAGGAGTGAGGCCTCCTTTTTTGTTCCTGCAGGCAGCGAAGTCTTGCCTGCATCTCCTCTCTACACACATAGGAGAGCCCTGCTCCGCACAGTGTGCTTGGCATACCAGGCGCAGTCTCCCCCTCCAACCAAGAACAGAGTGAAGTGTTCTTTACAATGCATCAAATTCAATATCATTGTTGGACCGCTGATAACATTTTACCAAAGCACTGAAAAGCTGTAGAACGTCCTTCGGTTCTGATTGTTTCGTATGAAAATGGCAGATATTTTCCTTCTCTTGGATTTCATTTTACTCAGTCTTGTCCTGGATTCTCTCTGAGCCTGTTCCCGTTTCCTTGGCCCCATGGGTGAGGGTACCATTACTCTAGCAACACCCGCTGCTCCACTTCCCATCGGCTTACGCTCCACTTAGATCCCACAAGACGTTTCAGTCGTTTCGCCTTTCACCTTGAGCCGTCTGCAGCGCACGCCTCTCCGTTATGTCCTCTCGCACTCATGACCATGCAAACACATAAGCAAAAGCAACTAGAAGCGATGACAGAGGATGCACAGACGAAGCAGACATTTAGGAACTGAAGTCATGGGAAAGCAATTACGGAGACGAGACAAGAAACGGTCCGGAAACCCATGAGATTCATCTGACAGTCGTGAATTCAAACAGTTGAACAGAAAATCTTCAGTGGCTTTAAAATCTCTCAGTCTGGATTCAGATAGCAAAACATTACACCACCAAGTCAAGAGGAGTCAGGCAGACCTAAATCAGCACCAGGCGTTAGGTCAGCTGGCCCTCTGCCTGGACGGCTGATCAACGAAAGAGACGCCACCACAGACGGTAAACAGAAGACGGCTGGTGTACTCACTGGTGAGAGCCTTCTCGTAGCTCTTTGCCATGGCTATGAAGTTCCTTAAGCACGGGTTGAACTGCTCCATGATGTTCTGTGAAGAGGAGGAGGGAAGCAATAAAAAGATCTGGTTAGACTGGAAGCAGGAAAGGAGCCGGTACACTACTGAATATGAGCTACAGTGACCCAGCACCACTCTGCCTGCTTTTCTGGGGCACACACACACACACACACACACACACACACACACACACACACACACACACACACACACACACACAATCAGCTGAGCCAACCGACAGGGAGAGGAGAGCAGGAAGAATTGATCTGAAGCAGCCCAAAACCAGCAAGACCGAGTAGAGGACAGAATGAGTGGCTAAGAGGTTCATGAGTCTGTGTGAATATCAATAGGTGTGTCCCTCACACCTCCCCTGCTGCATCCATTTTAAATAAAACCTGACTTTGGCTACAGACTCTGAACTCAGCAGCGGATTTGGACCTGCTGCAGCTTCCCACCGTCTCTGAACTCTGGCACAAACCCAGCGGCCAAGAACTATTTATAAGAAGGAGAAATTGACCAAAATGACAAAACGTGTCACCTTTCGCTGAAGGTCGCTACCTCTGACGAATAGTTACAGTTCTGCTAAGAAGTTTCTCTACATTTTCCTTCCAAGCAGCCAGACTTTGCTTTTTGATCATTAGTTCTCCAGACCTTCCGCAGGTTTTACAAAGTTTTTCTTTGGACTTTAGCTGCGTTTTCCACATAATCTTCTGTCTGAGGAGAGCATGCATGTAGAGTAAAGAAGAAGTGTATGTTCAACCAACAACCTCTGACTGCACCAGTAAAATAGGCAAGACAAGAACCTGAGAGATGCAACATCTTTCAGTTCAGGGGTTTCCAACACCACCCCTCAAGGGCTTCAGCACAGCTGATTGCAATGGCTGAATTACTTTCTCAGCATGGCATCATACTCTGCAGAGGCCTGGTAATGAAACTTTCCCCTCATTAAGATGTGTGCAATCAGCGCAACACCTGAAACATGCAGGATTGGGGTCCTGGAGGACCGCCTTCGGAAGCCACCGCTTTCGGTGGGCATCCTCAGTGTGCCGAGTCTGTCAAACTGAGTCATCAGTGGGATGCTCGATACATTAAGCTAAAGAGAAGGAAACAAATAGTCTTAAGTGGTGTAATTTAAAACAGGTATGTGTAAACAACAGAGCCAAGGAGAAAGAAAAACTTTGAGGGGGCAGAAAAAGCCAAGATGCCACTTTCCTTCTTGAAGTCTAAAAGTATTTTGATTGATCCACACGTATTTATACCGACATACATCTCAGAATCTCGGCTTTGTGTCAGACGGCATGTTCTGCCAGCACACTTCCAGAGCCGTCCATCTGCACCATGAGAACAAACATCTGGCACAGGGGGCTCAGGGCTCGTTAGAAAGCACGGCTCGCACTCAAACACAAAGGTCTAATGAGTCTTACGGTTCCATCCCTCGTCTTCCGAGCCATCCTTTCACTTCAGTTGCATTTCCAACTAAACCAAGCAGTAAAAAGTCGGACGTGGAGAGAAAGCTTTTTTTTTTCCTACCAGCGTCATGTTTTTCTAAGAGAAGCTGCATTGGTTTACAACATGTGAAAATGTAAAGGGAGTCAGCCATTAGCAGAGGATGAAATCATTCAGACCTCTAAAGGCTGTTCCTTTAAGCCATTAAGCTGGATTTTAAACATCTGCCGTTGAGTTTCCAGTAAAGTTTTGAACAACTATTATTCAGCACCTTGTTTTTTGGTAAAAGGTTTTTTATACCTGAAAACCATTAACAGAGTTGTGAAGGAGAAGAAAAATCGGACAAGAAGGATGGAATAATGGAGGCAGATGGAGGGAAGGGCACATCTGAGGCGGGGGGACATTTGTTCGTGGCCGCTCGCAGCTCGGGATGCCTGCTAATGCCCGACGGCTGACGCACAACAGTCACCTTGGCGCACCACCGCCATCCACTCCAAAAAAAAGGAAGCAAGAAGTAGGACAGCGTGACACAGGAGTGCAGAAAAAGGAGAGAAGCGGTTTAGTTTAAAACGGTGAAGTGGAGCGGGACGTCAAGTAAAACGAGCTGAAGCTTGACGCTTCTTTACTGCAAGGCATCAGATCCAATTCAACCCATCAGATCTACTAGGAATCCATGAGATCCAAGTTCTAACATTTTGAAGTCAAGTCACAAAAATCCACTAAAGAGAAAGATGGACAAATAAACAACACTATTTATAACCCCAATCCCCTTCCGCTCCCCTTCATTCCTAACTTGTGTTACGTAAGGCGGCAGCTCCAGAACAGAGCGGTTCTGTTGGTGTGCATCAGCTCCGGTGAGCATCACCCTGATGCACCACCGCCTGGAACGCAAGCAGAGACACAGAGATGCTCTATAAAAGAGACAGAAGATGGAAAGGAGTCCAGTAGCCATCAGATGCTTCTATGGCTGAGTTTATTTGTGTTCATGCGAGTGGTGTGATTCAGTGACGGGCGAGTCATGTGTTCAGTGTGAAAACGGGTCCACCTTTATGTGTCACATTCTTGTTGAGCCGCAGAAGTGGAAGTGCATTTTTAGGACCATTAGTCTGTCAGTCAGCTGAGGTAAAAAAATAAATAAAAAGAAGTTAAAGAAAAAATCCCCAGTAGAGGATTCTTCAGTGGGAAAACTTTACCCCAGACCATCATGTCCTATGTTTAAAACCAGGAGACATGCCATATGCCCTGGAAAACGTGCGGCACCGGATTTCTCAGTGAACAGCTAAACATAGTCTTCATGCATGCACACATCTGCATATGTGAAAAATACAAAAGGTTTCAGAATGCATTTCGATTCAGCATCAACTTGGTTCTTTATTACAAAAAAAAAAAAAAAGGTAAAGTCGTGACTGCACCTTTAATGTTGCACTTAGAATCCCAAAATGTAACCCAGTTTTGAGTCTTTTAAAAGGATCCCATATATGTTGTACTTCAGTCATGTCATGCAGTTGATTTGAACCTTTCTCTGCTTTATCTTAAAGTTCAGAGAGAGATGGAACCACTGATTAGGGTGGGAAAAACATATTTACTGTGAACCATGTGATCATTGCAATATTGACCCTTAATAATGCAATTTAATGATTGTTTTCTACATCATGTACTTTTTCTTACAGAAGACTTTCTTCTCTGCATGGCCTAAGCCTTTTATTAATTCATAGGGTCATCTAGTGCAGTATGACAGCCTACACAAAATCAGTTCTAAGATCTTTACTTCAAAATGCATGAACTAGCCTTTTAATGGCAGAAGGGGGGTGATACCAGGAAGAAACTAGAAATCCTGTTAATTTCATTATTTAACTTTTTTCAACTGATGTAACAAAAGACATTTCTTTTCTCAGCTTAATTTTATTGGAAGAGCTGGCAAGAAGCTAAAGTGATGGTATTAATTTAATGAAACCAACTAAAATTGACAAAGTGGCTTGCTTGTTTGGATAATAGCTACACAAAAAAATAAAGAAATTTAAAATTTAACAGCAGTAAACAGAGTTTTTGCCCACCATGAATGTCTGCCTTCCCATAAACATGCCAGTATTAAACTGAGTTTCCACCATCTCGTCATTAAACTTTAGAAAAAAAAAATTTTATTTAGGGCTGGGTTTAATGAGTTCATTACTGTGTTTGGTGCTTATTTAATCCACAATGAATCAGTCGTTGTTCACTAAGCAGCAGAGACGAGAGCTGATTGGCATTCCTCTGAATAAAAGACCATATTTTACTGAGTGGAGGGGAAATAAGAAGGATTACAGAGCAGCTCGCCTTTCTTCAGCCATTAGCTTCAGGTCATGTGTCTGGTAATAAATACTAAAACTGAAAACAGGTTTTCACGTTACAGTGATGAAATTCTCCAATTAATGCAACCTGGAAGCAAAAAATAAATAAATAAAAATAAATCAACATTAATATATTAACTATTAAATTAGTTTTCTGTTGCAAAGCAGATGCAAAGATAGTCCATGATTTCTCAGAGAGGTTGTGATATGGACACAGTTTAGTAGTTTCAGAGTCAACAGGGCACTATTTTTAAATGCTCATGTTCCTAACGAGGAGCAGGTTAAATGCTGCAATGAAGCTGATGATGGAAAATTTGGAAAATTAACCATGAAGCGAATACTGCCACCACCAAAAGAACAGTTTCACGCTAATGATTAGTTTACTCTGGGGGGGGGGGGGGAAAAACCAAAAAACAAAACATTTTTTAAATGGAAGCCACCTTTCACAGAGCAAATTATGAGAGATGAAATATATTGACATTTAAACATTTTCAAGGAGGAAACGGGATTTTGTAATGACAAAAAAAAAAAGTTAGACTTGAATGGGTCAACAGCATCTGTTCAGCAGGCTTCCATAAATCATGTAATAGAACGGATCTCATTAATAAATGTAATCTTTCATTTTACCGTTAATTAATTTGGATTGCTTTCTATGTGTTTGTGGAGGTACTGTAATGATATAGCTTCACGCACGTCTTCAGATGATCAATCTCATTTTCATTAAATATTTATCTTCACTAGGGAAAAAAAAAAAAGGAGAGGTTTGTTCTGGAAGCTTCGGAGTACAAAACACGTTGGGTGTGCTGACAAGCACAGCTCTGGACCTTCATTCTACTTCAAAAGCTTTTTTTCTTATTTCCATTGTGTTCACCAGCTGATAAGCAAAACATCCTCCTTACTTAGAAAAATGTATTTCCTTTTATTTATTACTCTGTACTGAGTGTGATTTGTAATTATTCCACACTTCTACATAACCCTGTAAAAAACGTGACCTGTTGATTTTTTATTTCCATCCACAGAAAGGCCAGATCTGCAGCACAAAATCTGCAGATGTATTTTACACCTCAGTAATTTAATGGGAAAACGACAAAAGCTGCATTGCAATCCCTGATGTTATCCACAATATAACTAATGTCAGTGAATTAGGCGTCATGGACATGGCATGTTTGGTTTGGTTGTAGCTTTGTAGCTTTTTTCTCCATGTGCAACAGCAGCCTGCAAAAATCAGATTCTAGCCCTTTATGTTCAAAGAAACTGGCTATTTTTGTCTGAATGTGGCTTTTCGGGGCCGTGTGTTCTCTAATTTCCTGCATGTAAAGCAGTTCTTCAGTGTTTGAAAGAACTTTTAAAAAGTCATATCCTGGTGTAAACCCATCGTGCGCATGGTAATGTTCTCCATAACCTCCCTAATAATAAAAACCTAAATTGCTTCAATTGCCCCATGCAGCGACCGTAAAAGGTGTGGAGAAGAAGAACAAGCCCTCAGCTTCAAGGTTAACAGATCTATCAGGACAGCATGGCAGCGCTTGGACACCACGTCCCATGAAAGACATGGAGCAGTCAGAGGTTATACAAGCCATTAAGAGCATGACAAGAGCAGGATTGAACAGACATCTCGTTCAAGTGAATAAAGAGCAGGAATGTGCTCCAATTACTGATTCATGTTCCCCAGCCAAGTCAGAAAAGAGTGCAAAAAAGGAAGAAAAATTTCTGAGATGAAAGAACTAAAAATTATGAAGAATCCCAACCCTAATAGTCATACAAACTGTTGAAGGATCTGTTTGGAAAATAGATTTTGAGTGAAGGAGGGTGGAGAAAGAGTGAAAGATCAACAAAGATCTGTAGAAATCAGAAAATGACTGATAAAGGGAGAAGGACAAAGAGGAAGGGAGACAGAAAATAACTAATGTCAACTCTACAGGCATTAGAAACAAACAAGAAGTGCATAGAAACAGAAGTACAGTTCTAGAAATGTGTCCACTTATGCAAAACCAGCCAATCCCATGCAGGTGAGCCGAACCGTATCCAAACACTTCAGACAGAAGGAGTAAAAAAACAAAAACAAAAAACCAGTGTTGAAAACGTCGTGACCTAGCTGGCTCTGGGAAAGGCAGTTTGTGTGTGTGCGCGTTTGAGCACGTGCTGGTCGGAGGCAGGAGACTCGTGCGTGGGCTGAGTCAGAACCTACAGAAAGAGCAGCAGGCTCGTATCATGTCGGGCGTAAATTGCTGCAACGCCAAGGCAGCCATGTGGCACCATTAGGACCCGCTGTGACGCTCACCGCCAAACAGATTACCCAGCAAGTGGAGAGCTGGCAACCCCACTGAGGTGGGAGGGAAAAGGTGGGCCAGGTGGAGACAAAAAAAATAAATAAAATTATATTCAAAAGTTTGGGGTCACCCAAACAATTTTGTGTTTTCCATGAAAAGTCACACTTATTCACCACCATATGTTGTGAAATGAATAGAAAATAGAGTCAAGACATTGACAAGGTTAGAAATAATGATTTGTATTTGAAATAAGATTATTATTTTTTTTACATCAAACTTTGCTTTCGTCAAATAATCCTCCATTTGCAGCAATTACAGCATTGCAGACCTTTGGCATTCTAGCTGTTAATTTGTTGAGGTAATCTGGAGAAATTGCACCCCACGCTTCCAGAAGCAGCTCCCACAAATTGGATTGGTTGGATGGGCACTTCTTGCGTACCATACGGTCAAGCTGCTCCCACAACAGCTCAATGGGGTTCAGATCTGGTGACTGCTCTGGCCACTCCATTACCGATAGAATACCAGCTGCCTGCTTCTGCTCTAAATAGTTCTTGCACAATTTGGAGGTGTGTTTAGGGTCATTGTCCTGTTGTAGGATGAAATTGGCTCCAATCAAGCGCTGTCCACTGGGTATGGCATGACGTTGCAAAATGGAGAGATAGCCTTCCTTATTCAGAATCCCTTTTACCCTGTACAAATCTCCCACCTTACCAGCACCAAAGCAACCCCAGACCATCACATTACCTCCACCATGCTTAACCGATGGCGTCAGGCATTCTTCCAGCATCTTTTCATTTGTTCTGCGTCTCACAAGCGTTCTTTGTGATCCAAACACCTCAAACTTGGATTCATCCGTCCACAACACTTTTTTCCAGTCTTCCTCTGTCCAATGTCTGTGTTCTTTTGCCCATCTTAATCTTTTTCTTTTATTGGCCAGTCTCAGATATGGCCTTTTCTTTGCCACTCTGCCGTGAAGCCCAGAATCCCGCAGCTGCCTCTTCACTGTAGATGTTGACACTGGTGTTTTGCGGGTACTATTTAATGAAGATGCTAGTTGGGGACCTGTGAGGCGTCTGTTTCTCAAACTAGAGACTCTAATGTACTTATCTTCTTGCTCAGTTGTGCAACGGGGCCTCCCACTTCTTTTTCTACTCTGGTTAGAGCCTGTTTGTTCTGTCCTCTGAAGGGAGTAGTACTCACCGTTGTAGGAAATCTTCAATTTCTTAGCAATTTCTCGCATGGAATAGCCTTCATTTCTAAGAACAACAATAGACTGTCGAGTTTCAGATGAAAGTTCTCTTTTTCTGGCCATTTTGAGCGTTTAATTGACCCCACAAATGTGATGCTCCAGAAACTCAATCTGCTCAAAGGAAGGTCAGTTTTGTAGCTTCTGTTACTGTTTCAGATGTGTGAACATGATTGCACAAGGGTTTTCTAATCATCAATTAGCCTTCTGAGCCAATGAGCAAACACATTGTACCATTAGAACACTGGAGTGATAGTTGCTGGAAATGGGCCTCTATACACCTATGTAGATATTGCACCAAAAACCAGACATTTGCAGCTAGAATAGTCATTTACCACATTAGCAATGTATAGAGTATATTTCTTTAAAGTTAAGACTAGTTGAAAGTTATCTTCATTGAAAAGTACAGTGCTTTTCCTTAAAAAATAAGGACATTTCAATGTGACCCCAAACTTTTGAATGGTAGTGTGTGTGTGTCAAAGTAAGTAAAACCATAAAATAATAACCTTTCACAGCATTATAAAACCATTTATTGTTTTTATCCTGCCTGTTTTTCATAAATCCTTATGTGTCGGCTCTAAAAAGGTTGTTTTGTTTTACAGAAAAACAAGTTACCTGCTATGTTTCACACCTCTGTTCCCAGGTTTACTTAGTTTGAAAAAAGGTTTAAATTAAGTTGTATCGTAATGAGCATACCATGAGACAATATCAACAGAGGTGTCTGTACCAGGACACCAAAATCCAGTTTAATCAATGATCATCATTACAAAAAGTGCCAGTCTCCAGTCCTTGGAGGCCAGTGAACTGCAATTTAAAGTGCTTCTCTGTTCCAGAACATCTGATTCAAATTAATTCCCTTCTTAGCATGTCATCAATCTCCTCAGATGTGGTTTAATTTCATTCATATGGAGGTGTAATGACAAGGGCACACACACAAGACTTGCATAACAGAGGCCCCTGAGGACCAGGGTTTAAACCTCTGACTGATCAAACGGCTGTATGAAAGAAGAAATTCAATTTTTGTAACTCAAAGTAAAGGGTGTTGGGTTTTCATCCATTTGTAGCCTTTAATTTTAGCAGAAAATGGTTGAAATGCTAAGAGTTCGTATGAATAAACAGCAAAAATCCATCTGTGAGACTTGGGTCTTTTAGGAGACTTGCATTTGGTCAAATAAAATAGAAAAGTTTAGTTTTATTGAGGGTTAAATGTGACCAAAATAAAACATTGAGGTGAAAAAAAAGGTAGCTAGTGAACTTAACTTGCTTTAAACCAAACCTTAAAAGCCTTCCAAAAACAGTGAAAATGAAAACTTAAATTTAAACCTCCATCTTGGTCAGGTTGTTTTTTTGGGTCATTGTAGCCAAGAACTGCAATGAGAAAAATATTGAAAAAACATCTGCCACATTTAAAAAAAAAAAAAGGAGGCGTACCATGTAAGCCTTTGGGTTACCGGTTTTAAGGTTTCTAAAGAACAAAAGAACTAGAGAAGCGCCACCCACACAAGTCGTTTCAATGCTACATTTGAATCTGCTACAAGCAGCGTGTTTGTTCAGCAGCCTACTATAGGCCATCCAAAAGCTGAAAAGGGCCAACTAAGCATCTAATATTGGCTTTTATTTTTTTTTAACACTTTCATTACTCTTTAAAAAGCAGAACAGAAAAAAAAATGCATTTTGGGAAGCCATGTTCATCTAAAATCTACTAATAACTTTCTTGGTTGTTTCTAAATTGCTCAATCTCAAAATGATGATCAATGTAGATTATTAAAAGGAATAATCAATAAAATGCATTATTTCAGAAGCAATAGAAGAAATTTATGGTTTTCTAGCTTAAAATGAGCTCAGTCGTATTTTTAGAAAAGAATTATCCAGAGAGAATCTCATACTGGCCTATGTCTATAATACCAACATGAGTATGGTTCTTTAAATTCCCACTTTTAGCTTTCATATAGACTAAAACAAAAATATTTTGCAAACTCAGAAAACAAAGAACCAGACACTGAAAGTGCCCACTCAACGACGTTGACACAATCACCACAAGACGGAAATCTTCTATACCAATAGGTAAAGGGTACTCCTCTGATCTGCAGCTGGTTGTGTTTGGGGATGCAAAAGGTAAACCAGATTAAAAACACCCATAAAATACAGAAAGTTAATGGCAGCAGCAGGTCACCTTTACTTTTGAGCTGTGGACAAACACAACCAAGCACTGCATGACACCCCTTGCTTCCATAGTGACAGAAAAAAAAAAAAAAAAAAAAACCCTGACCTTTTCTATCTGTGTGTGTGTGTGTTTCCATCCCCCTCTGCATCCAGCTGCCTGGCATACAACCACGTTCATGATGCGTAAGCTTTCAAAAAAATTTCACATTCCTTTATGAGGGTGGGGCTGTTTAGAAACCATTAGGTACTTTGGAGAAAGTTAGTATGGAATTACGACAATATTGGACAAAAACAAGTCATCCATTTGCTGAGTTTTACATCCTTCATTTGCTACCGAGGAAGTGATTCTCAGGATAATCTTTGACTACAAATCCCAAAACAAGCTTTAGTATTTCTGCAGTACACGCTACAATATTTAACAGTGTTTTAACAAAAGGCGCATCTGCATGAGGAAGCATCAATCAGCTGTGAGCGGGGGTTGAGGAATACCATGAAAACCCACTGCAACCCATCCATCGCATCCCGAGAAGAAAACTAACAGGTTCCTGATGCCGACAGATTAAAAGACCATCTCCGCTGTAAAATTAGATAAACGCACCAGTGTTCACTGTACTGCGGTTTGCATGCGTGTGTTGAGGTACAACTGCGTGTGTTCAGGTACAACTGATAGAGGGAGGATATAAACTTTGACAGCGACCAGTCTCAACCAAAAAGGATTTTTCTTTTCGTCAACAACATACAGATTGATGCTTTAGATGAGTTTTAGACAACCTCCTATGGATCCTAAAGAATCATATTTGTCATTTCAATTGTCTGAAACGATACAGAAAGAACCAAAATGGAATTTTGCTCATTAGTCAATTGCTTTTTTTTTTTTGTTAAACTCCCGCTGTCACTGGTATGGACAGTCTCCATACAACAAATTACAAAAGTTGGTACAGAGAAACACGGCCCAAATGTCATTTAATAAACAAGAACCCTCTTGATACGCACAGTACATCCGCATGGAATGCACTGTGAGAATATGTTTGCTTTATGAAACTGCTGTCGCTCATTTTTTGTGTTTCAGGAAATGGACATCATTTGCCTCTGCCTAGTCACTGTGACAATCAGTGTGCTAAAGTTACACTGCCTCAGGAGATGAGAGTTCAGTATCCATCTGCCCTGTGTGTGTGTGTGTGTGTGTGTGTGTGTGTGTGTGTGTGTGTGTGTGTGTGTGTGTGTGTGTGTGTGTGTGTGTGTGTCTCCAATTTCCCTTTCAGATGAGCCCCTATCAGCAAGCAGGGGAATAGTCAGCACCCCCTATTCCGCAGATGCAGCCTCTGTAGGAGACAGGAAGGAAGGGGCACTTCCGACACCATATATGGATGTGATGGAATCCCCCCTCCCCCCCCCTCCCCAGCACCCCCCACCCACCTGTGCCGTGACAGGGCAACCCATTTTTATTCACCTCACGCTCCGTTCATTCCACAGGAAAGCTGGCAGGGGCGGAGGGAGAGAGGCGAGAACGAGGAGGGTGGGAGTCTCCCCATCGACGTCATCGCCACAGAGCGACGCATCCCATTCACTCCAGCCTCATCTTCATTTCACACACGTACACGTGAATGAAGGCGTTTTCTTTCCGCACAAAAACAACGCACGTTCACACAGAGCATTTCCTGTGCGGAGACGACATAGGCATGTCTCTGCATGTGTGTAATGCCAGGATGAGCCATGTACAGGGCAGCAAGCAGAGCATTTATCTGAAAATTCTGGATACAGCCCCATTGTGCAGAGATAGGGCTGCCTTTCTGCTTTTAATTCCCCCGAGCGGCTCAATTGTCTCAGCCTCTGTGTGAGCGTGGGGCTTCAATGTGGTGTTAAACTCAAACGCTGCAGCTGGAAAGCCGCGCCATTATTTTGCCCGTCAGGGCTTTCCTTCGTAATGCCAATCTAAAAAGAGCCGAGCGCCGCACCTTCCCCCTCCCCATTCTGCTTCCATTCAGCTTGGAGAGCCGTCCGAGAAACTTCCCTTTCATCCTCTGCCAACCTCCTGCAAACCCAGCAGCATCCACCTCTCCCTCTCAACCTCCCACCAGCTCAAGTTTTGATAAGCACTTTGCTAAAGGCTGCCGACGTGCTGCACAAACGCTGCAGATGTGAGCAGTTAGTCAGTATGACACATGAAGGCCGTTGTTGGTTAGGGAAAACTTCATCGCAGCACATCTGAAGAGCCGATGCCTCTAGATCGCACACAAAGCAGCTGTGTTGGTACATTTTGTTCTTGGTGCCCCATTCTGGCAAATGATGGACCAAACGTACATTACTTCGCAGCTGGAGCTCAGTTAAAGACACACTGTACTGGAATTGAAAGGGCTTGTATCAGACAGATGCACAACTTTGAATAAATTTAGAAAAAAGGGTAAAACTCCACATGTGAACACAGGTTACATGTGACAATGATGGCATTACTGGTATTAAGTAGGGGTGTAACAATACATAGAGCCAGATCAACATATCGATTAAAAGAGCAACAATCCAATTATAGCGACGTAAAATGAAAATGTCGATTCACACAATTTTTAAGAAATGTTTTTTTGAAATTCTTTAGACTATAGGGAACGGGTGATCTGTCATCATTATCATTTTAAAATGAGACGACTGCTGTTTTTGATTTAAATGCCTGATACACGTAACAGCTTAGAAATAAAATGGTCTAATCATATTTGGGGGGGGTTTGTGAGTTTATATCAATATAAATTATAGTACAAGGCCAGGTGATATTGCATCATATCGATCAAAAATCGTATCGTCATCCAAACAAAGCGATGGAACTGGTGATTTACACCCCTAGCATTAAGGGGATCCAAAAGTTACCGACTGGAAAACTACTGTGATCTTCCATCATAGTGTTCAGTTTAAAAATCATTTTAAATGAGATGCCAGAGTAAATGCCAGAGTGACAAGTTTGTTTTTCTCCAGCTGTCTGGAACACAACGCTGTACTGCTCGTCCCCAGCATTGCTGCACACTGCCAGTAAGCTGGCTGAGAGAGGGCTATAAGACTTTCACTTCCTAAGACAAATTCACATAGAATAATTAGAACGTTATAATCAAATTAATGAGGAACGTTATAGTTTACGTAATTGGTTTTGTGTGAAAGATAAGCAGTTGCATCCTTTTTTGTGTAAAGCTGGTAGTTTCACTCTAGGTTGTCATACCTTGATAATCTCAGAGACTCGTGTCCAGTAACACCTAATCAATGGTTAGCTTCGGTTTAAGAGGCTGGCTGGGAAATGTCAGGACTGTCCCAGTGACCACGGTCCAAAAATCCTCCGCATGAAAGATACTCTTAGCAAATGGCTCCGGGCTAGATTAACAGAACCAACCTTTTATCCAACAGCATCCTAATGCGACTTTTCTGAGCCAGGGAGGATTAATCAGTTAGGAAAAATATTTTTAATCAAACGCAGGAGAAAGCGACGGGGTGTTTTTTTTCCCCTTCCTCTTTGAGCTGTACAGAGGATAGAGCAGCACACTGCTGAGCCTCCACCACCCGTTACTGCTCACCGCTGGTTAGCTGGCTGAAGGAAATCTACTACGCTTTCGCCTTGCTTACTTAAAAAAAAAAAAAAAGAAAAAAAAAAAAAGAAGAAAAAAAAAAAAAAAAACACTGCCCGTTTAAAAATATATGAATAAGACAAAATGCATCCATTTGTCAAAATGCTCTTTTTTGCAGGAACTGCCATAAAATCCATTAAAACCATAATTGCCCTTGAGGAATGAGCAACAGTTTGCAGGTACCGCGGTCTTGGCAAAGGGCAGCGAGAGAGGAAGCCGACTGACTAAAAACTCTTCTAGGGACTTGAATTTTAGTACGAAAAAATAAAAAATAAATAAAAATCAGACAATACTTAATACACAGATTTAAGGACAGCTCAGCTTGGTTTTGTGCTCAAAATGCAAGCCAGCACTGAGGGTTGTAGATAGGGGAGAAACGTTTTTCAAAGAAAAGGAAGTCACACAGTAGAGCAAAGAAAAGAACAAAATCTTAGTGTGTCCCTTGTGTGAATTTTCATGTTAGACGTTTCTCAGCAAAAACATTGCATCAGTCATCTTCAGCTCCATGTCTCCATCACAGTCAAAGCAAACAAACTTGTGTGTTTTTATCTTTTAACAGCGAAAGGGGGTCGATACATTAGGATAAGATTGGCAAGTCGCACGTGTTTGTGTGCTACAAGTCATTGGGGGAGAGGGGAAGGCACAAAAATACATTCAAATATCAAAAAGGCACACAGTCAGAACATGCAGGCGCAGAGAGGATGTCCCGACATTGGCCTGTAAAAGGTATCGCAACTATAATCAAAATTTCAATCCAGTATGAAAAACAAGGGTTTAAGTTTGTGATTTCAATCGTTTCCAGATGCTTAATACCAAAGTTTCATATTTCTCTTTGACGTCCCTCACTCACCAGCTACTCATTTCTCTCCTGAAAGCCTTTAAGGCTTTTTTTATGAATATGGTTTAACGATTTCCTTTAATTCCATTGTTTTAAAAAGTGCAATACTTGATGTTTCATCTGCTTGCATAACCCAAACATATTCCCCACATCACAGAGCGTCACAGAGCGTCAGTGTGGTGCTCACGCACTGCTGCCATCCTGTGATCAGCGGCGAGGGAAGCAGACCCTGGAGCCTGAGTAGGCACAGACAACTGAGGTGAAAGCCCTTTAACTAATCAGAAGAGGGGGGAACAAATCCCTGGTTTCAAACCATTGAACAGGAGAAACCCTGCCTTAGCTGGGGGTTTGGATTAGACGCTTCTCTGCAGATGAGCGCAGAGGCTGCAGCCTTCACCTCACTTAACCTCAGAAACGAGAGGCTCTCTCTGCAAATTGGTGACGCCAAAAATCTCTCAGCAGAGCGATGGAGTGTAGAAGAGAAAGGAAAGGATGATGGAGCCCTCCATCAAAGCTCCCCCCTCCCTCCATCAACGTGCCGCAGCACGGGCCCCAACAGATGCCACGGCGTTCACCTGCAGCGCTCTGCCTCCGACAGCTGTCTGAGTGCTCCTGAGCTCCACAACAATATCGGGGAATGAAGCGTCGCGCCGCCGCAGCATGCAGCTGCAGCCCCCCCCCCACCCCGTCAGGAGTCCTGTTCTGTAGGAAAGGAAAACAGTTTTTATTGGGAGCGATGGTGTGCTTGTGCGTCTACTGGGGTACGAGAAGAAAGGGCTTGAGAACCGAGCAGATTGCGCTTGTATGACGGCGGGGATAAAGTGTTCAGTAGCATTACTCACAAACAGACTGGAGAGAAGTCCCTCTGTGGAAAACAAACAGCTTTGGCTTCAGAGGAAAACTGCCCTTAGCAGAGAAAGACGTCATTACACAACAATATTTGCGCAGGAATTCATGACTGGGATCCCTCGGGGATGCTCACCAGGGACAGCTGGGCAACACAGACACACGAGCAGCTTTGAGACAGATTCATGAAGTACACCTGCACACATAATGTAGGCTCTACATTGAAAAAGGGCCCCATGGACAAGGACAAGAATAAGCCCGGAAGCAGAAAAACAATAAACCTCTACGGGTCAGTCTACACATCAACCCTAGGCTACGGTTCTTCTGAGCAGGGCTGCATAGTAACGATGAGAATGAGAGGAGTGAGCTACATTTAATCACAACTAAAACTCACCATGAGGTTTAAAAGTCATGCATGGTTTCCAAACACTGGGCAGTATTAGTTACGAGCCAATAGAAAGTCTAGGAGCCGTCTTCAGGAAAAGCACCAGTAACAGCTACGTCAAACAACCACTGATGTTTACTTCTCCAGTATTGAGGTCCTCAAAGTAGCTGTAGAAGTCCCCAACCAAAGAGACACATTGTTTCAGAGAAAGACACGGACCAGCCATCTGTCCGAGACCCGCCTCTCACCCACTGAGCCTGCGACCCTGTATGGATAAGCTGACAGATCATGGAGAACTGAGAATAGGACGTAAACCAGGCAATAAATCTCCACCTTCAGGACGGGTAGATCTTGGCAGGTGAAGGAAACCTCTTCAGAAGGTTGGACTGAGTTCAGTTACTTGTAACTCTCTCCATAGAGTTATCTGCTCCTTCACAAGGAGCCCTTTTTGAAGCGGCTGGGTCATCTGGTCCGGAAGCTGTCTGGTCACCTCCCACGTGAGATTGTTGGAAGCGCGTTTGAGTCACGGCACAGTCGGGAGGTCGTGTCTCTCAGCTGGTGGAGTTCGGAACGTCTTGGCATCTCACAGAAAGAGCTGGAGAAGGCGGCTGAGGAGCGAGAGGTCCGGACAGCTTGGAGGTTCTCAAAATCTAGACGGTCACTTTGAAACTCAAACAGGAAGTTTGTTGCTCAGGAGCTTTGAATCGGCAAACATTCAAGTCAACACGTCAAATCGTTTAGGAGAAACAGGTCTGTTTTTGACTGCTGTAGAGGACTCCCAATAACCTGATGAAACGTCGAGAAGGGTTGAACCCAAAGGGCAAACATATATAATTCAATATACCCAGCTTGTCTTTGATTACCTGAAGTGCCGGACAATTAAAAACAAAGAGCCTGCTGACAGTCTAGCTGCATCATGGTGGCGGATTCTGTTATTTATACCAGAACTGCAGCTTTTAGCCCTGAATGGTGCCCAGTGCAATGATGGATAAACACTTATCCAAGCAAGGTGGGGAAAACTGGATGAAAGCACACCAACGAAAGCTCTGAAATCAATGAGCCGACCTGCTGATGTGAGCATAATCCGCTGCTACAGTCGAACAATGAAGGCAACGTCACCTCGAGCTTTATTCTCCAACCTGAGTCGCAGCACTGCTGGGATTACAGCGCCGAGCTGAACACACTGCTGAACAAACACCATCTGTGTGTTTGTTCAGCAGCCACAACAGACCTGAGGAGACGCAGCTTCAACGCGTTCACCCCACTCATGGCACTCGGCATCACAAACCAAACCCACAGGGGCTGCTCCCCACCCCAGCCGACCTCCAAACGCACTCTGGGGTCGCCAACTTTCTGAACCAGGCGGGTCATAGCGGAGACCATCCAGTGCAAGCTGCTCCACACTACAGTATGGGCGGGCGCGCAGATACGGCTGCCCCCACAGTCAAACACATTCGCCAGCGTGAGTCATCCGATAATTTACATTCAGCTTCTGTTTCAGCAGCAGAGGAGGAGGAGGAGGAGGAGGTGGTGGTGGTTCGGGCTTCAGTCCTCTGATGCCGTGTCTTCTGTCATCAACGGTCCAACAGGCAGGACGCGAACCGAGGATAGGAGGTAGAGCCCTCCTCACGCAGGGGTCGTTGGATGACCTCTGAATAAGTAGGAGCAAGTTGAATAGAGATGCTGGACAGACTCGAGGTGACAGCTGAACCTTCTCCATGTGGCTGCCAGGGTCTATCGAGATCTGGACCCGCAGAACACGAACAGATTTTAATTCTCGGCCGTACGGGGCTGTTTATTTCCCCAACAGACTCGTGTTTGGCTAAAAGGGTACACAACAGGGAGCTCTGCTGTTACTTTGGCCATTTGCGAGGTTGGGAATGGGTCAATTTTTACACTCAAATGAAAAATGTTGGTATGAAAACTTGTTGCAGAAATGGCTCAATATTCAGTAGATACTCAATGTTTATCAAGATCACCGCTATAAAAAAAACAAAAAAAAAAACTGTCAAATATTGTATTCGTTTTTATTCTATTGTACTGGAAACCGGGCCTGTAAAGACCAAGTTATACAACCATCCCATGAGTCCAGAGTGTGCTCAATATTTAGCAGAATCATGCCATGCAGCTCAAGTCTCCGATTTCCCCCCCCTCCCTCTCTCTTAATGGTGGCTGATTTAATTGCTGATATTTGCCATGTCCCACCTCCCTCCAAGGAGAAACAGACATGAGCGTTACCTAATGGGAGCTGGCACCTCTGCGCCTCTCCATCCTCTACGCTTTCAATGAATTAATGAAGACCATTTAGTTCCTGCAAACACAGTTAAAAAAAAAAAAAAAAAACCCGGGAAGAGGAAAGGGGGTGGGGGGTTTGGGGGGGGGGGGGGGGGGGTTCTCGGCACAGCAGCACCAAATGCCACACCAGTGAGCTGATGCAACCCAGCGCCGACAGGGGGTCAGACTCTGCCGCTCATCACTCGCTGCGATGGAGCAGCCCGCTGATGACAGGAAGAAACCCCCAGCGCTGCGTCTGCTGCATACACATGGTGGCGTTTCCAACAAACACAGATGTAGTTTATGGGAAAGTTATGATTTCCATTTCTCTTGCTTACATCAGTTCACAAACCAATGGCTGCATGACAAAATGTCCTTTATACCCCCCCCCATGCAGGCAGTTTTAAAATGCTGCCATATTGCTAGCGATGAACTAGAAACTAAGAACTGCCACCAACCCCACAAGTCTAAATCAAAAATGGCAATAAAGTTGTACTTGGTCCATTGCTACAATAAACTGGTTCTCCATCTTTATCACAATAGCAGCATTTTACGTTCCTCCCTAGACTTCATGACCCAAACAAACCCTCCAAAGGTCAACACTTCATGGGACCTTGCTGAACCGGCCCTTTACAATCACATGCATTCTGAAAGGACTCCCTTGATGACCTCGGCAGCATCACTTCTCATGTCACGTTACGTAACCATGCCCCGGCAAACCAAGGAGGAGAACCCAGACAACACCCTTTCTCCCGCCGCTGTACCAGGAGCTCCGAGCGTCTGCCCGGAGCCAGTCTGTGGAGGCGGGCGGAACAGTGACAGCTTTCCTCACATCCGAAGCGTAACTTGTCACGTTTCCATCTGCATCATATGGAGAGCAGAGTAAAGTGAGAGTCAGGAGAAATGCCTCGCCATCACGAGCACTGTTCCCCGCCTGAATGTGAGCTCTGTGTTAGACTCACCAGTGAAGGAGCGGAGCCCCTTCAGGTCCAGGAGGGCTGGTTCGGTTAGATCTGATGTTTCTACAAACGCCACATCCAGGCATGATGGACTAAACAAACAGCTCTTATCTAAAGGCAGAGGTCACTCAACCCTAAATCCCTGCCTGCTCCTCCAGCATTGCAAACAGCAGAACAGGAGAGGAAATGAAAACAGTAACTGGCAGGATTCCTGTTCAGGAATGCACAAAGAAAATCAGAAATCGGACATGGTGAAGCTGAGCAGGAGTTTCCTGTGCTGCTGACAAGCTTCTGAGCTGAAATATGTTGAACTGCGCTGCCCTGAAGCAGCAAACCTGTCACTGTGGAGGTGTCTTTTTGTTTTTTTAAACCAAAAATCTTCCAAAGTCAGAAACACATCACTGTTAAAATATTCCCCACATCTGCAGCATTCCTCCTGTTTTACAGCCTACTGCTGGAATTTGATTTAACATTGTGGTCTGATTCGTTTAAATCAGATAACTTGAATTCTTTACACATTTTAGCCACATTTAAAGACCAAACCTTTTCTCTTTGCCCCCTTTTTTTTATTCCAATTTCACCTGTTTGCTTATTAAACACATTTTTTTCTAATTCCAAAGTAGGCTACCGCCACAGAAACGTGGACAACGCGGAGGAGGTGACCTGACCCGGACTTCTCCTGCTGTAATTATCCGCCCAGGTGCAGCAGGTGTCCCGAACAACACGAACCGGGCCGGGGCTCACCTTGTAAACATTCTCCGTGATGCGGTGCACTTCGTCGGTTCGGGACATCCTTGCTGGAGCGTCAGTCACAACCATATACGAAGACGGGAGGGGATTCTCGGTTCTTTTTCCGAACTGGAGCGGGGTGACGAGGCTGCTGACAAGCGGGGAAACACGACTCTTGTCAGGGAGAGACGAGCGCGTCCGTCCGTGGGATCCCGGGTTTTATAGGAGAGTCCTCCGCTGCACCCACGCCGGCTCCCCACGCAGCCAGTCAGCGGCCGCTCCGAGCCTCCCTGTTGGAGCGCAGAGGCGGACTCAGAGGCGCCGCCTTCAGGGCCGGTGGGAAAAATGAACACCGGAGACGACAGCCGAGGATGAAGGGCCGAAATAAGATTTGGAGTAAGGGGTTTCGGGTAACAAGATATTAATCTGACGTTTCGAAACGTACTAAACTGATTTTAATTGTTTATTTTCTACATTTAAGTGCATGTTGAACTCGAAGTCAGATCAATTAATTTGTAGTAGCCTACCGTCATTTAACATCACATAACCTTATAGCGAACATATTTTTGATCAAATCGAATAATGGACAAATTAAAATCCTTTATAAATTAATAAATCCTAAGTTTGCTCACTTATTTGACTGAAATGTTCTTCCTGTCTAAGGGCTGTTCCTTGGCCAAGCTTTTACTATGAGGTCGAGAAAACTGGTCTGTAAACGGTGTCCAACAACATTTAACCAAATAGCAAGAGCAGGGTAGAGTATATTTTTACTTCTTTATCGAGGCAGATTTCAAAAAGGCGGGTAATACACACAGAAGGTATACCAATATCCGCATCATATGTCTTCTGTCCTTTATTTTCATTTTTCATTTTGTTTTATCCCAGTTAAAGAAGGGAAGTGGGTGTTGCTCTTAACTTTGCAGCTACAGTGAAATTATACCATTTTCATTTCACTCTTTATTGTTTCATTTTGAAACTAAAACAGACTGACGGGACTCCGGCCTCAGACGTTATGGCGCTGATATTTCCACAGAGTCCAGAAATGCAGCACATTATTGAAAGGAAGGCTCCTGCAGCTCTGCTGGCATGGGCTGCCCACGCCTCCTCTGCCCCCAACCATTGAGAAGAACTGTCCAGCATCACTGCACAGCCACTGGAACAGGCCACACAAGCCTATTCACTGTGGAAATATCCAATGAAACATCCACTGTGAGATCCCCATGTGTGTTTATGAATCAACGTGCCTCTACAGCAGATCCCGCAGCTGAGTTTGTCCTTTCTAACGTGGGGGGGAGTTGGGTGGATGATGCTCCACACTGCACCACAGTAGGGCGAATGGATCCCACAGTGAAATGACTCTCCTCTGGGATCATGGCGTGGTGGAGTTTTTGAACATTTCTTTTAACTTACTCACATTTCATCGCCTGCTAAATCTGTGTGGCTCACTGCTGAGTGGGCTCTGGTGGATATGAGTGGGATGGAGCCACTTTTCTCTTGGATTTCAGATCCGTTTCTGGTGGGCAGGGAATCCCACACAACTCAGCTCATCATGATGTGCAGCTCTGTGAATGGGAAGAGGCTCTTATTTTGGGCAACACTTTGCTTCTTTGAGATAAAACAGATACTCTGAGGCCGCCGGTGAAGGTTAAATAATAAAGTGGAGCGGCAACTCGCTGCAGGAACGCATTCATTTCTGTTCTGATTGTCACATCAGATAGTTCCAGTAGACGGCAGACGGTTAGTGAAAATCAATGAGGCGTGTTTGGTCTCAGCTGGAGCAACAGAAACATTCCCACTGTCAGCGGGCCAATCGATTCGCTCCTCTGTCAGGATTCAATCCCTGCAATTAGCTCCTATAATTGGCCTAAAACATACATCCATGTCTCTGTCTGACAGCACACTGTGAAGTGCGATTATGAGGAAATGAGTCAGTATATTGACTGATAATTATTCTGAGACTCAAGTCACCCTTATAATTACACAGTCACATGACAAAAATTTGAACAACCCTTTAAACATTTAGTCCTCTGAAAAGAAATGTGTACATACCAGTGGTTGAGATTTTGGAACGTCATCTTGGAAAAGAGAAAGTGATTGATTGCAGGTAAACATACAGTCAACCATGTTGGTGATGGTCCCATCAAGGTGAGGCTCTGTTTTGCCACCAGTGGCACTAGTGCATTGCACAAAGTGCTTTTAAATGCTTCGGCTCCATCTAAAATCAACAGCTGGGTGTTCCAACAGGACAATGGTCCCAAACACACATCTAAACAGGATAAAGGTTGTAGCAGGATGTCAACAAGCTTCTGGAATGGGTCCGACCCCAACCCTGATGGAAATTAACCATACTTATCTGTGGCAGGAAGCTAATCTGGTATTTTTTATTACTATTTTAGATCAAATGAGTGGTCATACATCAATGATACTTAGAGTGTGTGGTTCTTCTTAGTTAAACTGAATACAAATATTACAGTTTGTACAACTTTAGCCATGTGTGAATCAAGTAAAATACAAAATAAATTCTAACTTGTGTACAAAATCCTTGCTTTCAGACATTGCTAAAGATCTTTGTTGAATAGAGATCTCAGTCTGGAAAAAGAATTAATAAAAAACCCAGAACTGACATGACATCCATGTCTGCGATGGATGCGGTTATATTCAACTAATTATTGAAAAGTTCATTTATTTCAGTAACCCAACTCACTGAGTGAAACATTTATATAGATCAAGTACAGACTGGTGTTTTCAAGCCTTCATTTCTGTTAACAAAGAAACGTGGGCTGAATGAAAAGTATATTTAATATCTGTGTAAAAGTTATTATTTTAAGAGGTATTTTACACATTTTAATTTATTTAATATATGGCTGTAGATTAATTTCTGGACCTTGCATGTTCAAATCTCCCAGAAATAAGATTGTTGCGTTTTATTTTCAAACTACTCACCTTTCCATTTATTTTTGCAACGCATCTGCGTGTTTGTACAGTGGATAGTACCGGTGTCTCGCAGTACGAAGGTCCTAGGGTGAAACGTTAGCCAGAGGCATTACTATGTGGAGTCTGCATGATCTCCCCATGAATGCGTGACTTTTATCTATAAAAAAAAAAAAACAATAGAGATCTTAGTTTTCCTTCCACTGTCAAAACAACATGCATGTTTAGGATATTTAAAGATTTATAATGCCCTTAAAATATGTCTGTACATGGAAATATGTCACTGTGGGTGCCCAAGGCGTACCTTAACTCTTGCCCATTCGCTGCTGGAGGTAGAATAATGGATAGAACATCGTGAGGGTTTTGAAAATTAATAATTCAATGAGTTTCAGGAGGGACTTTTTTAAAAAAAAAACTTTTAATTTCAGTACGTTTACTCAGCAGGGTAAAAAGTTCCCCATTAAGACGTTCTTTTGTAAACAAGTAGCGCTATAAGTATTGCCATCCCAACAAGTTCATTGAACAATACCTTTCAATCAATCAATCACTTTATTTTGGTAAATTGTCCACATTAAACACAGGAAACAACAAAAGAACAACACAACAAAAGCCTTTCTTTGAAGAATTTGTATAGTTCATACTTTAGCATTTTAAAATAACCCGAGTTTAAATAAAACCTTTAATCAGTGATCTGTGACTCCATGTTATTCTACTAGGACTTAATGTTATAATTATTTCATTATAATATGACACAGAGGCAAGTTTCTCTTGGTCCATGTTCAAAATGGAAAAGACAATACAGCGTGCCATTCAAATAGAGCATGAGTGTATGTTGAAGTCAGAAAGTCTCTGCAAGAAAACAGCCGCTGGTATTATTCAGTCCTGTTAAAACACTTAAAACAAGAGCTGGGACAAGCAAAGCTGGAAGAGGACCCAAGTTTAACTTCCATCACACACGCTCAGGAATGGGAGGGAGGTGAAACAAGTGTACAAGTGTACCTTATTGTAAAGTGTTACCACAATCTCATTTAAACCCTTTATACACATCATTATCAGGGATTCCACTATCTGCATAGGGTGCTGCATGCAAGAAACACTGGTTCTTATACTAATGCTAGTGACAGAAATAAAATAACTGTTGCTTCCTTTGGTGTTTCCAAAGGCTTCTGCACCAGCAGAACACACTTCTTTTTCCAGAAACAAGTTTATCAGACATTTTATTTCTCAGCTGGGACCAATCATACATGGAAGCATCTGCCCTGTCTGTCAGAGTGCGGCTATGTCACACCTTCCCTCGGTGGGCTCCCTTCAGTCCAAGTAAAAGAAAACATTAAAAACTCGCTGGATTGTTGTGGAAAGCTGTGCTGATTGGGTCATGGGTCAGTTTAACACCATCCATGCAGGATGTCGAGGTTCATATTTTCTCTGCTGGATGCATCGGTACAAATGGCTCCCGATGTTTTTCTAAACATTTTAAACACGTGGCAGTGAAAGCAAGCTTAAGATAAGATAGGCTTTATTGATCTCACATTGGAGAAATTCACATGTCACATTGGCTCAGTAATCAGTAATCAGAAGAAGGTGCCAAAAGTAGGACAAGGTGCATCAGGTATATACAGTACTTATTTACTAATCAAAGCGAGTAACAGCTCAGGAAATTAAGCTGGAAATGGTCTTGTTGAGAGTTAGGTCCGCAGATTAAGGAGTTAACTCATGACTATGGATCAGTTCTAGAGGAGCAAAGCAGCAAACACAGTTTAGTTCTCCAAAACGTAGCTTCTTTTTGCTTTGTCATCGGGCGCTGCTGAGATGTTGCCGTACAGAGTCCAGTAATTAATCCTGATTCAGACACCTCCAGTTATATTATTTGATTCCTTCTTATAGGTGTACAATCAGGACTCAGTAGGGGTGGACAGCGGGTGGGCAGGCCACACACTCACACGCCTACATATCTGAACCATCTCTCTGATTTAGCCTTCGTCTCCAGCCTACTCCTCCTCATCGTTCCCTCCGGCCCTTTCTCCCTGCGTCTGTGATTCATCAGCGCGGCGCCCCGGCATTCAGGTTTCAGTCTGTGAGCCGCCCACTCCCACGCAGAGCCACGCAGGCTTGTAGAGCGCAGTCAGCCGTGGAGTGGATCCAGCAGCCCATTCAGAACAAGGACGGCACTAAAGTGGATCTCAGTAACCCGGCAAACACAGATCAGCCTATTTCAGGCCTGAGTGGGGCAGCGTTGTTACGCAGGCTCTGTTGAAATTAAAAGGTGCGAGGTTACAGAACAATGTGCTGTTTTTCTGTTTCTTTTGTTAGGCCGATGTTTTTGGAGCACAGCTGGATTTATACAGGGAGGAGAAACACTGCGACATGAAATATCTATGTGTACAGATGTAAAAACATGAAGTTATGGCAGCTAGAGGTACATCCTCTCTTATTAGGAGACATAAAAGGTCACGATAGTCCATCCTCTGACAAGCTGTGTGAAGTTTAGTCTTGTTTCGAATCAAACTGGGAGGAGAGGTTAGCTTTGTGAAGCTTAATAAAAGTACAAATGCAAAAGGTTGTAACAAGGTGGGAGGAGTTTGATTTATTCTGAAGGAATAAAACATTTTAACATTAGTGATCTCAGGCCAATTAAATCTGTATGTAAGCCCAGATCTTCTAAGATTGTACCACACGTGGTGTCAACTCCATTTTATCCAGCTGTAATCCCGCTGTACAGTCATATTCAATAAATCAGAATATGCATATCTAAGAGGTCTTATTTGTCATATTTAAAATACCTTTTGAAAAAAAGCAACAACCAACCTTTAAGCCGGTATTAAACATACTTTTCATTAAGCCCCCATTTCTGCATTAAAAATTTTCCTTTTTTTATTGGTCTGATGCACTATTCCATTCCTAAACGCTGTGTTTATATTTGCTGAAGGTGGGAGTGGTTCCAAATGAACAGAAATAAAGGTTTTAAAACATTATCAGTCTGTGTTAATTCATATAATGTGCTTCCCTTTAGAGAACTGAGTTACTGAAAAAAATGAACTTTTTAATAACTGAACATTACTGTATAATTCAACTCAGCATCTCATTCACAAAACAAATAGCACTAATGAGACTTTGCTGCAAACACGACTATCATTTTCACCAAGCGTGAACAATTGTCTCTTTTTACTTTAAGGGATTTTTGAAGGGAGGCTCTGTTCCCGTACTATCAGTAGTAATTGTTCCTTTACCTGTGGCTGAAAGAGATCATATAACCATAGGCTTGTTGGAAAATTCTTGCAGGTGATGGAAAGCGAACAGGTTCATCAGATGCGAGCTGTGTCAATCCACTTCATCTGCTTATTATGCAAAGCAGCTGATTTTGAGTCCGCTGGGATCATTTAAAGCACGGGAGCGTTACCGTGTTCAACACAAGTTGCACAAAATCAAAATGTTCATTCTGTTGTGGAAGAGCGGATAGCGAGTCACGGCTGACCTGGCAGATTGATATAGTCGGCAAGCTTAAACCAAGGAAACTTCACACAGAACCAGGGAGATTGTTCAGCTGGAAAAACAGCACCAATCAACAGTCTGCTGTTAAGTTGTAGACTGCTAATGTGTAATAACATGGCGTTTTATCCTATTGATGAGAACATTTTCATTTTGAGTAAAACAGGTAGTGTACATCTTAGCTGTTAGCTTTCATAACTCTGAGGACTCATTTAATCTTCAACCAGTTCAAGGTGAGGCGACATCTTTCCAATGCAGGTAAAGAAACTTTTACCTAAACTAATATCTGAAGGACCATCTCTGCTTAATGTAAATATTACAATAAAAGCTCTAAATAAAATCATCTAAATATTTTCCATAAATTGCGTAGAACTTTATTATCCAGAAATGTGCAGAACGGCAGTGATAGGTGCAGGAGCCAGCTGTCTGCCTCTTGCAAAAAAAAAAAAAAAAAAGTTATTTATTTTTCTTTGGCTAAGAGGCTCCATGCATTTTCTACATACTCTGTTGTCTCCTGTGTTGACGTTGCAGCTGCAGGTCTTTTTCTGTATGTCTCTACCAGCTTTGCACATCAACAGACTGAATGTCTTTGCCATTCTCCTTTGCAAAACAGCTCAAGCTTTGTCCGATTGGACAGAGGAATCTGTGAACATAAACACAGATCTATCCACAGAATCTCAGTTGGATCTAGTTCTGCACTCTGACTAGGTCGTCCTAACACATGGATGTTTTGATCTAAACCATTCAGCTATAGTTATGGTTGAAAGTTGTGACTGCTAGCAGGTTTTCTTCCAGGATTTTCCTGTATTTACCTGAATCAAGCTTTCCATCAGCTCTGACCAGCATCTTATGCCACGACTCAGGAGTGTGTTTCTCTATGGGGATGGTGTGTTTAAGGTGAATTTTTTTCACCACAAAGTTTTGCATGTGGGCCAAAAAGCTTCATTTTGTACCAATATGACCAGACAATGCTTTTTCACAAACTTCGTGTCCCCTACTGGACATTTGGTAAAGTGCTAAGAGGACATTCTTTAGCTTACTTGTAACAATTTAATAACAATGACATAGTCTTAGGTGTGAAATTAGTAGTTCTCCCGTCGACAGATTCTGCACCTGACCTGTGGATCTCTGCAGCTCCTCCAGAGTTACCACTGACCTATTAATGCTCTCTCCACTCAGCCCATCAGTTTAGATGGACTGCCAGGTGTTGTGCTACGCTCTTTACATTTTCAGATCATGGACTTTCCAGAGCTCTGAGGGATGTTTGAAACCTGAGATGTTGTTTTATAACCTCACCACAACCTTATCCCCGACCTCGGGATATGACATAAATTAAACAGAAGTTTATGGTTATCTGAGGAACCATGAGGAAGAGAAAGCTATTCACCTGCTTTCTCATTCTACATTTGTTTAACTGCTGCCACCTACTGTTCATTCGCGGAATAACAATTATATCTGACGCAATATTTAACAATAAAAACACTTTTTATTGGAAAAAAAATGTACAGAAATTCCCAACCCAACTTTAAGACAACCGCTTTGATGATGCCGTCTGACAGGATTAGTCATCAGAGGTGGTTAATTGATTTACAGTTTAGTTCTACTGATCTTCAGAGATGTTCAACCTTAAGCTTTGTAGATGCAGACAACACTTCCCGCTGCAGATCAAAAGCATGTGTCATAGACAGGAAAAATAACCACAGTTTTGAAAATACTCTGTATTTAAGGTTAATCAGCATGAGATATGCCCAGCCTTGTCCCTATGATGCTGAGCTAATCTACGAGGGGAACACATAGTGGATTAGGTAATCTGCTTGAGGAGTGTCAGAGTGAGAAACCCTAAATTTCAGACAATACTTTTAAGATGAGGGAAGAAACTCGCCACAAAGCAGCCTAAGGCCAGAGCAGAGTTTCTGTTTTATTATCCCGGGATTAAAGGGTCACTTCACCCAAATTAGAAAGAAAACATGTTCTCACACGGTCCTGATGCAGACTCAATGACAAAAAAAGAAGAACTTTTCTTTTTCTTGCAGCAGACAAAAAAAAACAAGCTGTCGGGCGTTAAGCTGTCCGTGGATTACGTCTTCAAACATCCTGAAAATTCTTAGAAATAAAACTGAGCAGATAAACCCAGAGCGTGGCAGGATAAAACCGGATGACAGAGTTCACGTGTTTTCTTCAGCAATTTGGATGAAGTGATCCTGTCAGCGCTGGACTCTGATCCACAGATCATTTAAACAGAGTAAAGTAGTTACATATGGTGTACATGCATTTCATTGATTAAAATGACTTCGTAGTAAACATGACGCACTGCTTAAACAAGTTAGGCACAATTACGTGATCTCACGGGTCTTCGAGGTTCACAAGGCGCTGCAGGTGAACCGGTCCAGCCTATCAGAACTGACCTGCAGCAGATGAAGACAACCGGCCATCAGACGGGTTGCCTGTGAGCCGCCGCAGGCCTGTAAGGTAGAAAAACATCTGCCGCTAAATGTGTGCGGGGTTGTTGGTTTGTGATGGAGGTCGGTTCTGTTCCTACAAAGCAAGCAGCTCGCGCTCCGGCTTCTTCCTGGGACGATCATTCTCTGAAACTGAAACACAACCACACATTCAGTGAGGATGGAAGCTGCTGCGATGTGAGGAGAGAGGCTGTCGGAATCAAACTGACTGAACCCCTGAAGGTTTTATAACATTAGCGAGGGAAGACTGCAGGAACTCATCCTGAGCACAGCACAGAGTTAAGGTAGTGTAAAAGTTTCAGCATCCATGTATGGAGGCACCACCATGGGTTTGTGTCTGACATGGTCCTATAACACTTCTAAGAACGGTGGGAACCAGCAGCTGCTTCTCTAAGGTAGTCGCTATTGTCTTTCCATATTTGAGCAGAAAACTGACAGAAATTCTACCACAGGTTTTTATGGGTCATGAAAAGATCTTATCACTCTTCACAGATTAGTTGGTAGCAACAGTTCCTTCTTTAATGTCATTGCTGTTGTCTTCCCGCCCTGGTATTGTGTAAACACACCGCTGACCAACACGCCACAAAAATGACAATTTCTTTCTCACGGTTTGCTCCTCAAATTGTCTCACAACCCTTTCCAGATTGATGGCCAGCGATATTTTACATTCTACGGTCATTGTTGATGTCTTTGTATATTTGGGTTATGTTAACACTCCACTAACAAGCAAACTACCAAATCCTTTGCTTTCAAGTCAGGAGCGCTGCAAATATTATGGTAATTGTTATGTAAAATCTCTCCACGGTGCTTCTGGATGTGGGAGTTGTTCGGGCAGAGATTTTATCATCAATCCTTGGATACACGACAACACAGTTTAAAGAAGGTGCTCTCGGGAACATCGGGGAGATTAAAATGTAGGATTCTGCTAAAGGAATCCCAGGAGCAACAACAGACCTGGTTTCTTCTCGGCAGCCTTAGGGCCTTCTGGCAGCGGCTCTGAAGGAACCTCAGGAAGCTTGACGTCTTCCTGAGAGAATAAGATCAGAAAGCGTCATGATGAGCATCGATCTCCCTTTAGGTCTCTGCAAGTTTGATTTCCAACAGACCTGAGTGATAGCTTCCAGCTCAGCCAGAACAGCATCCTCATCCTCCTGCGACAAGGAACCGGCCAGCATGTCGTCGATTTGCTGCACAGAGACGAACGTGTGTTGGGGGGAATCGACTAAATCCATGGTGCTCCAGATGTGTGAAGGTCACCTTAGCAAAAACACTTACCCTCTGGTACTCGATGGCATCTTGTGTTTCATCCATGATCCTCTCTACGTCTTCAATCGACATCGCCTGTCGTGGGGGAGAAATCACAGCCCATCAGGTCTCCGGCATAAGGCTGAGCCCACACCTCTAAACACAGCAAAAAATCTCCCACCTCATGCATTTTCTTCAGACACTCGTTTCCAACTTTCAGCCCGTCGATGACTTTCCTCTCAATCTGAACAAACTCCAGGTCCTGGACCTGAAACGAGCAGGAAGCGCAGGAGTCAGAGATGTTTGGGCTGGCACCAGAGCGTCGCCGGCGTCACTCACCATCCGCTCCAGATTGCTGATCTGGTTCTCCGTCTTGTCCAGGAGCTGCTCCTGGTATCGCTTCTTCTTCAGCAGGAGGAGGGCTTTCCTGTTCGTTTTGGAGAGGCAGTATAAACCAGAGTCAGTGATGCAACACTGACACCGAGTGTGCGTTAAACAGCCACAGTACAGATAGCAGAAGCTTCCGCTCTGCTGCTTTTATAGGACAGTTTTCTTTCATTCCACTCAGAAGCTGAGGAAAGAAAAAAATATATATTTAAAAGATTTTTTGTTCCTCCAGGCTGAGAACTTGTGTTCATGCAGCACATGCTTAATGATCTGCAACTATCACGCTGTACGGAAAGTAACTTGGGAATTGTTTGAAAACACATGAACATATAGAGATGCTGTGGACCGTACCTCAACCTCTGTCAATAGAGGGCAGCTTGTTTTTAAATCGCCTGTGAAACGCTGGAATCCAAACCCTTTAGAACGCACATCACTAAAATGGCTCTGCAGGGGGTCTGGGGTTGAAGTGCCGTTTTCATGGCAGCACACTTCATTGTCGGATTAGACCTTCTGAAAGCATTTCCTTTGGAAATCAAGCTCCCAGAGTCAGATTTTGTCAGATTATACCTCCGAATCTGACACCTTTTTAGACGGAACCTAAACAAATAGGCTGCATGATCTGGTGTGGATTTCTTGTCGCGTTTTAAAACGGCTTGTAGTTCTTTTTCTGTTTTTCCAAGCGGGTCATATCAACGTCTATAAGTTCACAAGGAGTTCCTCGGGGTTCTTCTTTTTAGGATCGATCCTCTCTCTGCTTTACGCACTACTTCTTGTAGAGGTAATAAATGCGTTTAACGTCCGTCAACTCATTTACACAGATGCCATTCAGTTGCACAGTTCTCTTTAAAGACTCTGAGTTACAAACGTGATCAAACCTACCGGACGGTTTGTCAGGCATTAAAAAAATAGCCAATGATCTTCAACCGAACACTAGTCTGAGAGACTCTGCTGCTGTCTCGACCATGTCTCCAAGGAACTGATTCCACAGGAACTGTTTCTACAACCTCCAAAAAAGCTGCCAAAACCAGAACTCAAATCTTAAACTGTGCCTATTGCTGCAGATCAAAATGAAAGTGAGTTTGGTCTTTAAATTCTTCCTGTCAAACGGGGTTCAAATGATTGCTACCCAACCTTTTCTCCTCAGTACACCAGTGATTTTCATGTCACTCACTCCTTCCTCCCATCTTTGAGCAGCTGTCTGGCCAGCTGTCTCTCCTTCTCCAGCTGCACGGTGATCTTCTTCTGGTACTGCCTCAGCTTGTCTCTCTGCTGCTTCAGTTGCTGCGGAAACGAAACAAACAAGTTTCACGGACACACGTCAAAGTTTCGGCGTTTGGCTGATCGGGCTCAGATCTTACATGATACTATAGGAAACGCAAGAAACTATCCAGTAAACAAAAGCCAATATTCGTCCTGTCAGAGAGCACATATAAAAGCGAAACCTGTGTTCATTTTAGTTATTTTCCAAATAGGCCGAATTGCCAACAGGTGGAAAATAAAGTTAGTAAAACGCGGGTTTAACTGTTTTAGATATCTGTGGGCCATTCCTAAAGCGGTGTTGAATAATTCTGATTTCTAGGCAGAGTTTGGAGGGACAGTAAGTGAAGTTAGCCCGCTGCTAATCTGGACACCTTCTTCCTACCAGGATGGCTTTATCTTGCTCCGTCACCCGCGACTGTTTCTTTTTTCCAAACAGGTTTCCCATCCTGACACAGCATTCCAGCTCCAGGACCAGGAAAATTAAAAGCGGAGTCGAAAAGCAAACAGTTCTCTAAAAGCAGGGCAGATTTTCCTCCATTATTGCTGAAGTCATCCGAGTCCACACCCACACCCGGAAGAGCCGAGGCTGGGCGGAGACAGCTTCTAAAAGAGACACTCACATGGAATCAAATTCTGAAAACAAGATATTATATTCACATTAAAATGCTATCCTTTTTCGGTAATTTTCTTTTTTAACATTATGACTGTTCGGATAGAGACGAGTAGTTGGAATTTCAAAACGGTGTCAGTTTCTCATTAAAATACACGTACTGCCATCTGGTGGACAAGTCAGAAAACTGCAGGCAAATGCTGTCAAGCACAACTGACGCTATAGTGCTGAGCATTCATCAAATACAGGCATTAGAACACAAATATAAGAAGATACATAAAATATATCACATTATATATATATATATATATATATAAAACAAAATGTTTGATTTAAGCTCAGTGCAGTAGTATGGGTATCTTACATGTGTGCAGTAATATGTGTAGATCCTACACCTAGGCTGTGTAACAATTAATTGATTCTACATTTGTTGATGGTGTAGACTTGATAATTGTGACATGGGCGGCATGTTTTATAGATATATAATGTTTAAATGTCTATCACGTGGAAGGTATTTAAATGATATAAAGGTTTTATGTTTGATTGTTATTCTAATTTTATTTCATTCCATTGTTTTGTGCAGACATTTGTTGTTTACATGTCTGAAATATAGATTTGATACATTCAACTCCATTGGAGGACTCCATGTCCATGTCCTCTGGCAGGAGGCTGCAGTCCATCAGGTCCAAAACCTCACGCCACAAGAACAGTTTCTTCCCATCTGCTACCGGGCTTATCAACAAGGCCAAGAGCCGCCCGTGACATTGGACACTGCCTCTCTCCCCCGTTCAGGACTTACAAGCTTCTGTGTTACATTAACGCACAGTCTACTGTGTATACAGCTTCTGTATATATTTCTATTCTATTTTATTTTGTCTGCACCATCAACACCAAGTCAAATTCCTTGTAAATGCAAACCTACTTGGCAATAAACTTGATTCTGATTCTGATGTGTCATGGGGAAGTTAATGAATCACTGATGGTGTGTCTGTAATTTAAAACAGCCTGACTAAATAAACTTTTTTAAGAGTCATTGGTTGATTGCATGGTATGTGGAATGAAAGTCAGAAAAGTAGGGAATGAAATCTGGAAGTGTAGCTTTCCCCATAAAATTAGTCGTTGTTCTGTTATTATTCAGATCTGGACAATGCAAAATTCTAAAACAAATGTAGGTGTAGGAACCTGGTAGTCCACCTCTTGGGTTAAGGTAATGGGTTTTAAGTAAAGTTAGGATGGTTTTTACCGTTCAGTTGTATTAGAACCTTTGGTTTCTCTCTTTCTCAAAAGTTATATCATTTGTCTGTTGATCTTAAATACCATATCTCAATCATCGCAAACAATCCCTATTCCTTCAGAATTTTCTTGAGTGCCTAAAGATGACTCTTCACTAGAAACCCTTTTCCACACTGATCACAGCTATGTGCTCTCATTCCATCGTGAGAAATAATTTTTATTTTACCATGGGTCTTCTTTTTGAGTTATTTATTTGACAATTAAATGAGTTATCCCATGGTCAGATGCTGTTTCAGAAATTTTGGCTTATAAAATGCTTGACTACAAACACTAGAAACATATACTTACCCTCCTGCCTGAATAGCTAGGTGCTGTTTTAAAATTTGTACGTGTAAAAAAAAAAACTTTATTATGAACACTGCAAACAAACAGCTCCCCACATGACAGAGGGGCACTGGAGGAAGATGAGTTATTATTCATAGTTGTAAAATACCTGTCTGGATGTAAACCATTAAAGCACTGAGCCACAAATTCCAACGTGGTTTAAGTGAGACAGGACAAAATGATTAACAGTGTCAAAGGCTGTTGTGAGGTCCAGCAGCACCACAACAACAGGGCACCTACCATCAACAGACATAGCACTGTCATTCTGTTATTTTAGTGAGGTAGACCTTGTGCTCAGTCACAGTCTGAAGCCATGCTGAAAAAAACAAAAATACAATTACCTTCTAAAAATTGCTCTGGTTGTGTAAAAACAATTATGTCTAAAACCCTTGGAAAGCAAAGCAAATGAGAAATAGGCCTAAATTTAGCTAAAACCAAGAGGTCCAAATGAGTTTTTCTTGTTTTGATTTTTTTAAGAAGTGGCATGTTAAACTGTTTGAAGGTAAAAAGGTCAACTTCCTCTTTTAACCACTGACTTTTCACAATAAAAAACACAAAAGAACACCCCATTCATGTCATGATCTGTTGATGGGTTTTTGTAGAGAATGTTCATGTTTGTAATTAATATAAAAATGGCAAGGACCTGATTAATGTCTAGTACATTTTCTTCTACTAATGAAAATCTCATCAGCAACCATTCTTGAAAAAGTCTCTCTGCAGTTTCACTCAGTTATGTCGATATTGCAAACATGTAAAAGACGATTTTGTGGTCAGATGAGACTAAAGTGTTACTTTGTGTCCTACATGCAAAACACTGTGGATTAAAACTAACACTGCACATCACCATCCCTATACTGAAGAAGGGCTTTTTCAACAGGACTATGAAGTTGGTCAGAATTGATGAGAAGGCAGATGAAAACGTTTTAAAGGCTTTAAAAGACTTCAAGCTCTAGCATAGATTTGCCCTCTAGCAGGACAAACCTGGATGTTCAACTTCAGTCCTCAAGGGCCGATGTCCTGCATGCTTTATATCTGTCTTCCTGCACATAAAAAACATTTTAAACACAGCCAATTCACAAAACAAAAGCAGTTTTACATTAAGGATTTTTGGAATGATAAACAGCATTATGATTAATGGTGTTGGATTATTCTAATTAAAAGTGAATAAAGGGACTGACCTTCACAATCTTATGTGTTGCCCCTTATCAGAGCCCAGTCGACTTCAGAATCAGAATCAAGTTTATTGCCAAGTAGGTTTGCACTTACAAGAAATTTGACTTGGTGTTGATGGCGCAGACAAAATAGATATGTATACAGAATCTAGAGCTATGTACACAGTAGACTGTGCGTTAATGTAACGCAGAAGGTCTGGAGATGCTACGTTGGTGGAGCTTGTAGGTCCTGAACGGGGGAGGGAGGCAGTGTCCAGTGTCACGGGCGGCTCTGGGCCTTGTTGATAAGGCTGGTAGCGGATGGGAAAAAACTGTTCTTGTGGCGTGAGGTTCTGGTCCTGATGGACCGCAGCCTCCTGCCAGAGGGAAGTGACTGAAATAGTCTGTGACTGGGGTGAAGGGATCAGCCACAATCTTCCCTGCACGCCTCAGAGACCTGTAGGCGAACAGGTCCTGGAGAGATGGAAGATTGCAGCCAATCACCTTCTCTGCAGACCTGATGACACGCTGCAGTCTGCTCTTGTCCTTGACGGTGGCACCAGCGTACCAGATGGTGATGGAGGAGGTGAGGATGGACTCAATGATGGAGGAGTAGAAGTGCACCATCATTGTCCTCGGCAGGTTGAATTTCTTCAGCTGCCGCAGGAAGTACATCCTCTGCTGGGCTTTCTTGGTGAGGGAGTTGATGTTCAGCTCCCACTTTAGGTCCTGGGAGATGATAGTTCCCAGGAAGCGGAAGGACTCCACAGTGTCCATTGTGGAGTCACAGAGGGTGATGTGTGACTTGCCGGTAGCGTTATGCTAACAGAGCGATACAATAAAAGTTTAGAAAAAAATATCAGCTCAGCTAAGTTAGCAGAGGAACTAAACTGTTTGCAAATGACAGTTTCTATGGAAAGAGCTAGGGTTGGGAGAACTTGTTACCCATCTATACAGCACACAATCTGGGGGGGGGGGGGGGGGGGGGGGGCTTGTGGGTTGGCATAGTTCAGCTAATGGATACGTGCATATATGAAATCAGTGACCAAAATCACAAGATTCGAATCCATGATAAGTTGTTGCATCCAATTAATTTTAATTTAGTAAAAGCACAAAAATAGACAAATCTATACATCCACGTTAGGTCGTTTGATAAATATCTAAAACAAAATAAAACAAAAACAAATGCAGTTCAATCAAAATAGTTTAATTCCAATGAAGTGGCTCATGACAGGTGCACCATAAATGAAAAGCTCCATTAAAAGACGATACCTGGGCATCAATCCTTTACTTTTCAGCGACACGCGCCCACGTGAGATCAGCAACAGTAATCCCAGAATGTTGAGTTCCAAACTTTAAAAAAGCAACTCTTCTGCATCTATATTCTGAGTTTTCCTTCCAGTAAAAGCACAGAAATGGAGCTGCATCTTTACATAAAGATTAAAATAAACAAAGAGCCCATGTAATCTGTGGATGTCATCTAGTTATAATTCACAATAGATAAATATGACTTTACAATAAGCTGGTTTCTATTAATGTTAAACAATATGTTCCACAGTTGAGGAACAGGCTGAATTGTCATTTCAGACAGAAACACGTTTTACTAAACGCAGGCAATGATTTGTCCAACATTTCTAGAAATCACTTTTTCTGCAAAGCTGAGGTGCACATTATTTTACACATTAGCTCAGATAAAACAGCTTTGCTCAAATTATATTTAACAAACTAATTTCTCACTTGCCTTTAACTTCTGTTGTAAATGGGGTTCTGCATTAACAAAAAAATACAAATGCATAAAATACATAGAAAAGATTATTTCAGTTCAAGTTTGTAAATGGCATGAATTAATTTCATATGTATGGCTCTGCCACAGAGCTCTGGCTAGCCACCCCTTATTCATTTAAATGAATAAAACTGTAACAATCAGTTATAGTACCATCATTTTAAATATTTTATCCTTTTTATAGAAAGAAGCCAGTTAACACAAAGAACGGCGAGCAATCTTCAATTTGCCCTATTGCACACATACCAGGTTCAGTTCGGCTATTTCTAACAGGCACATGTTGCAGGACCATAAAGCCTTTTTTGTTTTCTGTACTCGGGAAATTTTGTGTCCCAAAAATTTAGCCCGCAGTTAAATTTTTATTTACAATTATCAGGCACCAAGACATCTTTTATTGCGGCTCGAGTCAAATGTTCATCCTCCAGTGTGCAGTTTTGCGTGTTTCTGCAGCCAGAGCCCTCTTTAACACACTGATCCCCACAGTTCATCTCCTGTCAAGCATGAGACATCATGTGTGTGGTAACATAGGACTTCTTTGTGAACTTCTTACCACAAATATCACACCCAAATGGCTTCTCTCCTGTGTGGACTCTCATGTGTTCCTTTAGATGGATCCTCTGCAGAAAGCTTTTGCTACACACGTCACAGCTGAAAGGTCGCTCTCCGTTGTGGATCCTCATGTGTTCCTGAAGGCCACCCTTCACCAAAAAGCCTTTACCGCACTGCTCACAGTTGTGCGCTCTCTTCCCAGCGTGGGACATCATGTGCATTTTGACGTACGACTTCTTTTTGAATTTCTTGCCACACACATCACAACCAAACGGCTTCTCTCCTGTGTGGACCCTCATGTGTTCCTTTAGGTGGATCTTTTGCTGAAAGTCTTTCCCACATTCGCTGCAAACAAACGTTCTTACCCCGGTGTGCACGCCCATGTGTCTCTTCAGAGTTTCTTGCTGGGAGAATCCTTTACTGCAAACGGCACAAACAAACGGCTTCTCTCCGGTGTGGACAATCATGTGCTTTTTGAGGATGTGCTGAAATCGAAATCTTTTTCCACACACGGCGCAGTTAAATTGCTTTTCCCCTGAGTGGACCCTCATGTGCACCGTGAGAATTGACTTTTTATGAAACCTTCTGCCACATTCGTCACACGCAAAGGGCCGCTCTCCGGTATGGAGTCGTATGTGCGCCTGAAGGTCGGTCTTTTCTATAAATCCCTTTCCACAGAAATCGCAGCTGTGCGCCATCTTTCCACTGTGAGTCATCTTGTGCTTTCGGAGACAGTCCTTCCGTCTAAATCTTTTCTCGCAAATATCGCAACCAAACGGCTTCTCGCCGGTGTGCACCCTAACATGATCAGTAAGACTGTCCCGCTTTTTGAATCTTTTATCACATTTACTGCAGGCAAACAGTTTTTCTCCTTCATCGCCTGCTCTGACTGAGTCACATTTCTCGTCACTGTTTACACCCGAGTGAGGTGCTCTGCCCTCCTTCCCACCATTGTGGCTGATTTTGGTTTCAGATTCAGAATCTGACAAAGGTCCTTGCCAATCAGCATCATTATCATCATCATCACTGACTTCAGTTTCAGAAGAGTGTGAAGCCTTTTCATCCAGATTTTGCTCAAAGGTACATTCTGGATGCAGATTTCTCTCTGGTTCTGGTTCCCCACCGCTGTCCTCTCTACTGGGTTCTGCTTTAATCTCTTCAGCTGAGCTGCTGCTTGGAGCTTCTGTCTCTCCACTTTCTTCAGTTTTGATCTGATGAAGCTCTAAGAAGTGAGATTTCTCTTCATAGCCTTCATTCTTCACTGTAACAACAGTGGAAGGGAACCCACTGACATCAGTCTCTTTCTGCTCATCAGACTGCTCTTTGTCCTGATTGGTCCAGAGTTCCTCCTCCTCTTCCTTTATGCGGGGGGGCTCTGGGGGCTGCTGGTCCAACCTGGAGCTCCCGTCATGGAGACCCTCTTGTTTAACACCCAGCATCTGAGGGACTGGGTCCACTGAAACATACATGTACATCGACAATTACTTGCAAGTTTAGAAGGAAGGGTGAAACATCAAATTATGCGTGCTTTGACTTAATGGACCCCCCATTCAATTACATTTTGAGAAATGCGTGTCTCCCGTCTATCGAAAACAAACTCCCAGGGTTATAATTAATTTTGGGGGTAAGCTGTATTTTCTGGAAATGTCGGAAATTACAGTATTTCTAGTCAACGGTCTGCAGCCCATGTTAAAGCATACAGGAATATACACTCCTAAAATAAGGAAAGGTCTTGCAAAGCACCATTAAAACGTGTTGCTGATGTAAAACCAACAAGGATGTCATTGTTGACCTGAAAAGGGACGGCAACAACAAGACGACACCGGAACAAAAGTGACCATTAACACGCTGCAGCACAGGTTGAGTATCGTCACCTTCCTAAAATAATTCACTATGTCATTTTTTGACAAAAATTATCTTCTTGCCAAACTCAGCTAAATAACTTACTGCTGTATTATTTTATGTTATTCTGAAAACCTGAAAAAAAAGTGGTATGTCAAAGGATGGACATACCACTTTTTAAGTTAAGAGGGACCACTATGGCTCAGAGTAGGGTAGTCATCTTGCATTCAGAAAGTTGTGGGTTTCCAGCAGACCCGGCGGCATGGGCGGGCATTGAGGGGCCGTGCCCGCCCGCTGAGCCAGCCGTGCCCACCCTGGACTGAAAGCTGTCTTTTTTTTCTTTTTTACTTCGGAGTGGCCATCGTTCTATTAGTACTATCTTTGATCTGTCAATCATACAATTCAACCAATTAAATCAACGACTGAAGGCAACATGCTAGCTAATCACAGCTGAAGAGGGGCGGGACACTGAGTCATACCTTCATAGCCTTGAGAGACGCCCCGTCTCGGCTGTGCTCCCCGTCGGTGTCGGTAGTTCGGGATGGGAATTCGGTCTTATTACCAAACAATTACAAGAAGTGACAACGAAGCAAACGAGAGCGAGCTGGAAGCAGCGCTATTAATTTCTGTTTGAAACATCAGCATTGGAGGGTTAGCTAAACAGCTAGGAGCACAAGGAGCAGAACCAAGCAGGAAAACTGCCAAACTGAAGAAACTTGGGTTACTTGCAGGCAGAAGGGAACTCTGCTTTGTTCTTATCCTTGTTCTCCCTAGCTGAGCTGTGATTTCAGAACCTCTGCTAGTCTGAATTTTTACTTCAGTCGGTGTTCAGCTGACACCAGTGCTCATGTTTATCAGCTTGTATGCTTATGCTTGACTTTTGAGTTAAGACACAGCTCTACAGGTTACCCCACTGTTAGTTTCCAGTAACCCAAACCCAGCATAAAACATGCCCAACTTAAAAGAAAAAAACAAGCCCAAATCTCAAACTCTCTCATGTTAAAAGCACAGAACTATTAAACACATCAGAACATGCCATTAGTGCACAGCTGCGCTGAAGCAAAGAAGAAAACTTCGCTTATACGGGTTTCACACAAAATGTACAATCAGGCAACCAAATAACACCCAAGATCACTTTTACAATCATGATATATCAACCTTTTATCAATAGCTTCCCAACATGACTTGTACCTTAATATAAACTTAATATCTCTTACAGAGTATAGCTCAATCAAACATTTCTCTATCACACAACCATGAAATATTTTTAAGTTGATCAGTAGAACTCATTGCCTCTTGGGGCGTTTACATTGACCAATACAATTTCATAGTGACACTTGATTAACCATTATTCTTTTCTTGTTTTATTATAAAAATCAATATTATTCATTATAACTATTACTCATTGATGATGTCAGATTCAACAGATTCGACTTAGTTAAAAAATAAATTAACCAGTAAAATGAGTTGAAGGAGATGGCATTTTATTAAAATGGTTTTAGTTTTCTTCCAGACATTGACAACTATTTTGATATATTTTGTTAGTAAATCTTTGTAAAAGCCCAACAAATGTTGTTAAAAGCTTCCCAAATCTATTACAACCTGCCCATAAACTATTTTTGTTCCAGCTCAATGTGTTCAAAAGAAGCCTAAATGGGTGAAAATCTGCCTAATCTGGCAACACTGACTACACTATTGCTTTTTGTTTGTTCGCTTTTTTTAGATTTTGGGATTTTATTGAGAATGTCTTTCTCAGCACTGTAGGAGTAGTCACAGAGCCACTGTTCAGCCTGAAGCATATACATTTTTTTTTTTTTTCAAAAGTGTGCCCCCCTAAAAAAATGGAATGCCCCCCCGTAATTTGTTTCTGCAGCCGGTTCTGGTTTCCAGCAACATGTGTTGAAGTGCCTAGGGGCACATCAACACATGTTCCCAAATTGCCAAGCAGTCTGCATAGTGGTGTATGGATGTGTGTGTGTTTGTGAAAAGAGTGCAAAGCCCTGAATATGACCAGAAACGTTAATAACATCGGTCCATCAAGATGAAAAAAAATTACCTATCAATCAAACTGAAAGGTAAGTTGTTATTTTAAACAAATAGAAGATATTGATTTAATTTTTTTCAGTTTCATCCCAGCCTAACGGTGCATTAAATCAGTTGATTAGGTAATAGATTCTATAAACAGAGAGAGAGAAAAGAAAGCGATGGAGAACCAGGCATACATTAAAACTATTGCAGAAGTCCTGCATTTCCCAGAGAGGTCACAGAAAGTCGGAGGGCTCAGATGACCAAGACAACATTTTGGCTATTTTAGAGGAGATAACTAAGCAGGATTTCTTTCTAGAGGATAAAGCTCATTGTGATGCCAAATCCACCAGCAAAAAACAATCAAAATAAAATGTTGGAATTGCTGGTAGAAATGGTTCAAGAGGAAAGGATAAGGAAATAAAACAGAGTGAAGCGTTCAGTGTAATAGCCGATGAAACCAAAGACCTTCAGAAAAAAGAACAAGTCTCAATGGTCATCAGAAATTGTAGCAGATTAGTCATATGAGGGCATTCTGGATTTCATGAAAGCTGACAGCCCAGATACAGCAGAGCTCACTTCTTCAAAAATTACATCGTTTTTTGGTTTGGATCATTTGAGCACACAAAATGGCATGACGTTCATAAAGAAAAAGATGGTCAGCATTGCTGAGCTAAGTGACACTAGGTGGGCTTGCAGGAATACAGCTTGTCCCAACCGGCTTAATAGATTTAGTGTACCATTTACTGCAAGAAAATGGGCTGGAAGGTTTTGGAGGTTGTGGCTTACTATCCCAAACTGATCAGAGCTTTATTGGACTTTTGGCTACTTTCAAGAAATTTCTGGGTCAGTCCAAGTTTTTGTCAGACATTCTGCAATCTCCCTCACTGGACCTCAGTGCAACGGTCAGTCTTGTGACTTGACACAGTACAGCAATACAGGAGCGAGGCCTTTTGTGAAGATGTGTTGACATAGTTGGAGGAAATGGCTGTAAAGTGTGATTTGTGTTCCATAACGACTGAGAGGAGGCAGCCTAAGATGAATACGTGGCTAAGTGATTACATATTTATGCTGCAGTCTATTTGTACTCAGAAGGCAAACAAAATGTATGCATTTTGTCTATAGTGAAAATACATGTAAAATTGGAAAGCAGATTTCACAATGCAAGCGTTTTTTTTAAATTACATTGAAGTGTTTGAACATGGTGAAAATGGTCAAATGCACACCTAACCAAAACCGGGGAATATGTGAAAGGATATTGGCCAAATACCTGGCCACCCTTGATGGCTCCTTATTCAGAGCAATCCTGGATCTGCCACAGCATACACCAGTAAATAATGAAAATAAAAAAGACACTGCACTAGTTCCTGAGGGAAACATACCATCACACTCTCGCGGATGTGCCGAAATGCTGGAGTTTGTGAAGCAACTAAGTGAATGGGTTGCCTATGGTTACAAAAACACGTTAATTGATCAGCCACATTGGGAGAGGAACAACAGTCTATAGTTAAAAACTCAAATCAACAACATAACTGCAGGTTAAATAGGACTGAATGTTATTTAGAATCCATATTTCACAAACAAACAGTTCTTGATTCAAGTATCAATGGAGGAACAATTTTCGTCTTAACAGACATAAAACCACAACAGTTAAAACAATAGGCTACAGAATTATTAGCACGTCTATGCTTTGTGAATCAATCGCTCTGATTGATTCACAAAGCCAGTTTCTAAAATTTAAGCCTTTAACGGTTTTTAATTCAGTTGAGTTCAGGTTTTTCTCTTTATTTTGAGTGATCACGGGCAGGTGTTTCCCCTCCCAATATGGCGGACACATTAACGTGTTACTGTAATTGACTACGAAGCGTCAAGCAGAGAGGAGAGAATAACCCACCATCAGTTAAATTTATTGTATCCTCACAGAGCTTCTTCTTACCGGCTGTTTGGCTTCTGCCAACATCCTGCGGCTGATGGACGCCGAGCTGTTTCATCTGCACTTTGTCCTCTAAAGGGAGACTTTCCGAGCGGCTCAGAGCGACATAATCCACCTTCTTCATGGCGTCCACAGTTTGTAAAACACACCGCAGGGTTGTTTCACGTCGACCGAACCGATAGGCTCACGTTGCAGCCAGGTGCATTTCTGTCTGTATCCAGTGAGGCGATAACAGCGACAGGGGCTCCGGTCTCTGCATAACCATGGCTCCCTGCTGGATTTTGATCAGGCACCATTACAGACACATTTTAGATTTGCCTCATATCTTCTCCAATGCTGCCATCTGCTGGAGTTACTCAGCTTCTACAACAACAAGTCACTCAGATTTTCTTCATCAAGACTGAACTGAAAATGATGGACAGAGAGGCCAAAGTTAAATAAAAACCTTTGGAAATCCCAGAGAACTGCTGAGTAAAGGCAATTTGTAGAAGAAATAAATTAGGATTCAACCAGAAATATTTAAGTGTTACATAGGAATTAACTGACACAAGCTCCTCAATGTATGATAAACTTTAGTATATTTATCATGATAGATGCGCATATTAAATTAAATAAACATGCATACCATGGTTTTACCTGTTTTAGAAATGCAGCAATGTAGCTGCAATAATAATAATAATAATAGTAGAAGTAGTAGGAGTAGAGTTATGTCATGGTCGGAAATATTAAAAGTACTTTTGATATTTTTATGTGTCTTTATTGAATAAAGTCTACTCAGTATTGTCCTACTGGCCTCTTGATTTCCACAATGCCTCCAACTATGAGGCTTCTCCTTGGCACTGGGATTTTTCTGATTTGGAGTTAAAAATAATAAAATCAAGCATTTCCAACTAAATCTCCCCATGAATTTGAGGCTGTAAGTTTCCAATATGAAGGGCAGTAACTGTGCCATAAGTTATTTACACTACTTCCTTTTCCAATAATGTTTTCACACAGAATGTTGAATGTGTTTTCTTATTTATTGAAAAATCCCTTTTATAGCCATGATATAGTGCCCTTTTTGGATTTTGACCAGGATGCCATCATTTCATCAATCACTGGTTTCTGCACAACTAGAGGTCTAATAATTTACTAGCTGAGACAATAATGCATCTGTAAATATCTGTAAAAGTCATGTTTTTCTAAATTAAAACTTGTTTTAAGTGTTTGGAAATCTTTTTTCACACCTTTATCCGTTAATGAAAAATGTGTTGTTAGACCCTAAGACACCCAGTCCCAAAATCCAGCATCTATTTGATTGGGCTTAAAATCAATAAGCCATTTTTAGACTTTCATCTGGTTTATATTAGCCTCTATGTAGAATTTTAATTGTGATTTCATCCAGGGATTGTTCTAAATCTTTACTCTCCCAAACCACCTGTAAAGTGGCAGCATAAGAGATAATTTAATGTCTTTTCACCCAGTGTGATATTTTTATTACATAGATTCATCACTGGTTTCAGTAGAAATAGTTTGCAGTACTGACATACCCCCTTTTTCTATGGGAAGTTGTAATGTTTTAAATCTAATAAATAAATTTAGAAATCATTGTATCCCACACTAGAATTTATTTATTTTTATCATTCCTACCAAAAGAACTTGAAACAAAAAGAAAAATATTGGTAATAGGCTCATTTTCACAGCATTAGTTCTTTGGTTTAAGATCATGAAAGGGGTGTTGGTCCATCTCTGTATGTCCACTTTCGTTTTAGTTGGGAGATTAACAGTTACTATTGTGATTGTATCTTTAGGGATTAAAACATCTTGGTAGTTCAATGCGGTTGGGTCCAATTTAAGGTTTAATTCAGCACATAATGGAGGTTAATAATTAAATGTCAATATCTGTGTTTTATTCAGATTTAGTTTCGATCACTAAAATCACCAAAGCTACTTCGTCTGGAAAAATTTGGAGAGTACTGTATTTGGTTCCCTTATGTACTGCAGAGTAACATATAATCAGCGTATAGTTCTATTTTATATACATCACCTGAAATTGCTTTACCTTTTATGCCATCAGTTTGCCTTAATAATTGGGCAAACAGTTCTCTATATAAAGAGTGAAGAGTCCACATTCTTGTCTCATTCAATAACATTTGATTAAATATCAATTTTTATCCGTGCAGTTAGTTTTGTTTATAGAGCCTCAATAGAATCTGAATGACACCTAAATCTCTTGAGAATTCTCCATAGAAAACTATAGCTATTGATAGTTTTGAATATAAGCTCATATTTACAATGTATCCTTATTTTATCATGAGTGTGTCTGTGTGGGATAAAATCTGCTGGATTAGTAGAACAAGCTGCAGAAGTATCTTCTCAATTTTCTTTGGAAGAATTGATGTAAATTAGAAAAAAAATTAATCAACATTAAGAACAGAAATGGGTGTGAAGGAACTATAGCTAAGCCAATCCTTTAACTTTCTGGGAATTACAGATATAGCCTGTTTCCATGTTGGTGGCATATTACCTTCTTTTAGAGCCAATTGAAAGATTTGAAGGAGGGAATGGTGATGTCTTTAAACATGTTTAAACATTAAATAAAGACCTTTTAAATATAAAATATATAAAAAGAATTGTTGGGAAATTAAAAGGTTTTTATGTATTTTGTATTATTTTGATTATTACCTATTTAAGCAAATAAGCAGCTGGCAAAATATGTGTATATATTTCCTGGTCAGCTGGGCTGTCTGCTCAGGTAGAGCTTGCAGTCTGAGCAGCAGAGTGAGGGGCATTCCCCAGTTTTAGCACAATTATTGTCTGCAGCAGTTTCAAAATATTTTGGATTGCTTAAAACACAGTCTTCTTCTAGCCGTCTAACCAGAAGTGTGCAGCAACTGGTGCCAAAGGGGCAAGTTACGGTACGTTTCATAAAGCTGGAAAAAAACCTTTGCTCACTGTGGTACTTTCTTTGGAATCTCATTAAAAAGAAATTAGTTAATGAGATACTAGCTTCATAAAATGTAATAAAGGGTTCATAGGAGTTTTACAGCAACAAGAAAATACAGTGATTGCAGTAGGATATATGAATCAAACCCATTGGCCTACAACAGGTATGCTCAAGTCAAGTCCTGAGAGCTACTGTCTGGAAACTTTTATATGAACCCCTTCTCCAATACACCAAAATCACACGAATGGCTCATCACCAGGCCTCTGTAGAGCTGAATGACATGCTGATGAGAGAATACAGCCATTTGATCTGATTAGGTGTGTTGGAGCAGGAATGCTTTTAAAGGTTAGAGGACAGTAGCTCTAAACAGACAGACTTAGGCACACCTTGCCTACAACAAAAAAATCAGTGGGAGGGATGTGAGAAGTTTGAAATCTTTTTCTTTAATGGTATTTCTTTCTAAGTGAAAAAGTTATAAAACACAATGAGGATATATTTCTGATACTTTTTAAAATCCTTCAATGTTGCAGTGTAGTTAACGTGAGCTGGTGATGCAGGCCCAACAAGGCTTAAAGCAAGCTTGGATAAGATTGGATAAGCCCCTTCTTTTGCTGCCCAATTTTAATTTTGCTTATTTTTGTTATGGATAGGAGACGGAGCACATGAGCGCAGAGAGTCTGCAGATTTAAACTACTCTCTCTGGCTATCTTGCAAATAAGACCAGGCAAAGTTTTTTAACAGCACAACAAAGTCGTTGTCCTTAATTAGTCCTACAATGGTGGTGTCGTCAGCAAACTTCACAATGGTATTTATGGGATGAACAGGGGAGCAGTCATGGGTAAAGAGGGAGAAGAGAAGGGGGCTGAGGACACAGCCCTGTGGTGTTCCAGTGTTCAGGATGAGTGTTAAGGAAGTGCGGTCTCCCGTCATGACATGCTGGGGCCTGTTCCTGAGGAAGTCCCGAATCTATGCACTCAGTGTACAGAGTTGTCATCCTCTGGTGGGGCAGGAACGGTGTTTTCCCTGCTGTGATGATCGGAGTGAGCAAAGAACTGCTTCAGTGTGTCTAGGTTGCTGCCGTCAGATGGTATTGTGGTTGTGGTGCCGTTATTGTAGTCAGTCAAGCCCTTAATCCCCTGCCACATACCTCTGGAGTTGTTGTACGTAGAAGTGGGCCTCGATGCGCTTCCGTTAGCTGTGCTTGGCCTTCTTAATGCCCCTCCGCAGATTTGTCCGAGTTTCTTTGTTGCTTAGCAGGTCCCCTGCTTTAAAGGCAATATCCAGTGCCTTTAGTAGGAACTTCATTTCGGTGTTGAGACACGGTTTCTGGTTTTAGCCTCTGTCACATTCTCAGTGCAAAAAATTCATGTAGTCCAATAATGCAGATGTATGACTGTCCAGGTCTGTCCCCTCCGCAAAGACCCCCCAGTCTGTGATCTAAAAACAATCCTGTAGGGCTGCGGTGGTTTCCTCACTCCAAACTAATTGTTCCTTGTGTTTTTTGTCGACGGATTAGTGGTCTGTATGCAGGAATAAGGGAGACCGACAGGTGATCGGAGAGACCCAGATGAGGCAAAGGGTTGGCTCTATAAGCATTAGAGATGTTGCAGTAGACTTGGTCTAGAATATAATTTTCCCTGATGGGGAAGTTCACGTAATTGTAGTATTTCAGTAGAAGTTCAGGTTGACTTGACTGAAATCTCCTGCAACTGTGATTACACTGTCTGGCTGTGCAGCTGAATGCTGGTTGATTGACACTTTAGCATTAGCATCAGGAGGCACAAAGACATCAATTATTACCACTGATGTGAACTCCCTGCATAGAAAAAAGGGTCTGCACTGCAGCATTATAAATTAAATGTCTGGAGAGCAGTGAGTGTGTTAATGCACCATCTGTTGTCAATGTAAACACAAAGTTCTCTTCCTCCTCTACTCTTACCAGAGTTTATTGTCTGGTCAGCTCTGAAGACATCACGGCCCGCTAGCTCGATAGCCGCATCGGGCATGTTTTGATCCAGCCAGGACTCTGTGACAATCAGTACACAGTATTCCAGAACGTGAGAGTTGATCTGCAGTCGTAGTTCGTCCATTTTGCTGTTTAGCGACCGGGCGTTGGTAAGAAAAAGACTGGGGATCACCGGTTTGTAAGGGTTAGCCTTTAGCTTAGCTGCTAATCCCCCTCTTTTGCCCCACTTTTGCTTCCTGCGCCTATGCCACTTTAGTGGGGGGACGATAAAGCCGGCTGCGTTCGGTGGCTGCCGAATCTCCGGGGGAATATTATTCCATAGATTTAAGTTATTTTGTGGACAGAAGGCGTTTACCGCAACGGACAGCAGTTCCGCCCTGCTGTAACTGCACACATGCCACAAGCAGACATGAAAAAAGCCAAAAGTCAAGGAATACTGGGCCTCTGCACTCACACAAGCCATTATCTTCTGCTAGTCCTTGTGAGTAACATGGAGACATGACATGAAATCAGATTAATAATTGGATCTGTTTTGTGGATTTTTATTTCCCAGAAAGAACTTAATCAGACTAACATTTTATCTCATGCATGGCTTACCATATGGGCCAGAAGATGGTGCTTTAGCCTAAATCTTCCATCACAAACATCACAGACAAATGGTCTTTCTCCTGTGTGGATCAACATGTGTCGCCTTAAATGGATCTTCTGCAAAAAACTTTTCCCACACTCACTACAACTGAACGCTTTTTCTCCAGTGTGAACGCCAATGTGTAGCTTAAGGTGTTCTTTTCGCGAAAAGCCTTTGCTACACACACTACAAACAAACTGCTTGTCACCGCTGTGGACACTCATGTGCTGTTTCAGGTTTCCTTGTCGTGAAAATTCCTTATTACAAACACTACAAACAAATGGTTTCTCCCCGATGTGGACCCTATTATGCAAGTCAAGATTAGTTTTTCTCCGGAAGCTTTTACCGCAAACGTCGCAGGCAAATGGTCGCTCTCCAGTGTGACTTCTCATATGGTCCTTAAGGTAATACTTTACACTAAACGTTTTGCCACAAAGATCACAAATTGTTGGTTTTTCCCCTGAATGGAGCCTCATGTGAACTTCGAGGTGCGACTTCTGATTAAAACCTTTACCACAATCATCACAGGCAAATGGTCTCTCTGCACTGTGGAGTCTCATGTGTGTCTGAAGTTGACTCTTTTTAATAAACCCTTTACCACACTGACCACAACTATGTGCTCTCATTCCAGAGTGTAACAAAATGTGTCTTCTAGCATAATACTTATTTTTGAACCGTTTGCCACAAATCTCACAACTAAATCGTTTGTCGCCACCTTGAACCGACAGATGCGACTGAAAACTGTCTATACAATTAAAGATTATTCTGCTCTCATCACAGCTAAGCTGACTTCCCTCACTGATGAATCCTGCATGTGAATCTATATTTTTTTTTACTTTGAGACATTTCTTATTATTCAAAGAGCTTAAAAACTTTGTTTCTGTTTGACTCTTCATATGTCTCTGAAGAGACTGCTTGGAGATAAACTGTTTACCACACTCAGAGCAGCTGAAGAATTTTTTGGCAGTGCTACATTTCTCATCAGTGCTTAGGTCCGAGTGAGGAGCTCTGCTCTCCTTGCTGTTCAGGCTATCTTTACTCCCAGATTCAGAATCTGACAAAGGTCCCAGCCAATCACCCTCCTCCTCATCCTCACTGGCTTCAGTCTCAGAAGAATCAGAAGCAGTTTCATACATCTCTGGTGGGGCTGGAGTATATGGATCTAGGTTCCAGTCTGGTGCAGTGCCTCCACAGTCCTTTCCATCAGGTTCTGCTTCCATCTGTACAACTGACCTGCTGGTTGGAGATTCAGGGTCTCTGTTTTTAATTTTGATACAATGAAGCTCTGATAACTGAGCTTTCTCTTCATCGTATTCGCTCTTCCCACAAACAGCAATGCCATCCGTCTCTTCAAGGTGCTCTTCCTCCTGACAGCTCCCGAGTTCATCCTCTTCCTCTTTTATGTAGGTGGGTTCTTGGTCGTGCTGGTCCAAAGTGGAGTCCCACAAATCAGGAATCTCTTCTTTAATTACCAACAGCTGCTGGTCATGGGACACTGAAACACACATGGACATTGAAGAAACTATTAAGGCATTTGTTACTGCACAAAAAATGTTAGGAGAAAGTTGTTCTCTTCCAATAAAACAAAGGAAAAGAACATTTCAAATCAGTCATATTATCAATAACTGTGCAATATTTACTCTGGTTTTTACTTTTTATTCTTAGTGTTTCTAACTTTAGGTTAGACTAGCTTGTTTCCCCCCCCCCCCCCCCCCCCATTACTAATTATTGTGTGTACCTCTGTCTGTGTCTTTTCCACTATCACACCCAAATTTCCCCAGTGTGGGACATTGAAAGAATTTCTTATTTTAAAATTCACATAAAAAAAATACCAATTTAAATAAGTTCCTCAAAATTAGTATGTAATTCTAGTCAGATTTGTCCATTTTCACATCTTGATGTATCACCCCTCTTAATTTTTATAGGTTTTCGTGCAGCAACACTTCTGAATTTGCTAAATTTGCTCAATCCAGACAAGACCATGTGTGTCACTTACTGAGATCTTTGTTGTCTTGTTTCTGCTCCAGTTCTGATGCGGATGCTGCAGGTATAGGAGGCACCAAACTGAGTCCTCCAGGGTCCTCTGCTTCAACCTTCATCATCTCAGACATCCCAGATCCATTTGATGTGTCCAACCCTCTCATGTTCAAGTAGATCAAGGATTCAGCTGTACAACCTGAATCTTCTATTTTTCTGCTGCCTGAAACTGGATTCAGACACAAATCAGCATCTGATCAGATAAAGAGCATCAACAGAAAATGTAAACAACAGCAGAGCTGAAGTGATGCTGCAGAGCAGAGAGTCTGGTACCTTGGTCAGCAGCTCTGTGTCCTCTCTGGAACTGTCCCCAGTCTCTCGGTCCTCAGCTGGACAACAAGGTTAGAGGAGGAGTCCACAGAGGATGGGGTCTTCCTCACAGTCTGATCAACTCGGAGTTTGGACTCGTCATGTAGCTCTGAACCATGAACTTTTAAGGCTTTAATACCGGAAACGCTGATTAAGTCCCTGATGTTAGCAGCTTCAGCTCCATGGTGGCTAACAATCCATTCACTTTGCTAATGAAGGCTAACAACATGATGTGCTGCAAATGTCTGCTAGAAATAATCACGGAGGTTAAAAGAATATGTCGAATCGATAAAATGTAGAGTCTGTCAATTAAGGCCTGAAACATTAGTCTCCTGTTTTCCATAGACTAAGACGTTTTTCTGGGAACTCAGCGACCAAGCTAACCTCCGGCTACTTCTTCTTCTTCTTTATGGAGTTTTCTGGGCGGTTGGCAAACAACGAAATGGTGCATTACCGCCACCCACTGGCATGGAGTGTGGATAAAAATGACTTCTTATTTAACGCTAAAACAAACCAAATCAACAAAATAGCAAGCATAAGACTCAGATCCTCTCAATCATATTGATTTTGCTAAGACAATGAAAAACATTATATCATCATCATCATAACATGTCTTGAATTAAAATAAAATTTTAAATAATAAAAATGCATTCTTTCCATTCTAATGTTTTGTATCATTTCCCTCCTTCTTTCCTCATAATTCGTAATATGTAACATGACATGTTCTATTGTCTCTTGTTGCCCAATATAGTCACACCTGCCAGTGTTGTTTACCTGTTTTAAATAAAGTGCTTTTTAATCCTCTGTGCCCAAATCTAAGTCTTGATATAATTGTCTCTTCACTCCTGTTCCTGCACTTCTCATTTCCCCCACTGAATTTTATAAAACCACCGTCTATCCCTCTCTTGCTCCCACTGCTTTTGCCACCTTTTCTTCAATCTCTGTTTAATGACGCTCTTTATTTCCATCTTGCTGAAGTTAACTGCCACACCGATTTCATTTCTTTTTGGGGTCTTTTTTGCAGCCTTATCTGCCATTTCGTTTCCTCTGATTCCAATATGTACCGGTACCCACTTAAATATTACTGCAATCCCCATCATTTGAATTCTATATCATGTTTGCTGTATTTCTATCATGTCTGCTCTGCTGTCTGAGTGACTTCTCTGTAAAATAATTAATGATGATGTTGAATCTGAACAAATAGTTACTCTCAATGGTCTTATTTCCTCCACCCACTGCACCACTAAGCAAGTTGATAATCATTTCTCCTGTATACTGATACATTATCTTTAATCATCTTCATTATTGTAATATTAAACTCTGGACCTGTAATAGCTGCTCCTATCTTATTAAATTAATTAATTGATGCATCTGTATAAATGTGGATGTAACTGTGGTAACTTAATATACGCCTGTGTGAATTCGAAGCAAACCCCCTGTTCTTGTTCTTCTTTTCAAGTATTGAAAGATCTACTTTTGCTTCAGGTTGTACCCGAGGTGGTACAGCTGGCAATGGCACTGTTGGACTAAATTTTAATTCATTTAATTCTAACTCTGCTGCTTTTCGTATAACTGTCCGCCCAAAGCTTTTTCTCTTCTTTCTCTCCTTTTCCCAACAAGGTTTTAAAGTGTTTTGCATTGGATGATCTTCACTATGGCCCAGTAAATTAACCCAGTTTTTCAGAGATACCTGTACTCCGGCTACTTCCGTCGATTTGACAAAGTAAAGATCTTCCTCTTTCAACATTTAGCTTTTCAAAATAAAAGATCATCAACGAAAAATAAAAGCAACCATGAGTAATACGAACTGTTAGAGAATAGAACATAAAGATAGCAGCAAACATTTTATTCTGAAGTGAAACAATTTTAAGAGTTCATAAATTAAACTTGTCACCATAACTAGTAAAACACCAAAAACTAGTAAATAATATTAATTAAAAAATGTATCAAAAAAATAATAAAATCATCAAAATCACTGAGGTTAGGCAATTTAGTGAATAGTTAACGAGACATAAAACATCAGTGAATCTGTAGAGTGAAAAATCACATCAACACATTTTAATGCGTACGACGAACAATTACAATTTTCAAAGGATGGTTTATGCAACTTCTAAATGTTTTTTTTAAATCTTGTTTGATGTGACGGATCTGCACACAATAGTGTAAGTTGGGGAAGTGAAATAAGAAAAAGACATAAATGACAAAAATGCTGAATATCAGCATGTGTGTCTGCTTTAGGGCTGGGCAATATATCGAGATTTTAAAATATCAAGATTTTTTAAAAAGAGATTTGAGAGGAGACCATTTACAGGACTAAATTAAAAAAATCAGAATATCGTAAAAAAGTATACTAGTAGGCTATTCAACTAATCACTTGAATCGTCTAATTAACTCGAAACACCTGCAAGGGTTTCCTGAGCCTTGAAAAACACTCAGCTTGGTTCAGTAAACTAAATCACAAGTATGGGGAAGACTGCCGATCTGACTGCTGTGTCCAGAAGACCATCATTGACACCCTCCATCAGGAGGGTAAGACACAAAAAGAAATTTCTCAAAGAGCAGGCTGTTCACAGAGTGCAGTTTCAAAGCACATTCACAAAAAGTGTGTTGGAAGGGGGAAATGTGGCAGGAAACGCTGCACAACCAAGATCTGGCACCTGCCCACAGTGCCAAAACCACCAGTAACTGGTGTACTGACCATGGCATTACTGTCCTTGATTGGCCTGCCAATTCCCCTGACCTGAACCCCATCGAGAATTTGTGGGGTATTGTGAAGAAGAAGCTGAAAGACACCAGACCCAACAATGCAAATGAGCTAAAGGCCGCTATTGAAGCATCCTGAGCATCCATAACACCTCAGCAATGCCACAGGCTGATTGCCTCCATGCCACGCCGCATTGATGCAGTAATCTGTGCAAAAGGATTCCCAACCAAGTACTGAGTGCATTAATGGACATTTTCAAATGTTTGAGTTTGTTTTGCTGTTATAATTTTTTTTTACTTGGTCTGAGGAAATATTCTAATATTTTGAGATAGGATTTTTGAGTTTTCTTCAGCTGTACGCCATAATCAGCGACATTAAAACAATAAAAGGCTTGTGATATTTCAGTTGATTTGTAATGGATCCAGAATGTATGACATTTCATGTTTTTTAATTGCATTACAGTTATACTGCTTTATACGTTATTCTAACGTATAAAGCCCTTAATAATCAAGCTCCATCATATATCAGAGCTCTGATTACTCCGTATGTTCCTAACAGAGCACTTCGCTCTCAGACTGCAGGTCTGCTGGTGGTTCCTAGAGTCTCTAAAAGTAGAATGGGAGGCAGATCCTTTAGCTATCAGGCTCCTCTCCTGTGGAACCAACTCCCAGTTTTGGTCCGTGAAGCAGACACCCTGTCTACTTTTAAGACTAATCTTAAAACCTTCCTTTTTGACAAAGCTTATAACTAGAGTGGCTCATGTTACTCTGAGCTACCTTTATAGTTTTGCTGCTATAGGCTTAGGCTACTGGAGGACATCAGAGCCTATTTTTCTCACTCTACTGATTTCTACTGTTCTCCAGTCTACTGTTCTCCAGATTTGCATTGCATTACATTGAAATGACTGTTGTCATTTCAGCTTTTAACTTTTTGTTCTCTCTCTTTTTTCTTCATAGTAGGTACACCTGGTCTGACGTTCTGTTGACTGTGAAATCATCCAGGGAGGACAGATCACCGACTATTACCATCTAATGTAGAAAAGATTACTGGATCAATGTGTGCTTCTGTGCTTTTTTGTCTCTCTTGTTGTGTCTCTGCTCTGTCTTCTGTAACCCCAGTGGGTCGAGGCAGATGACCGTTCATACTGAGCCCGGTTCTGCCGGAGGTTTTTTTTCCCCCGTTAATGGGTGGTTTTTCTTCCCACTGTCGCTTCATGCTTGCTCAGTATGAGGGATTGCAGCAAAGCCATGTACAATGCAGACGACTCTCCCTGTGGCTCTACGGTTCCCCAGGAGTGAATGCTGCTTGTCGGGACTTTGATGCAATCAACTGGTTTCCTTATATAGGACATTTTGACCAATCTGTATAATCTGACCCAATCTGTATAATATGATTGAACTTGATTTTGTAAAGTGCCTTGAGATGACATGTTTCATGATTTGGCGCTATATAAATAAAATTGAATTGAATTGAATTGAATTGAAAATAAAGAACTTTATCACAATATTCTAATTTTCTGAGACAGTCCTGTATATCGAGATGGTCTGGTCAATATTTCATTATAATTATACTTTTATGTATTCCAGTATTTCAGCTGCTTCTCATATTTATCTACAGCTGTTTGTCAAGAAATGTGCCTGTTAGACATTTGGGATAAAGCTTTGATTCAGAGATGTGTTTTTATTATTTATAACTTTATGAAAAGAAAAACATATCAATATTGTATATAGACATCCAACCTAAAAATATCAAGATATAATTTTTGGTCCATATCGTCCAGCCCTGTATTCACTCGCTTTGCTATGAAGCCCCTAAAAAGTAATTTTGCAAGGCACTGTAATTAACATAAATTAATGTGTAATCAAGCTGGCTGTAAGCAATTTGAAAACACAAAACCTTAAGAAACCCTATAATCTGTGTCTAGGGTTACACAAAGATAAAACTATAGGTTTTATCTTTGTGTATTTTTCTGTTTTCATTTGCTTTCAAATCCAAGGTGGACTGCCTGCTGTCTGTCTAAATACTTGGACAACAATGGTAATTTCTGTTTCTACATAAAAATGAAAAAAATTACTTTAGTTGAAAGAACACGCTGACTTTCCTTTGTAAAACTGAAAACAATTGTTCTGTCGTTACAGGTTAAAAAAAAATAATTTAGTGATACACTTTTGATAAAGTAATACGGATTTGATTTTATTGCCATGTTACACCGACATTAAACAAAAAAAACTAAATAGAAGTTTAACATATACTAATGTTACATAATTGTGTAAGTTTAAGAAAAACAATGAAAAATAGCAATTTATTGTGTCTTAGGGGATTTTTATTATTATTTTGCAGGATTTTACAGTAATTAATTTTAAACAAAGGTAGTGAAACTGTGTAAATATATAACTTTTAAGGTTTAAAATCCCCAAATATAATTAATATTTGACATGTGTTTTGAAGTTAAAGTAGTTTTAAAACACCTGCGTAAAACATATCTGTCTGTATATACCTTTTTTACAGCACTTAGAAACTGAGAAATCTTTTTATTTTTATCTTTAGAATCAGAGTTTTTTATTAAGATCCATCTAAACCAATGGTGCTTCTAGTAACTGAGCCATTTCATGGTGTAATATTAACAATCAAATAACAATCTCTGGACTGTATATTAGAAAAATTAGCAATAGGGCTGCCAACGTTAGTCAACATCATCGATTACATCAACAATAAAAACCCATAAAAGGTTAATATTTTTTGTTAACATGGTTTTAATTTTTTTTCCCTAATCTTAACAATAGTTACAGTTTTCCTCAAAAGTGCAAAGTGTGCAGCATGGCCCCTCCCTGCTTTCTGTACACACACCTGTCTCTTTAATTCAGTAAATAGTTGGGATTCAGTCACAAGCTAGCTCTGGCTCAATCTGAATACCCTTATAGAGTATGGACTCTTTAGCCAAAGCGGAAGTGCGCAGCGGTCAACATGATAAGTGCTGTCCAAATAGTGCAGTCAGTAAGTAAGGAGGTAGGAAAAGAAGCCTGTATACTCCCTATTCATCCCTTACGTAATGACGGAGTTAAAGGCTGTCTGAATTCGGCACAGCAGTCCGAAGCTCCTTTCCTCCACCGACAGAGTTCTTACTGTCGACGACGTGAAAGGTCAAGGAACAGTAGCTAGGTACAGGATTTGGAAGCTATTATTAAGCGTATTCGGATGGTGACTCTGTCTGGGCTAGCACATGAAAAACTTGGCGGATGGGGCAACTGATTACTCCCCATTGGCTTAGCGTAGAAAGTTTTACTGTTTTCAAAAGGCAACGGTAGTCTAAACTATCAAACTACTTAGAATTTAGAGCTCATAAGCAGAGGTGTGGGCCCTCTTCATGTAATTATTTTTAACGGTGTATTGTATGGTGGAGTTGACTTAGTCTTATTTCCAGTTCAGTCTCATCCGACATTCTGAAAATGCAGGGCTTTTTATTTTGTGAACAGATAATTGATTTTTACCAGGCTGGAGGAGCCATTGCTTACAAAGAATTTGTGCTTTAATGAGCAAAAACATTTGCACTATATTTTGTGCGATCAAAAAGATGATTTAAAATTATATAAATAATTGAAATAGCTTTTTTGGATTAAAGATAAGAATGTATAAAAATCCATTTGAAATATTACAGTGACAGATGAAACGTATATCAAATACTGATTAATTGCAAGCCTGATGAACACCCATGTGTTTCTTGAGGTTTTCTTGTCGTGCAAATCTTCTTTTGCAAACACTACAAACAAAAGGTTTCTCTCCTGAATGGACTCGCATGTGATTTTCAAGGACGCACTTTTGATTAAATCTGCTTTTACAGACATCACAACCAAACGGCCTCTCCTCTGAGTGAAGTCTCATGTGTTGCTCCAAATGTATTTCCTTCACAAAACGTTTACCACACTCATTACAGCTGAACTGAGAACTGTGAACAGCCATGTGTTTTTTCAAATCTCTGGGTTGTGAAAATCCTTGATTACAAACATTGCAAACAAATGGTTTTTCTCCCGTGTGAACACGCATGTGCGTCTTAAGTTTCCTTTGTTGTGAAAATCGTTTACTACAAATGCTACAACTAAAGGGTTTCTCACCTGTGTGAACAAGCCTGTGAGTCTTTAGACTCTCTTGTCGCGAAAATGCTTTACTGCAAACACTGCAGGCAAACGCTTTCTCTCCAGTGTGCACATGCATGTGACTCTTTAGATTCTGCTTTTGTGAAAATCCTTTGCTGCAAACACTACAAATAAATGGTTTCTCTCCTGTGTGAACATGCATGTGCTTCTTTAGATGATCTTTGAGTGAGAATCTTTTTCCGCAAACACTGCAAATAAATGTTTTTTCTCCTGTGTGAACACACATGTGTCGCTTCAGTTCCAAATGTCGTGAAAATCCTTTGCTACAAACACTACAAATGAAAGGTTTCTCACCTGTGTGAGTACACATGTGACTTTTTAAACTCTCTTGTCTTAAGAACCCTTTACTACAAACAGTACAAACAAATGGTCTTTCTGTGGTGTGCATTCTCATGTGATTTTTAAGACTTTCCTTTACCTTAAATCTTCTACCACAAATGGCACAGGAAAAAGGTTTTTCTCCAGAATGGGCCATCATGTGAATTTTAAGGTTCGTCTTTCTATGAAACTTCTTAGAACAAACATCACAAGCAAAAGGTCTCTCACTAGTGTGGAGCCTCATATGTGTCTGAAGATAACGCTTTACTTTAAATTCTTTGCCGCAGATTTCGCAGCTGTGGTCTCTCTTTCCAGTGTAAGTTGTCATGTTTAATTCATCATTAGGCGTATGGTTTATTGTTTTACCACAAGGATTGCAGTCATCTGCGTTCTTTATTTCTTGGACTTCATTCTGAGATGTAACTTCAGAATAAGGTTTATATGGTTGATCCTTTCTGTGAATAGTTATTTCACTTTGTTGAAAAGAACAGACTTCATCTAGGTTGCACTTTGGACCTGGTCCTCCACAGTCCTCTCCATCAGGTTCTGTTTGCATCTGTCCAGCTGAGCTGGTGGTTGAAGCTTCCGTCTCTCTGTTGTCTTCAGTTTTGATCTGATGAAGGTCTGGTAACAGAGGTTTCACTTTATCTTGATTTTTCTCTTCATCTTCCTTCTTCACAGTAAGCTGCTCTTCCTGCTGACATATCCACAGTTCCTCCTCCTCCTCCTTTACGTGAGGGGGCTCTAGGTTCTCTTGGTCTGAGCTTGGGCTCCAGTCAGGGGAAACCTCTTTGATCACCAACATCTGACGAACTGGAAATATTGAAACACAAAAAATGACATAAGCAATAACTTGCAAACGAAAAAAAACTCCAATAATTTGAGTTCTGGTGTCAATTGAAGTGTCAATGAAAAAGAATTCATTTGAATGTATGTTGCAATGACAATAGAGATGATTCTTCTTATAAAATACACCATTCCTATTATTGAAATCTAATAAAAGAATATATAATAATTTCAATAGTTACAGTTGTATTGTGAACATGTACCACCTTACTTCATTGGCGAAAATTATGTTTTGGATGCTGCTCTGATGCTTTTGATAGGAACTGAGGAAGGACATTTTATAATATTAATACTAATAAAATTTCAAGAAATTGGTAAATTATTGGAAAAAGAGGTTGGGCAATTCAAGATGGCAGGTTCCTACAGTGAGTAATTTTCTGTTTAAGCTAGATATAACTTGCTTAGATAACACGTTTCCCACATATATATCCTATGCTTTTGTAGAACTGTGGCTATCCCTCATTAGACGCAGTTTCTGTAATTTGCAGCAGACTCGCAGCACAGACTTACCTTTAACAATTTCAGAGGCTACTGCAGCCATCTTACTTCCAGAAGAAGTACACAAATATCCAGTATGCATAAGCAGTACACAATAAGAATAAACAAAATACTTATCTGCTGAAAGGCCTGCTTGGATATTTAACACTTGATACTTCCTCCACTGCATCTTTTACAACCACCCGTCAGATTTTATTTGCTCGGTTCTACACAACCAAAGGAGAATTACTTACTGAGATCCTTGTCGTCTTGTGTCTGCTCCAGTTCTGATGAGGATGCTGCAGGTATGGGAGGCACAGAACTGAGTCCTCCAGGCTCCTCTGCTTCAACCTTCATCATCTCAGACATCCTCTGCACACCTGGGATTCTGCTTTTTACAATCCTGGTCTGAAACCTTCACATGTTCTGGTAAGTCAAGGTTTCAGGCATGATTCATCAAACAGGAACAAGACACAAATCAGCATCTGATCAAATCAAGAGCATTTACAGGAAATGTAAACAGCAGCAGAACTGAAGTGATGCTGCAGAGCAGAGAGTCTGATACCTTGGTCAGCAGCTCTGTGTCCTCTCTGCAACTGTCCCCAGTCTCTCGGTCCTCAGCTGGACAACAAGGTTAGAGGAGGTGTCCACAGAGGATGGAGTCTTCCTCACACTCTGATAAACTCTCGTAGCTCTAAACCATGAACTTTTAAAGCTTCGACGTAAATAAACGCATCAAGTCTCTGCTGTTAGCAGCTTTAGCTCCACGGAGGCTAACAGACCAGTCCGGTTTCTAATAAAGGATAACTGTATTATCTAAATAATCATGGCGGTTCTAAATTAACATGTAGAGTCGATATCCTCACGAAGACTGTTAATTATACCCACGATTTGTTTTGCAAAAAATTTAAGCTGTTTTTCTATCGGGAACTAACCAGCCAACGTCACACCTAGTGTCGTCACATCCGGTTGCCTTCCTGCTCACCGAAAAGGACCAGAGTGGCTCTCTGAGGATGCTCGTTCGAGCGATGGTGGAATGAAGCTCTATTCAACATTTATACAAACAAATATGTCAGAATGTAGAAATCTTGCAATTAATAAAAATACTGACACGAAGGAAAAAAATCACAATCATGAGTCAGAAAATGTGTTACAGATCAAAACAGTTTACATTACTAGAATTTCTCCTCATGAATACACATCTATTGTTTCACACTGAGGTGTTGAGGGTGGGACATTATGTTTGTACATTTTCCCCCACTAGAGACGAACCTACTGATACAATTTATCGAGTAGCCAGCTCTGTACTAAAAATTATATTCCTCTAAAGTTTTTGGATAATTAGATGTGACATACCACAATATTATGTATATATAATTAAGAAATTATTTTAACCATTTTAACTTCTAAACAACTTTCATAATTGTCACCTGGATCATCAGAACTTTTAAAAATATCAAATTTTCTAATGTAATCATATTTCTTCTTAGATACAAACTATGAATGCATATCATTTGTAGTTTTTCATAACATTAGAGGTGATGGGTAGGAGGACACTGGGTTGATAAGCCTAGATAAATGATCCATCTTAAGTTATAATATTCTACCAAAACTTGTGAAATCCATTTGTAGCCATCTTTTGCATATGGACTTACATTTTTGTATATTATTTAAAATATTCCTCCCTAAGACGTAACTTTATCTTTGCAACTACCAAACTCCAAATGTTGCACTAGCTTTGCAGCCTTCTAGCAAAGGAGAGTAATGGAAGGTCAGGATTTCAGATTTATCTACATATTTATACCAGAGGCATTTGGAAAAGATGCTCATAGATTGTTAAGCCCAAAGGGTTTTAGGAACAATTTCCACCTGAAATTGCATACCCGATATACTTTAAGCACAGCTCCACAGTTTAAAAGTATTAATGCAGACTTTTGTAACTGTTACTTTTCCTGATTTATTGGTGATTTAGCAAAGAACAAAATAATTTTTTTGAGCCTCATCCACATTTTTTTCAAAATAAACATTCCAAAACACCATGAAAACCCTTTTGAAAACCTAGGGAATAGTATCAGATTTTATAGATCCACATCTTGAATATAAATGTAGCAAATGCAGAGTGATTCAGAAGAAATATTTGTTGAACAATGGTTTTAGTGGCAAGTGTGCTAGGTGGCAAAACTTTGCCAAATGTGCTTTTCACCTCATAAAATAGTCTGTTCCAATAAATGTGCTGACTTCCATTGTAGGACTTCTGCACATGAGATTGTATAATCAAAATGTACCATTGTGCATGGCATTATATTAATATTGTGCAAAGCAATGCATAAAGCCAAGTCATGAGATCGATTACATACAAAAATGATGTCACCGGATATGGTGTTACAAAGACAAGCTTGGCAAATCTCGAAAGGGGGTTTCTGCAGTTTCACGTGATACTGGACTTGGGTGGTTTGAGCCAGCAGATGTGTGTTTTGTGTTGTTTTTGTTTTTCTGAATGGGTTGGGCTTAAAAGGAATCTGGAAACAATTTTAAAGAAATAATTTGGTTATCAGTGATTACATCAATACCTTCTATGCCACTATGTTTAATCAAAGCTGCTATAATCTCTGCAACCATTATAAACTGTAAAATGAGCTATCACGTTTGCCTTATCCACTATCAGGATTTCAACTTTTGAACGTGTCATGATCTAAAGCTACAGAGCTGCCTGTATAACTAGTGTTCTGTTTACATAAACCTTTGTTGAAAACCCAAATGAAAAATGTAAATGTCCATAAATCAAATTCTTTATCTTTTACCTTATTTCCCCTATATTCAATATAATTATATATTAAACTAGCTGAAAGTTCTTTGGTGTTGATCTTTTATTGAGTAACTAAAATGATAGGAAACCTTTTAGTCAGCATCAAGTCACCTGGCTCTTGATCTAATGAAAAATCCTTAAAATCTTTAAGAACTAGTCATCCAATTTGGACTGTAACTTCATCAGTATATGACTATTTGTATCAGATGGATTTCAGCAACAAGAACAAATGTGGCCTAGTGTGAGGTTTCCTCAAGGTGAGAATCAGTCCACTTTTAACAACCAGTACAGAGTTTTAAGCATGGGTATGATTTAGCTTTGCCCCTTTAGTGTTTCACCGCTGCCATCTGCTGATGGAGATCCAGCCACCGAGAACTTGCTCATCATGACTGGACTGAAAATTTGCTAAGAAAGAAAAAAAGTTCAAACTAACATTTAGAAAGACCCTCAAAATGTCTGGTGAACTATTGATCTGAAATAAAACATTTTACTGAAGTTGTTTGGGAAGAAAACAAAACAAAACACCAGCAATGGATCAGAACTTTTACACAGCGGTGACAGAGACATGACAGCAACATTTGTGCTCTGACTCACTTTTCAATCAACCCTGGGTGTACTCTACAGCCAGGAAAACTGCAACAAAACCTGAACTCAACAAAACAAGCTCGCCAGAAAAGTTTAGTTCCAGATACTTTTAATGTCAAACTGAATTTACACTTTAACTGCTGGAAAACAAGTCACATGTGAAGTAATAAAACCTACAAGCAATGGCTGCAAAACATTTAAAACTCAAAAATTTTAAAACAATTACCCAATGGGTGTCAAACCATAGATGGTTCATCAAACTCAGACGCTCCATGAAGCCAGGATTGGCTAACCCTAAACCAGGTTCCAAGTTAGTTTTCCATTTCAGAGCAGTTAAAATCAGCAATTTCAAACAAACAAGTACTTTCACCTTTAGTCAAACTTGTTCAAAGGTGCAGTGAAAATGGTAATCAAAAGAACCCCGAGACATTGATCCACCATAGGAAGTGCTGAAAAAAAGGACAAAATTATGAAATTACTGCTACCGGAAGTCCTTGTGATTACATATTCTATAAAAATCTTTAACGAGGACTTCTGGCATACAGAAAAAGACATGCAGCACAGAGAAACTTTGCTCTTTATCCCTATCTATAAACAGCAAAAACATCAAACTAAAATTAAGGAGTGGTGGACTAAAAAGAACTGGTTATTGTACGTCATCTTATATACCAGGCGAAAACCAGACATTGATCCAAATCAAATTTAGGTAAACAAATTAGAAAGAGACAAGTACACAGTTTTCAGGCTTTTACCGTAAATATGAAGTTAATTTAGTAATAAAACATGACAGAACGCAGCTTAACACAATAGTCCTCCCACCAAATATCCTTCATTACAATAATAATAATAATGATTTAATTTATACTACACTTTCCATCAAAAGATCTCAAAGTACTACAGGTAAAGAAGAAAAAAGCATAAAAAATTTAAAAAGCAATTTTAGAAGAGAGAGAAAAACATTACATAATGAAAAAAATACACACCATTTTACACTATTTCACTATTTTAGTTACACAATATTTATTTTTTTTCTCAGAAAAATAATGTACCAGGATCGAAAGGGCACGTGATTTTGCAATGCATTGTGGGATGCAGTCGGCGGTTTCTGGGAAAACAGCTTTTGTTTACACTGCTGATTCAGATCCATGCTGTGGGAGACAGAGATGCAAAGTGCTTTTAAACAAATATGGGCCATACTAAAGAGATAAGCGATGGACTGTACCCAGACAAGCTAGACCCTGTTCCAAAGGTCCACTATCTCAAAAAATCTCTAGGATCAGTGGGATTGTGTAAACAAACAGATGCCGGTTTCCAGATGCCCAGGTACCCCACAATGCAGTGCGGTTGTTAATCACCATTGTAATCTGCCAATGAAAGGAATGCAGAAAGTCTTATTATCCAGTCCCTCGGCAGACAAAGCTAGCCACACATTTGAGTGTGTTTAACAAGAAGAGATGGAATAATTGTACTAATAATTATTACTACAACTACTTCAGGATGAGGGTCTCTTCTGGAGCCTCTATATCAAATTGCCACAAGATAGAGATTGGCATCATCTCTCTCTGGCAAAATCTCTGAGATAGTCGTTATAGGCTTTAGGCCATATATTTCAGTTTGGAGACATATCACAGCTCAACACTGCTGCATTCAAATAGCATTGGCAAAATATTCCAAAAAAAGTAGCTCTCATTGCATAGAAAAGGAGCCCCATGCACAAAGTGTGCTCTGATATGAGCACATGTTCACTCTGTGGTATTTGTGACCGATGTGCTTCAGTAACTGTTTAACATGTAAAACAGTCAGACAGCTGCTTCAGGTAAATACTCTGACAAGTGGGCAGGTTCTCTTCACAGAGGCTGTTACCAGGCTGACACATTCAGAGTTAGACCCATCCCTGCTTCTAGAACAGAAAATGTAGAGTTTCCCTAAACTCAAAGTTAACATAATCAGTTTCCCCGTTTCTGAAATACCTTCCAGGTTATTTCTCCCCTTTGTTATCTCATCTCCTTTGCAGTTGTGGTCATTTCGTGTCCACTCTGATAGGTTAAACGTTGAAGAATCTGAAAAATACTGACAGATAAATCGACTATCACAAAAAGCACGAGTTGCAGGTCTTATCCATGTGTCTATTAAGACCTCGTTGGTCTGCAAATTCTTTACCACAAACATCCTAAACAAAGGGTTTCTCTCCTGAATGGACTCTCAGGTGGGACTTGAGCTGATACTTCTGATTAAATCTGCTTTTACAGACATCACAGCCAAATGGCCTCTCCTGTGAGTGGAGTCTCATGTGTCGCTCCAACTGGATTTCCCTCACAAAATGTTTACTACACTCACTGCAGGCAAATTGTGCCGTGTGAACTTCCATGTGTTTTTTCCAGATTTCCATGCTGTAAAAATCCTTTACTACAAAAAGTACAATAAAACATTTTCTCTCTTGTGTGAACACGCATGTGGGTCTCTAGAGTCACTTGTAGTGAAAATGCTTTACTACAAACCCTACAAATAAATGGTTTCTCCCCCGTGTGAACACGCATGTGAATCTTTAGGTGGGATGCTTGTGAGAATCCTTTACAACACACGCCACAAATAAAAGGTTTCGTTCCCGCATGGACATTCAGATGACCCTTCAGTTTTGCTTGTTCGGAAAATGCTTTACTACAAATATCACAAACAAATGGTTTTTCTCTGTTGTGCCTCCACGTGTGCTTCTTAAGCCTTTCCTTTATCTTAAATCGTGCCCCACAAATATCACAGGAAAAAGGGGTTTCTACGGAATGAATCTTCAAGTGAACTTTAAGATTTGTCTTTGCATGAAACCTTTTAGAGCAAACATCACAAGCAAACGGTTTCTCTCCAGTGTGGACTCTCATGTGTCTGAAGGTAATTCTTTACACTAAATCCTTTACCACAAAGATCACAGCTATGTTCCACCTTTCCAGTGTGAACCCTCATGTGTAATTTGATGGAATTCTTATGTTTAAATCTTTTGTCACAAACAGTGCAACCACATGGTTTCTCTTTAGCTTTTACTTCAATCTGAGATGTAACTTTGGAACACAGTTCAGATGTTTTACATATTTCTGGAACAATCCTCTTGGTTTGATGAGAAAAACATACTGGATTTTGGCTCCTGTCTGGTTCTGGTCCTCCAGTCCTGTCCATCAGGTTCAGTTTTCATCTGTTCAGCTGAGCTGCTGGGTGGATCTTCTGTCTCTCTGTTGTCTTCAGTTTTGAGGTGATGAAGCTCTGATAACTGAGGTTTCTCCCCATCCTCAATCTTCACAGTAAACTGATCTTCCTCCAGACTGTTCCACTGTTCCTTCTCTTCCTCCTTTATGTGGAGGGGTTCTGCGTCCAGATGTTCCAAACTGGGGCTCCAGTCATGGGGAATCACCAAAACCTGATGGACTGGAGACATTGGAACATTGATGAGTACTTGCAAAACAATTTTAATGATTTGGTTAAAGTATATAACAACACCTGAAACATTAAGTATTGATAATTAGTTATGCCTGAGAATCGCTGTGTCCCATCCATGAGGAATATAAATAACAGATTTAGGGATGCAAACAAATAATCGACTTACAATTAATTGTTGATTATTGGTTTATTAGATTAAGTTTGTTCCATCCGATTAATTGATAATGTCCGCTTAAGGACCTTCTTTTAGTGTTGTACTATGGCCCGCATCCAGAAGAGGACACTGTCTGAGAGCAGGACCAAAACTTCTGACAAATTCCAGGCCTTTTGACCAAATGGTAGAGACTGGTTAAAGTTTTTACAGGCCAGCAGCTCCCACAGAGATAATTTTTTTTATCCTCCTTTTTCTGAATACATAATGTATTAACTACTTTCAGGGTGGAAGGATGATTTTAACCAGTATAACAAAATGTGTTTCTGAACAGGATTACCAACTATAGCTTTAATGACAAGGATGAAAAGTCCTCTTTATGTGGTTCCGTTTTAAAATATAAACACTTAAGCTCCTTAACTTACCACCTTTGTAGCATCATTCAGCCTTGTTGCATGACGGAGAAGCGTCAACTTCTCATCCAAAACTTAATGATTTGCTCGGAAAGGGAGGATGCGATGACGGAAAAGCAGATAAAAATAGGCATAATGCAAAAAGCACGGTTGGTGGTGAGGGCTTGTATAAGGATTATAGTATTTTATATATTTTATTCTATTCAACTTATTTGTTTCTCTTCAGTAACCTAATGGGTTCCTGTTTAGTTATATTTTATAAAACTGTCTTAGTTTAATGTGTGAGAAAACCACAATCTTTTGTTTATTAAGACAGTATTTATTACAGGTGGGACAATTAACTGTTAAAGTGGCTGTGAATTGTCAAAAATGTGTCGATACGATACATATGATGATACATGTCACAGTACGATTTATCTCAATATATCCCGATACAGTAACAAAGACGATATATTGTTATTTTTGTAATATACATAGCTTTGGAAAACCTCATCTGTAATATAAATTCCACACAAAATACTGTAAGAAGTTTTTTATTTGTAAGAACGATGGACAGTAAATGTGACTTACAAACAAGTTTTTAACAATCTCTTGTGCTTGCAGGTTTTAAAAAAAAAAAGTCACAGCAAAAATATTTCCATCTAAAATAAATACAAAGGCCTATTTAAGGATAATCCGGTATGTTTTAAATAAACAGTGCAATCCTACTTAAATAAATTTTCTGAGGTAGAAAGAGGGCTTCTAGAATGAACAGCTAAATGAATATTAGGTTTCAACTTTAAAGTGCCGTACAACTAAACATTCTTATCAGCATTTTAATTGCTGCAATCTGCCTGTTAAAGGAGAAGTCCGGTTATATTCAGAATTCAAACTTCTGAAAGTACTTTAAATATAAAATTATTACATACTGTTCAATAAATGATAAGTTCTTTTAATTAAGAGTAATTTTCATTTGAATGTTCTGTAGTGGAGGCATCCAAAGAACAGTACTGCCACCTCCCAGTTTGTGACGTCATGGTGCGGTATCGGCTGTTGAGCAAGTCCCAATGCAGTATCTGGTGTTTGTCACAACGCGCTACTATCCAAGATGGCGGCGACTAGTGCAGTACGCGAAGCAGAGAGTAATGGATTAAATAGCGACAGCGATGGGAGTTCCGTGGATTTATCGTCATCATTTGATAGCGATTTGGAATATATTGAAGACTTTCTTGATAGCAACCATTGTTGCTTTGACAGTAACTCTCGCAAATTTCAATGGTGAAGTCCTCTCGAAATCCGAAATAATTGTTGTTGATCGCAGATGTGTATATTAGTTCCTATTGAATTTGCTTGTAAAGCGCGTAGAATGGCCCTCGGCTTACCGCACTGTGACGTCACTTCCAGAAGACGTCAGGAGTGAGGTGTTACCATATTTGGTCATTAATGGCCGCTCCCAGACTCAGTGATCGCGACGACAATTAATACTTTTATTTTTTTACTGATTAACGCTACATTCATTAAATCACCACGAAAGTATTAGTTTTAGGTATAGATAATGATCCATTGATTCTTCCTTGCTTCTCCTTTAAAGCAACTATTATAAAGAAAAGTGCAAAACATTTGTGGAATTTAACAAAGGGTTATGCCTGAACACAAAAGAGGGAAAGAACCAACTAAGAGCCTGATTTTCAAAAGGTTTGTTCGTATTAAAACAAGTACAAAGTGACTGCTTTTAAACTGAATAATCGGATTGAAGCTTCATGTTTTAAAACTGGACTGGTTAGAAACCAGTTTCTAACCAATCCCAGTTTCTGCTGTTGGATTATGGAATGCTAATCTAAGTGTACTTTGGCTCTGCTGCAATGATTGCTGGGATATTTAAACATATATTTACCACTTTGATATTTCCCCCACTACAGCAGATCTTTACTAAGTTTATTTTATTGATTCTCCACAAACTAATGTGTGTCACTTACTGAGATCTTTGTTGTCTTGTTTCTGCTCCAGTTCTGATGAGGATGCTGCAGGTCTGGGGGACACCAGACATAGTCCTCCATGGTCCTCTGCTTCAACCTTCATCATTTCACACATCCTCTGTAAATCTGGGATTCCGCTTTCCACAATCTTTGTTTGCAACCCTCTCCTGTCATATAACCTGTATCTTCTGCTTTTCTGCGTCCTGAAACTGGAGTCAGACACAAATCAGCATCTGATCAAATCAAGAGTATTAACAGAAAACGTAAACAGTAGCAAAGCTGAAGTGATGCTGCAGAGCAGAGGGTCTGATACCTTGGTCAGCAGCTCTGTGTCCTCTCTGGAACTGTCCCCAGTCTCTCGGCCCGCAGCCGCAGGGGAGTCTGGACTCGTCTTATAGCTGTAAACCATGAAAAAGCTTAAACGTAAACAACACTGCTTAACTCTCTGGTGTTAGCAGCTTTAGCTCCACGGAGGCCAATAGTCTAGATTACTAATGAAGGCGAATTAATTTCTGAGCAACAAAAATAGTCTAGAAATAATCAGATTTCAAACAGACTTATAAAAGAAACTTCCTCAGGCAGACTGAGAGATCAACCACAGGCCTGTTTTACACAAATAGGAGACAACTAGTGTTCAAAGCGAAGCGTTTGCTTCCTGGGAAGGCTAAAAGATCCCAGGTTCGAATCCCGCATACTGCAATGCTGGGTCCCTGAGCGAACGTACAGGACTGTCTCAGAAAATTAGAATATCGTGAAAAAGTATACTAGTAGGCTATTCAACTAATCACTTGAATCGTCTAATTAACTCGAAACACCTGCAAGGGTTTCCTGAGCCTTGAAAAACACTCAGCTTGGTTCAGTAAACTAAATCACAAGTATGGGGAAGACTGCTGATCTGACTGCTGTCCAGAAGACCATCATTGACACCCTCCATCAGGAGGGTAAGACACAAAAAGAAATTTCTCAAAGAGCAGGCTGTTCACAGAGTGCAGTTTCAAAGCACATTCACAAAAAGTGTATTGGAAGGGGGAAATGTGGCAGGAAACGCTGCACAACCAAGATCTGGCACCTGCCCACAGTGCCAAAATCACCAGTAACTGTTGTACTGACCATGGCATTACTGTCCTTGATTGGCCTGCCAATTCCCCTGACCTGAACCCCATCGAGAATTTGTGGAGTATTGTTAACCTGACAACAGCCAGATGCATATCGCTCCGCCTAGCTCCACTCACATACATCTGGGACATCGCCCATAGAGAGTGATTTCTCCAACCAATTTTATGGTCTGGCCAATCAGGACGCAGGGCTGGAGTTTCATAGATGTGACGTAGTGGAGACGCGACCATGACGTGAGACTGTTTTGATAGCAATGGCGGCTCGTCGAGGAAGCAAGCGTTAACATTGATGCTGCTATTTCTTCCGTGTTGTCCAATCTACCTAATATTGTTTCATTAAAAGAACATCAGAGAACGGCTCTGAAGGCTTTTGTTGGTGGAAACAATGTTTTCGCCCTTCTCCCGACCGGATTTGGCAAGTTTTGTTTTCCGGGGTGCGCCCGTGGCGGACGCGGAAGCGCCCCGGAGCGGTTAGCGCAAACCATATTAGGAGGCCTTTAGTCCTCAACGCGGTCGGCCCGGGATCGACTCCGACCCGCGGCGCTTTGCCGCCTGTCTTCCCCCCTCTTCCTGTCAGCTCACTGTCAATAAAACGCGTGCCACTAGAGCCGCAAACACATAAAAAAAAAGAAGTTATTTTTTTCCTGCGTCGCTCTCATCAGCGTCACGGGTTAGCTTTGGTGTGAGTGGTTGAAATAGCACGTCGATAAAGATGACAGACAAGTGGCTTATCCAATCATATGCAAGGATTTTTGATAAGGCCCAGCCTTCAATAAAGGCAATTCCTATGGAGGTGTCCCAGATGTATGTGAGTGGAGCTAGGCGGAGCGATATGCATCTGGCTGTTGTCAGGTTAGGGTATTGTGAAGAAGAAGCTGAAAGACACCAGACCCAACAATGCAAATGAGCTAAAGGCCGCTATTGAAGCATCCTGGGCATCCATAACACCTCAGCAATGCCACAGGCTGATTGCCTCCATGCCACGCCGCATTGATGCAGTAATCTGTGCAAAAGGATTCCCAACCAAGTACTGAGTGCATTAACGGACATTTTCAAATGTTTGAGTTTGTTTTGCTGTTATAATTATTTTTTTTTTACTTGGTCTGAGGAAATATTCTAATATTTTGAGATAGGATTTTTGAGTTTTCTTCAGCTGTACGCCATAATCAGCGATATTAAAACAATAAAAGGCTTGCGATATTTCAGTTGATTTGTAATGAATCCAGAATGTATGACATTTCATGTTTTTTAATTGCATTACAGAAAATAAAGAACTTTATCACAATATTCTAATTTTCTGAGACAGTCCTGTATACCCAGAATGCTCCGCAACTGCCGCTCAGTGGCAGCTTACTGCTCCTTAAGCAATGGGATAAAAGCAGGCGACGGAAAAATATGTGTTTAAAAAAAAAGCACAACTTTTTAACGTTTTCGAGAGACGTCCTGGGCAAAAGACATCGCATCTAAGAGCTCCACAACACGCGGAAATACATAAATTTAGGAGCAGAAACGCCTTCTAGACAGTTTAAAGAAATAAATGTTAACAGAACTGGCTGCAGAAACAGCAGGGCGCTACCATACTTTCTTTTTTCTTCTTCTTCTTCTTCTTTATGGTGGTTGGCTAGCAACTTACTGATGTGCATTACCGCCATCTACTGGAATGGAGTATGGATCGGGATGCTACATAGATATTCTCCCACAATAAAATAAAATAATAATAATAATAATAATAATAACAACTATAACAATAATAATACTAAATAAATAATAATAATAATAAAAATATCCTTTATATCAATTTTGTTTTCTTATGGTAATTTATTAAATGAGAAAAATATTCAGAAGTAGAAATTTTGTCCAAAATATCTTGTATATTTAACTGATATTTATTTTCTTGTAATCAACATACTAATTCCCTTCTCTCAACAGAATATTATACATATATATATGTATGTATAACATACATATATATATATATATATATATATATATATATATATATATACATACATATATACACACACATACATACATATATATATATATATATATATATATATATATATATATATATATATATATATATATATATATATATATATATACACTACCGTTCAAAAGTTTGGGGTCACCCAAACAATTTTGTGTTTTCCATGAAAAGTCACACTTATTCACCACCATACGTTGTGAAATGAATAGAAAATAGAGTCAAGACATCTGCTCTAAATAGTTCTTGCACAATTTGGAGGTGTGTTTAGGGTCATTGTCCTGTTGTAGGATGAAATTGGCTCCAATCAAGCGCTGTCCACTGGGTATGGCATGGCGTTGCAAAATGGAGTGATAGCCTACCCATCCATTCAGAATCCCTTTTACCCTGTACAAATCTCCCACCTTACTAGCACCAAAGCAATCCCAGACCATCACATTACCTCCACCATGCTTAACAGATGGCGTCAGGCATTCTTCCAGCATCTTTTCATTTGTTCTGCGTCTCACAAGCGTTCTTCTTTGTGATCCAAACACCTCAAACTTGGATTCATCCATCCACAACACTTTTTTCCAGTTTTCTTCTGTCCAATGTCTGTGTTCTTTTGCCCATCTTAATCTTTTTCTTTTATTGGCCAGTCTCAGATATGGCTTTTTCTTTGCCACTCTGCCGTGAAGCCCAGAATCCCGCAGCCGCCTCTTCACTGTAGATGTTGACACTGGTGTTTTGCGGGTACTATTTAATGAAGATGCCAGTTGGGGACCTGTGAGGCGTCTGTTTCTCAAACTAGAGACTCTAATGTACTTATCTTCTTGCTCAGTTGTGCAACGCGACCTCCCACTTCTTTTTCTACTCTGGTTAGAGCCTGTTTGTGCTGTCCTCTGAAGGGAGTAGTACACACCGTTGTAGGAAATCTTCAATTTCTTAGCAATTTCTCACATGGAATAGCCTTCATTTCTAAGAACAAGAATAGACTGTCGAGTTTCAGATGAAAGTTCTCTTTTTCTGGCCATTTTGAGCGTTTAATTGACCCCACAAATGTGATGCTCCAGAAACTCAATCTGCTCTAAGGAAGGTCAGTTTTGTAGCTTCTGTAACGAGCTAAACTGTTTTCAGATGTGTGAACATGATTGCACAAGGGTTTTCTAATCATCAATTAGTCTTCTGAGCCAATGAGCAAACACATTGTACCATTAGAACACTGGAGTGATAGTTGCTGGAAATGGGCTTCTATACACCTATGTAGATATTGCACCAAAAACCAGACATTTGCAGCTAGAATAGTCATTTACCACATTAGCAATGTATAGAGTGTATTTCTTTAAAGTTAAGACTAGTTTAAAGTTATCTTCATTGAAAAGTACAGTGCTTTTCCTTCAAAAATAAGGACATTTCAATGTGACCCCAAACTTTTGGAGACAGTGTGTATATATATATGCTCAAAAAATAAAGGGAACACTTCAACAACTCAATATAACACAAGTCTTCCCTTTATTTTTTGGAGCAGTATATATGTTACTGCTCCAAATATATAAGTATATAGGCAAATAAATGAGTATTGTTCTATATAAGCAGGAATGTCAGGCTTCTGAAAAGTATGCTCATTTCTATACTCATTTCTTAGTTGAGCTTCCTTTTGCATGAATTACTGCATCAGTGTGGCATGGCATGGAGGTGTTCTTCTGAGGTGTAATGGATGCCCTGGCTGTTTTGATAGAAACTTAAATTGGAAAAGTTACTAAAAAAAGGAAGATAAACCCATGGAAGATGTTCAGTCCAGTTTTTATTATACAAATAAGACATTTTCTCCTACAATCCCAAAAAAAAAACCCAGAATAATAAAACAGTCCGATTGCTTGGTGAGCTGTGTTTTCAGGCTGCAGTTAATGCTTAAATGATATGGTTTCATACAGAACACATTAAGAGCATGTTGCTGAGAGTTTGATGGACTGATGGCAAAATAGTACAACTACCACCAATACTAATAATACTAATAACTTTAATGCTCAAGTTAAATCATTAATTTTAGCATCAAGACTCATATTACTTTGCCAGGGTTGTATCCTTGACACAACTTGGCAATGTTGTCCAAACTGATTAAGCAAATCAAGACTAAATCATAACCTTTTTTTGTCATATCACTCAACACTGGTCTACTGTCATAATAATCATTAGTTGCAGCCCTCATCATTTATATATTTCTGCAGAACTTCATTTTCTGAAAAAGTTTCACAGGAAACAATTCACACAGATGGTTTCTCTCCTGAGTGGATTTTCATGTGACGTTCAAGATTACACTTGTGTTTAAATCTGTTTTTACAGACATCACAACCAAATGGCCTCCCCTCAGAGTGAAGACTCATGTGTCGTTCCAACGATATTGCCTTTACAAAACATTTTCCACACTTGCTACAGCTAAATTGCTTCGTGTGAACAGACATGTGTGTTTTTAGTCTTCCAGAGTTAGAAAATCCTTTCCTACAAACATGACAGGTAAATGGTTTTTCCCCGGTGTGAAGACGCACGTGACTCTTTAGACTCTCACTTTGTGAAAATCCTTTACTGCAAACATCACAAACAAATGGTTTCTCGCCCGTGTGAACACGCATGTGACTCTTTAAGTCCCCTTTTCGTGAAAATCCTGTACTGCAAACACTACAAACAAACGGTTTCTCGCCCGTGTGACTGCGCATGTGAGGTTTCAGGCTCTCTTTTTGTGAAAATCCTTTACTGCAAACACTACAAATAAATGGTTTCTCATTTGTGTGAACATGCATGTGACTCTTTAGACTTTGTAGTCGTGAAAATCCTTTACTACAAATAGAACAAATGAATGATTTTTCGCCTGTGTGAACATGTAAATGACTTTTTAGACAATTTTTTTGGAAAAACCTTTTACTACAAAAACCACAAACAAATGGTTTCTCTCCATTGTGCCACCACATGTGATTCTTAAACCTTTCCTTTGTCTTAAATCCTGTGCCACACATATCACAGGTAAAAGGGTTTTCTTCTGAATGGAGTTTCATGTGAATTTTAAGATTTGTCTTTGCATGAAACCTTTTACTGCAAACATCACAAGCAAAAGGTTTCTCTCCAGTGTGGACTCTCATATGTGTCTGTAGGGAACTCTTTACTCTAAATGCTTTACCACAAAGATCACAGCTATGTTCCAACGTTCCAGTGTGAACCATCATGTGTAATTTGACAGAATACTTAAATTTAAATATTTTGTCACAAACAGTGCAAGCAAATGGTTTGTCCTTAGCTTTTACTCCAATCTGAGATGTTTTACCTCCTTTTTGAACTATCATCTCAGTTTGATCAGAAAAACATACTGGATTTAGGTTCTTTTCTGGTTCTGGTCCTCCACAGTCCTCTCCATTAGGTTCTGTTTCCATCTGTTCAGTTGAGCTGCTGGTTGGAGCTTCAATCTCTGTGGTGTCTTCAGTTTTGGGGTGATGAAGCTTCGATTTTTCCACATCCTCAATATTCACAGTAAGCTGCTCTTCCTCCTGACTGATCCACAGTTCCATTTCTTCCTTCTTTATGTGGAGGGGTTTTGGGTCCTGCTGGTCCAAACTGGAGCTCCAGTCATGGGGAACCTCTTCTTTTATCACCGAAACCTCATGGGCTGGAGAAATTGAAACATTAATGAGTACTTGTAAAAAAAATTGCTTAAAACAGTGCCATTATGCACTGTTTTAAGTTATTTAATGTTTAATAAATAACTCTTGGTCTGTTAGGTATTGTCCGGTGAATATTAGCCCAAAAGCTGATATTAGGACAATAGTTGAAAGGGTGATTTGAGCACTGGCATTCTCCTAACAGCAAACTCTGCACACATATAGAATAAAGGAGTGACTTCTATTCAAGTATAAGAATTTATTAACAGAAAATCCAGAGACCACCATTACAGAATGCTGTTTATCTGAATTAACACTAAATTTCCATAAAAAAAAATCCTCTCTACTAGGCTAGTGAGACTTAAGTAAAGATCCAAGTCAGAGAACCAAAGAATGTGTAATGAGATCAAATCAGCTTAACTAATTTCAAACAACATTTGAAATGTGTTTCCACCCATTCACATTGCAAATCCTGAGTTAAACAAAACATTATTTGAGAAAAAAAACCTTTAGGACACTTGATTTTATTAATGCAGTTATTCCTACGGGAAGCTAGGGTTAATTTTAGGATTAACCCATCAAGTGGGTTAACCCTAAAGTTATAACCATAGACATCATATACGTAGACGCCCCATTGTACGCTGCCGGCCGCTAGGCCGACGTGCCTACAGGGCGGCCATCTTGGGTCAGACCACAGATCAGACAGCTGCTGTCAAAATGAATAGGAGGCAGTTCAGATCTCATTTTAATCATATGTTCACAATGCTCGTGACCTTTCAGACAGATTACACATATTTATTCAGAACCAAAACTATTTAAACTGAAGTCAAACTGGATGAAAAATGTACACGCACTTACATATTTTGCAGTTACATATTAATCTAATATACACACAGATTATACACACATAAATCTCTCTCTCTTTCTTCCAATATATATATATATAAATATATATATATATATATATATATATATATATATACACACTATATATATATATATATATATATATATATATATATATATATATATATATATATATATATATATATATATATATATATATATACTGTATATATAGGCTATATACACAGACACTGATCTACAGACAGCAGCACTGATCTAAATAGGAGCAAAACTATATACAGATAAGTGAGAGCAGAGGTGCCCATAACAGCATTTAAAAATTATATAATACAAACCGCAATCTGGGAAAAAAAACACAACAAAAAACCTAATAACGCATCTTAGAATCAAATACATTACAAAATCATAGTAAAAACTGTACAATATTTTACCCCCCCCCCCCCACAAATCATGTCTGTCCAGTAATTTAGGACCATTTTGGGTTTTTTTGGTGTTTAATGTACTTTTCTCTACTTCCATCCCTGCTACCCATTAGCACATATTGTGTTTATGCCGGAAAACTGTAACTGTAACGCATGAGGATGATCTATCATAAAATCTTACTTATGGAAGGTAATTCCCCAGGATCTGGTTCCTAGTGTCCTTTTATTTGCGCACCCATAAGCGGAGTAAAAGTCGGGCTTCCTGGGAAGTAGCTCTGGAAGTTTGCTTACTTTCAATACAAAATCGAAATTATTTATTAAGTTAGACAATAATTTAATTCAATCAATTGGTCCCATGTAGCCCCTAAAGGGTTGACGTTTTCAGTCAGTTGATTTATCTGGAAATCGGGTGAGAATTCACCGGATTCAGAGTGTCTGAAAACATAAAGTACATTTTCCTGTATTGACTTGTATTCTGTCTGACTGCAGCTTGGTCTGACCTAAGATGGCCGCTCTGTCGGCACACCTCTCAACCGAGGACGCGGCGTCTACGTATTTATGTCTGTGGTTATAACGCTCGTAGCATTATCGAACAATGGCGGAGTGAAACGAAAACAAGCATTATGTTTAAAATGAACCGTAGTTGCAATGACTGTGGTAGCACTAATGTTATCTGGGAAGCTAATAGCGCTATGCTAGCAGACATTCGGCACTAATTTAGAAAGATACTTATAAGCTCTATTTGGTCGTGATGAGCAAACCGGAAAACACAAACATTAATATCCCATCAATATATAGAACCCTTATGAAAGTTTGTTATTACCGTAAAAACCCACTCAAATCACATGAGCAAAGCTTGGTTTCCAGAATGCTAGCGGAAGCTAGTGTGTTAGCTCGGTCAAGTCTTGAAAACACAGTGAAAACACATGAAGTAAGCCATTCTAATGGCGACAGTTTACTTTCAGAAATTATTAGGCAATTTGAATTATTTCAAACTAATAATACATGACGACTTACCATTTAATTCGCACGCAACACGGACCATAGAAGTGTTTCACTTTGGATGAGGGAAACTTGTTTGCGCGGCGGCGGTCCTTGCAGCTGTGTTCCCTCTACTACTGGACGTGCGGAAACCATTGTACCGCAAATTGGTTCCGCCATGACGCGAAGCGTCCGTACGCGTGCGTTTCAAGAGTGAGATTTTGATTGTAAGATTGAGATTTTCAAAGTAATGCGTGTGAGCGTGTGCAATTGATGAAATGCGTGTGTCACACGGTCAATGCGTGAGAGTTGAGAGCTATGGTAAAGCTGATTATCTGATTTATTCCTCTAAAGTAGCAGTATTCTCCTAGAATCTCGAGGGCAGCGATGCTCTCATAGGCCAATCGTACTATACACCACAACGCGTAGAAGTGGAAAACACTGTTTTTTTTCAACATTTAAACCTCTTACCTTCTTCCAAAAGTAACCAGGAATTGTTAACTATTTGTTGATTGTGGTGATTTTTTTTAACCTGACCCTAGCCAGATTGATATCGCTCCGCCTAGCTTCACTCACATCCATCTGGAACCTTTCCCTTAGAGAGTGATTTCTCCAACCAATTTTATTGTCCAGCCAATCAGGACGCAGGGCTGGAGTTTCATAGATGTGACGTAGTGGAGAAGCGACCGTGAGACTGTTTTGATTCAGACAATGGCGGCTCGCATCGAGAAAGCAAGCGTTAACATTGATGCTGCTATTTCTTCCGTGTTGTCCAATCTACCTAATATTGTTTCATTAAAAGAACATCAGAGAACGGCTCTGAAGGCTTTTGTTGGTGGAAACGATGTTTTCGCCTTTCTCCCGACCGGATTTGGCAAGTTTTGTTTTCCGGGGTGCGCCCGTGGCGGACACGCCCGTGGTGGAGCGGTTAGCGCAAACCATTTTAGGAGGCCTTTAGTCATCGACGCGGGATCGACTCCGACCCGGGATCGACTCCGACCCGTGGCGCTTTGCCGCCTGTCTTCCCCCCTCTTCCTGTCAGCTCACTGTCAATAAAACGCGTGCCACTAGAGCCGCAAACACATTTAAAAAAATGTGTTCCTGCGTCGCTCTCACAGCGTCACGGGTTAGCTTCGGTGTGAGTGGTTGAAATAGCACGTCAATAAAGATGACAGACAAGTGGCTTATCCAATCATATGCAAGGATTTTTGATAAGGCCCAGCCTTCAAAAAAGGCAATTCCTATGGATCAGTCCCAGATGGATGTGAGTGGAGCTAGGCGGAGCGAAATACATCTGGCTAGGGTCAGGTTAGATTTTTTTGGGGCGAATCATAAAGTCTATATTTACGAACCTCCGGCAAGAAGGAGCGCTTTCCGTGGTTCCTCAGCAGAGGGCGATAGACCCCTGCTGAGAGTTTTTTCAGAATCAGAGTCAGAATCAAGTTTATTGCCAAGTAGGTTTGCACTTACAAGGAATTTGACTTGGTGTTGATGGTGCAGACAAAAAATAAAATAAAATAAAATAAAATGGATATATATACAGAAGCTATATACACTCAGTAGACCGTGCGTTAATGTAACGCAGAAGCTTATAAGTCCTGAACGGGGGAGAGAGGCAGTGTCCAGTGTCACGGGCGGCTCTTGGCCTTGTTGATAAGGCCGGTAGCAGATGGGGAAAAAACAGTTCTTGTGGCGTGAGGTTTTGGTCCTGATGGACCGCAGCCTCCTGCCAGAGGGAAGTGACTGAAATAGTCTGTGACTGGGGTGCGAGGGATCAGCCACAATCTTCCCTGCACGCCTCAGAGTCCTGGAGGCGTACAGGTCCTGGAGGGATGGAAGATTGCAGCCAATCACCTTCTCTGCAGACCTGATGACATGCTGCAGTCTGCCCTTGTCCTTAGCGGTGGCACCAGCGTACCAGATTCATCATATGTTACAACCATATTACAATCGATCTAATGTTGAATATGTTAAAGTCCATCATATAGTTATTGCCTATTTGCACACTCTTCTCTCAGGAATATCAAATTGCACATTTCTGTATATGAAACCTCAAAATCATTGCACAAAAACACCTTATCATCTGTCAGTGTTATCAGTGTTTATATTTAAAAACAGAATTGCATTAAAAGGAGCATTTTGCATTAAACGGTGCAAAAATAATCCCAGACATGACTCCGTTTAGACTGCCTCATGTTTGTCCGCAATGATGTTTTATGGAAAAAAAATACTTTGTGTCGGTTGCAATGATAGCTGTGATATTCATACATATATTTAGCACTTTGATACTTCCCCCACTACAACAGATCTTTACTATCCAACAACCAGGGTTTATTTTATCGATTCTACACAAACTAATGCATGTCACTTACTGAGATCTTTGTTGTCTTGTTTCTGCTTCAGTTCTGGTGAGGATGCTGCAGATATAGGAGGCACCAAACTGAGTCCTCCAGGCTCCTCTGCTTCAACCTTCATCATCTCAGACATCCTCTGTACACCTGGGATTCTTCTTTCCTCAATCTTTGTTTGCAACCTTCACATGTTCTAGTAGATCAAGGTTTCAGTCATATAACCTGTCTTCTGATTTTCTGCTGCTTGAAACTGGAATCAGACTCAAATCAGCATCTGATCAGATAAAGAGCATCAACAGAAAATATAAACAGCAGCAGAGCTGCAGCGATGCTGCAGAGCAGAGAGTCTGATACCTTGGTCAGCAGCTCTGTCTCCTCTCTGCAACTGTCCCCAGTCTCTCGGTCCTCAGCTGGACAACAAGGTTAGAGGAGGAGTCCACAGAGGATGGAGTCTTCCTCACAGTCTGATCAACTCGGAGTCTGGAATCGTCTTGTAGCTCTGAATCATGAAAACGCTTCAACGTTAAAAAAAAAAAAAAAACACTGATCACGTCTCTGTTGTAAGCAGCGTTAGCTCCCCCGAGGCGCGTCGTTCAGATTACTAATGAAGTCTACTTTCTGCGCAGCAAAAATAGTCCAGAAATAATCAGAGGTTACATACCTCAGGAGAGGCGTTAGCTTCCTGGGGAGGCTGCAAGGTCTCCGGTTCTAATCCTATACTGTCACGCCAGGTCCCTGAGCGTGTTAGTATGTGTGCTCCACTGCGGTCCTCAAGGCAGCCCTCACTTGTTTTTGTTGGCCACGCAAACACTAAGGATTACGGCAGTGACGGCTGAGACTACCTTTCAAAATAAAAGCAACATCTTCGCGGTGTATCGACCAAGTGTTTTTACACATATTTACATCAGTTATATGACATATTTTTTCCATGCTTTATGTGACATTTCATTCAATTATTCTTAGATGAAATATTTTTCTCATGCTTTATGTGTCATTTTTTTCTATGATTCTGGTCTGCTGGTGAAAATGGAAATAAATGTTTTGGTCACACTCATTAGCCTCAAACACTACTCATCTTTACAGGTGACTACTTTCTCTTATCATGACAGATGATGATCTCCAGAAATGTTGCTCAACAACTTTCATCCAAATGTGAAATTACACAAATTACTTAATATATACATATTTCAAGTTGCTCTTATTTTGAAATTCCACATCAAAATTGGTGACACATGAAACTTGTTGAGCGACATGAGGTGTTCTACTGTCCTGCTGAAGTGACAGCATCGATTGATTATCTACGGTTTAGTTGCAACACTGACAGCAACTTTGTTCAAAATGAGTTAACATGTAGAGATTTCAAGTGGCTCTTATTTTGAGATTCCACATCACATTTGGATGAAAGTTGTTGAGCAACATCGGGAGGTTTTCTATTGTCATGCTCAGAAAACGTCCAATTCTATAGCAACATTTACAACAACACAGGTCAAATTGAGTCAATGTAGAGATTTTTAAATGCCTTTATTTTATAATCCCAAATCATGTAGATTGACTGCTGGAGATCATCATCTGTCACCTGTAAGTGAAAATAGTCACCTGTAAAAAAATAAGTTGTTTGAGTAGTTTTTGAGGTAGAGTGTGACCAAAGTATATATTTCCATTTTCACCAGCAGACCAGAATAATAGAGAAAATGACACATAAAGCATGAAAAAATATGTCATATAACTGATGTAAAAACACTTGGTCGATACACCGCGAAAATTTAGCTTTTATTTTGAAAAGTAGTCTCAGCCATCACTGCCATAATCCTTAGTGTTTGCCTGGCCAACAAAAACAAGTGAGGGCTCACTTGACCGCAGTTATGCTCCCCGAGTGGCAGCTCACTGCTCCCCAAGAAATAGATTAAAAGCAGATGACGGAAAGATAATTACGTATTAAAAACATCTTTCTAGACGTTTTTGAGCGGCGCCCCGGCTCCACAACAAGCGGAAGTACACCAAGTTAGGAGCGAAAACACCTTCTAGACAGTTTAATACGTTTTACATTTTGGCAAAAAACAAACAAACAAAAAAAACACATCTTGGCAAATAAAAGATAAGACGTCCAAATATAAATGTGGTATCACTGCTACAGCTCCCCCTGCTGCTCCGGAGCCAGACTGCGCTCCTGACAACATACACAACATACACACGGCAGGTCTATCAATATTGCGTAAAAGATTATGACGTACACTAACCTGACTCCGCCAGATGGATTTGCTCCGCATATCCATCTGGAAACCTTCCGTTGAAGTAATTTTGGGAAGGGGCGAAAATACTGGATAGCTATTTTCTCTCCCGACTGGTTTCGGCTCTTGCCGAAACCAGTCGGGAGAAGAGCAAAAACATCCTTTCCTCTGAGAAAAGTCTCCAGAGCAGTGTTTTGCTCTTCTTTCAGTGAAGAAATACTCTGTAATTCTGATAAAACTTGCTCGATAGCCACGCCAGTGTTTCCCGCAGTGCTATCTTGGCGCTACCGCCTCGCTAACATTCAAAAAAAAAAAAAACTCGATATGCTTGCATGTTTATTTGATGCGGTTGTTTGTTGTTGCTTTCGCACGTGCATACAGTGATTGGCAGGGAAGAAACAGGCGAAAATACGTGGATACGCCCCTCCACCCCCTCCCCCCCCCCCCCCAACCCCCCACCCCCCCCAACCCCCCACCCCCGGTCCGCGAGTCGTCCGCGCAAAACTTGTCTTCTTCAACACCCCGCCTCGCCTAAACAAATTCCTGCGGGAAACACTGCTAACGCTAGTTTCATCGGCTGAAGCCGCCATGTTCTTTAGACTGAACTGTCGCGCTTCTCGTTGCGTCACACCTCAACCCGCCTCAAAGCTAACGCTGATTGGACGTTCGTTTGGTGAACGGCTCCAAATTTTCTTTAACGGAAAGTAGCCAGACTGATCTGCGAGTGAAACCTTATAAGCTCGCGAGATCAGGATGGTCTCACGAGGCTAGACGTACACATAACTAAAACCCAAAGATCAGCCTTTAGATATTCAGAATACTGTAAAAAAAATCTCACTATAAGGAACTCATGGTGTCATACCCAAACCAACAAACTCAAAACACCTGCTAAGGTTTCCTGGACATTTAAACAATCTCTCACTCCGGGTCAGTAAGCTCCACAACCATGGGGAAGACTGCTAACTTGACAGATGTCCAAAAGACAGTCATTGACAACATTCACAAGGACATTAAGCCACAAAAGGTCATTACTGAAGAAGCTGGCTGTTCACAGAGTTCTGTATCCAAGGCAAGCATATTAATAGAAAATTGAGTGGAAGGAAGATGTGTTGTAGAAAAAGGTGCACCAGCAACAGGAAGAACTGCGGTCTTGAGACGACTGTCATGTGAAATCCATCCAAGAATTTGGGGGAGCTTCACAAGGAGTGGCGTGAGGTTGGAGTCAGTGCCTCAAGAGCTACTATACACACAGGTTAATCATGGGCTAGAAGCATCTTACCTGGGCTGAGGAGAAAAGGTGCTGGACTGTTGCTCAATGATCCACAGAAGTGTTTTCGGATAAGAGTAAATTCTGCATTTCATTTGGAAATTAAGATCCCAGATTATGAAGGAAGAATAGAAAGGCAAAGAATCCATTGCTTGAAGTCCAGTTGGAAGTAAAGTCAGTGATGGTTTGGGGCGCCATGTCATCTACTGGTGTTGGTCCACTGTGTTGTCTGAAGTCCACAGTCAATGCAACCATCTAGCAAGAAATTCTAGAGCTCTTCATGCTGCCCTCTGAAGACAAGCTGTATGGCAATACTAATTTTATTTTCCGGAAGGACTTGGCAACTGCCCACATTGCCAAAGGTACCAAAAGCTGGTTCAGGGATCATAGTGTTCCTGTTCTTGGCAAGCCAGCAAACTCCCCTGACCTGAACCCCATAGAAGATATATGGGCTGTTGTCAAAAATAAGATGAGAGACACCAGACCCAATAAGTCAGATGACCTGAAGGCAGCTATCAAATCAACCCGGGCTTCCATTACACCTACACAGTCCCACAAGCTGATCATCTCCATGCCATCCCGCAATGATGTAATTTATGCAAGACTTGGCCCATCCAACTACTAAGTCCATAGACACTGACATACTTTTCAGAAGCCTGACATTTGTGTTTAAAACATCCTTTTTTGATTGGTCTAATGTGATATTTTAATTTTCTAAGACACTGAATTTTGGGTTTTCTTTACCTGTAAGCCATAATCACCAAAAGTAGGCCTACATGAAATAAAAGCTTGAAATATTTTACTGTTTGTGTAATGAGTCTCTATAGAAATAACCATTTCACTTTCTGAAATGACTGCTGAAAAAATACACACAAATAAAACATGACAGAAACACACCTTTTGTTTTATTTTAGTTATTGGATTCCCTATAACTAAGCCTCTGCTACATGTAAAATGGATTTTCAGTGGAAAATAAAAGATTGGACTAATATATTTTTAAGGCCTTTCCAATAAACCTATATGTGCTAAAGATATAAATTCATGAAACATTAATATGTGTATAATGGAACCCAGAACCTTGTCACTTGCACACCATTTTTTCCCCTCTTTTGTTTTATAAAGAAATTGATTGTAGGATTTAATGAGTGGCCCCAGAATCATGTTTGATCAGATTAACACACTCTCTGTAGCAGCATTACAGCAGAGGACATCAAAAAAGGTTGATAACTGATGAATAAAATCACAGATTTTTTTTCCCATGCTGAGTGAACGTTCCTGACAGACGCAGTGAAATATCAGAGCAAGGGGCCGGGAACAGATAGCACCAGACCCGGCTGCAGAGGCGGTGGCTGGCCGGGACCAGCTCAGGAGCTACAAGAGAAGGATGAATGATGAATGGTTTAACAAATCGTCTTAAGGGCTAAATTAAAACACCTTTTCTCAAAGCCACCCAAAAACAGAGCATTAAGAGCATTCCTTACTTCTTCCCATGTCATCATACATTTTTCTATGTTCCATTTTGATTGGAAAAAAAAACTACTGGTGCACTCCTTCACCTTATGTCACAACCACATCCAGTCCCTGATTGGTTGATGCAACGTGAACTGACAGAAAAGTTCAGATTTTTTAACTCCTGCGAAAATCATCGCAGGTTATGCTTCGCTCTCTCTCTCCCCTCTTCACCACTCCTGACTGTGCAATTTGCATAGGGATAATATGTAAATCACCTGCTCAGGTCGCCTCATTTGCTTTCTGTGTTTTGATAAAGGGTGGTTCTTTACTCCTGCGTCTGATCATGCAGTAGAGAGACTGAAGACTTAGTTCTGCTTCCAGTTGAGCACATGTTTGTGGTTATATAAACTCCATTGGGGCCACGGTGGCTGTGTCCAAACTCCATTTGGGTCCGCAGCAGAGGAAGACGAGAGGCCTCCCCTATGCTGCTTAAAGCAGTGAGCGAAAAGAGAGCGATGAGGACAGAGAGCTTAGCGCTGTTGTGGTGCCACCTGCTGTGATGAGGGCGGTTCCTTAAGAGAGGGAATCTGCAGCTTCTCCCATTTCAGAAACAGTTTGAATTTGTCTTTCCTAGCTCATATCACAACAGGGGTTCTCCTTATTTACCTGATGACTGGTTGGAGTCCTGTTTGGGTTTCTTGTCTGCTTTGTGGAAAGCCCAATTGGGATAACCACACTACTCTAGAGCCTTCTCCCTGGCTCCTGAGTTTGTATGGACGTTGTCTGGTCTGTGATACAGAGTCCTGATGGCTCATAACTTGTGCTTCAGTGGATGATGGGAGTCAAACTGCAAGTACTGGTCTGTGTTGGTGGGTTTGCATACATGTCAGTTTCTGTCTTCCATCCAAGACTGAGACACCACAGCCCAGGAAAGCCAACCTGCCATTTTGGATCCTATCATGTGAACTTTCTGTGTTTTTCCAGAGTTGATGTGATCAGTGAAATGTTGGATTTTAGGAGATTTAATTTGAACGCAGGTGTCATCAACATGCTTGAACCAATGGCTTAGTGGTATCCCTGAAAAGGATGATAAAGCTCTCTTTTATACCTCCTATAGGATGGTATAAATAGGCAAAGCAAGTTTATTTGTAGGACACATTTCAGTAACAAGACAATTAAAAGTTCTGTTCATTAACAAAACAAAGTTAACATTACAGAAGAAAGCATATTGCATTGGACAATTGGGACTACAAACTTCAAAATTAACATTCAAAGGAAACCTTAAACAAATACGTTTTTAACCTCGATATAAACAGACTCAGGGTTTCAGCTCTTTTACAGTCTTCTTTAAGTTTGTTCCAGAAAAGAGGAGTATAAAGACTAAATGCTGCATCTGGTTCTGGGTATGTAGAGTAGACTTAAGCCTGAAGATCTTAGTGGTTTGGATGGTTGATACACTGATAACAAGTCTGTGATGTATTTAGGTGCTAAGCCATTCAGGGATTTATAGACTAACAGAAGTATTTTAAAGTCTATTTTCTGAGATACAGGGAGCCAGTGGAAGGACTTTAGAACTGGGGTGATGTGCTCTACTTTCTTAGTCTTAGTGAGGACACAGGCAGCAGCGTTCTGGATCAGCTGCAGCTGTCTGATCCACTTTTTAGGCAGACCTGAAGACACCGTTGCAATAGTTGATTTGACTAAAGATAAACAGATGGATTATTTATCAAGATCCTGCTGAGACATTGGTCCTTTAATCCTGGGAATGTTCTTCACGTGATAGAAGGCCGACCTCGTAATTGTCTGTAGATGCCTTTGAAGGGTCATGTCTGAGTCCATCACTACACCCAGAGTTTGGACCTGATAAGTGGTTACTAGCTCAAGCAGCTGGACCTGTGTGCTAACTTGACTCATAGTCACTGGTAACAAAGCTGTGTCGTCTGCATAGTTATGGTAACTTATGTTGTTTTTTATTACTTAAGCAAGAGGGAGCATGTAGATTGAATAGGAGGGGACCCAAGATTTTTGTGGTCTCTGATATAAAGTTACCTACTGACACAAAAAAGTCCCCGTCCTTTAAGTAGGATTCAAACCAGTCGAATGCTGTACCAGAAAGGTCGACCCAGTTTTTCAGGCGCTCTAAGATAATGGAGTGTTCAACAGTATCGAATGTTGCACTGAGGTCCAATAACACCAGTACGGTGTTTTTTTCAAAGTCTGCATTTATATGGATGTCAAAAGGAAAAACTAGGGATCCCATAGCATACCCATGTTTCTGCCTATAATATTGTCCCCTACACGTGAAGTAGGTTGACTGAAGGCACAGTTTCAGGAGTTGGCATAGTTGCTCAGTGGAATATGTTCAGAAACACTCACTGGTACTCTTCGGGGTACCCGGACAGGGAGAACATGCAAACTTCATACAGAAAGACTGCAGGCTGGGATTTGAACCTAGGATCTTCTTACTGCTAAGCAAAAGTGCTGCCAACTATGCAGCCCACTAGTAAAACCAAAACAACTTCTTTTTTTTAATCGCTCAGCCCTGGTCTATTGTCAGAATTTTCATTGGTTGCATCCCTCATGCCCATTTAAATCAGGCATGTTAAAAGTTCAGCCCCTATACTGCTTTTGTGCATCCACCCCAACTCCATTTCAAGAAGCTTTTGGCCCACCGGCACAGGTGCCTGGTACAGATGGAGTGATTTATTTATTTTTATTTAGGGCAAAATTATTACAGACAAGATAAAATCATACAATTGAAAATGTTCGGTGAAAACAAAGCATTTCTCTTTTATTAACTACATTTTTACATTCACATTTTATGGTAAATAGGACGGCATCTATCTGATGACTTTTAACCAAATGCAGACTTTGGTGGAGTAAAATCCGCTTTGAATTAATTTATTAAAATTGGTTAAGTACAGCAATTGTTTTCAAAGAAATACTGAGACAAATCCTGATAATTACTATTGCTAAAGCAAAAATTAAAAAAAAAAAGATTTCACCCCATTCGAGCTCAAAGAAATTTGCAGACTGGGTGACCATCTTTTAACACGTCAAATGAGCGAAACCTTTTTTTTAACGTTTGGATCTACATGATACATCCCTTTCTTCCGAAAAATCTGACTGATTTGTTTAAGTAAAAGGATTACATTTTGTAGAGCAGGTTAAAAAAAATCACAACATGACTTTTTGGATTATTTTCTTTCCGTCCATTTTTGGCCTTCACAGTTTCAGTCCACATGCTCAAAAGTTGGACAACCCTGATTTATGTTTCTGCAGAACTTGATGTTGTGCAAATGCTTCACAAGAAACACTACACAGAGCTGGTTACTCCCCTGAATGGATTTTCATGTGACTTTCAAGGTGACACTTGTGTTTAAATCTGCTTTTACAGACATCACAACCAAATGGCCTCTCCTCAGAGTGAAGTCTCATGTGTCGTTCCAATGATATTCGCTTTACAAAACTTTTGCCACACTCACTACAGCTAAATTGTTTGGTGTGAACAGCTATGTGTGTTTTCAGTCCTCCAGATTGGGAAAATCCTTTACCACAGATATGACAGGTAAATGGTTTTTCCCCTGTGTGAACACGCATGTGAGTCTTTAGATGCTCTTTTTGTGAAAATCCTTTACTACAAACTTCACACACAAACTGTTTCTCACCAATGTGAACACGCGTGTGACTCTTTAAATCCCATTTTTGTGAAAATCCTTGACTGCAAACACTACAAATAAATGGTTTCTCGCCGGTGTGAAGGAGTATGTGAGTTTTCAAGCTCTCTTTTTGTGAGAATCCCTGAGTGCAAACACTACAAATAAACGGTTTCTCACCTGTGTGAACGCGCATGTGACTCTTTAGATCCTCCTTTCGTGAAAATCCTTGACTGCAAACACTACAAACAAACGGTTTCTCGCCGGTGTGAACACGCATGTGACGGTTAAGATCCCCTTTTCGTGAAAATCCTTGACTGCACACACTACAAATAAAAGGTTTCTCGCCTGTGTGAACACGCTTGTGACGGTTTAGATCCCCTTTTTGTGAAAATCCTTGACTACAAACGCTACAAAAAAAAGGTTTCTCGCCTGTGTGAATGCGCATGTGAGTTTTCAGGCCCTGTTTTTGTGAAAATCCTTTACTACAAAACAAACAAATGAATGCTTTTTCTTTTTTTCCAGTATGAACACGCAAATGATTTCTTAGACCCTCTTTTTGTAAATACCTTTTACTACAAATACCACATACAAATGGTTTCTCTCCATTGTGCCTCCACATGTGCTTCTTAAGCCTTTCCTTAATTTTAAATCGTGTACCACAAATATCACAAGAAAAAGGGTTTTCTGCGGAATGGAGTTTCATGTGAAGTTTAAGATATGCCTTTGCATAAAATCTTTTAGAGCAAATATCACAAGCAAATGGTTTTTCTCCATTGTGGACTCTCATATGCGTTTGAAGGTAACACTTTACTCTAAATGTTTTACCACAAAGATCACAGCTATGTTCCCCCTTTCCAGTGTGAACCACCATGTGTAATTTTACAGAATCCTTACATTTGAATCTTTTGTCACAAACAGTGCACCCAAATGGTTTCTCTTCAGTTTTTACTCCAATCTTAGATGTACGTTTGGAACACAGTTTAGATGTTTTACCTCCTTTTTTAACTATCATCTTGGTTTGATGAGAAAGAGATACTGGATCTGGGTTCCTGTCTGGTTCTGGTCCTTCACAGTCCTCTCCATCAGGTTCTGTTTTCATCTGTTCAGCCGAGCTGCTAGTTCGAGCTTGTGTCTTTCTGTTGTCTTCGGATTTTAAGTGATGAAGCTCTGATAACTGAGGTTTCTCTTCATCTTCAATCTTCACAGTGCGCTGCTCTTCCTCCAGACTAATCCGCTGTTCCTCCTCTTCATCCTTTATGTGGGGGGGTTCGGTTTCCAGTTGGTTCAAACTGGGGCTCCAGTCATGGGGAACTTCTTCTTTTACCACCAAAACCTGATGGACTGGAGACATTGAAACATAAATGACTACTTGTAAACAATTTTAATTATTAAATAATTTATAATAAAAAAGGTACAGAAGCGTCTGCACTTTCAACGTCGGATGAGAAGACCAAAGCTCCTTCCTCCCATCCTAAACACTTTCTACAGAGGGATGATAGAGAGCGTAGTGACCAGCTGCATCGCTGTCTGGTTTGGGGCCTACAATCCTTCAGACTGGAAATGTGTAGAGAGTGGTGAGGACAGCAGGGAGAATAATTGTGACAGCGCTTCCCTCCATCCCTGACAGTTCTCACAAACTGCATGACCAGAGTTTAGACAACCATAAAAAAAAACTTCCAACCCCATCATGGACGCTGCTGTCCTCTGGCGAAAGGCTCAATTGCATAACAATCAGCTTCCACAACAGCTTCATTCCACATAAGACCGCTAAACTCCCAATGATCCCCTATTATACTTTCAAAACTGCTCACTTTACATGGTCACTGTGAACTCTATTGCACTTAGAAACTGTACCATTATACAGTCCGTTCAATGTTGCAATACATCTTGCTGTTACATATACTTGTACCATTCATATTGTCTTAACCATAACTTTTCTGTATAAAATGTCTTGTTTGTTTGCTGCTAAATGCCTGACATATGTAGCCACACTGGCCCCACAAGATGTCACTGTGGAGCTCTATGTTCGCAATAATCAGTGGAAGACGAATTCTGCCCTGAAATTGGGGCCGGTCGACCAATGTCTGTTTAAATAATGAATATCTGAAATTGTTGTGTGGAAGCCCAACACGCTCTGAGTAGACAGCAGTGGGGCATAAATATTACGTCCCTAAGCTCAGATCATCCAATAAAAATACTGGAATTGCACACATTAGGTTTACAATCCACAGACGCATGGCTCAACACAGGAGAGCTACCTCCTCCGGACAAGATTCTGCTGTCCACCTACACCTAAAGGACAAAGGACACTCCTTTGAGGACCAAAATGTTCACATTTTGGACAAAGAAGACAGATGATTTGAAAGGGGCGTGAAGGAAGCCATCTACGTTAAGAGAGAAAAACCAACCTTAAACAGAGGAGGGGGCCTTAGGTTCCAACTCTCAAAAATTTACAATCCAGCTATAGGATTAATCCCGGCCAATCATCACCTCAATTCTCACCCTCATATGGGGGATCAAAACATCGTTCCTTTAGACCAGGCCAATAACAACCCTAATAGGCCCGTTTACACTACACCTAAAAAACCGAGCCATGCCGAGACCAGTCCGAGCTTGGTCCAGTTACCAGGCCGAGCCTCGTTTCTGACGACCGTTTACACACAAAGCTTATCTCGGTTCCTTGGTTGCTCCTCGCCCCCTAGTGGCGATCTGCGGTACTACCGCTCTCTGGGATTGAAGGCGGAAGCAGCGAAACACACACAGCTGCGCCCGTAACATTCAGGAAGTTATGCTTGATATTGTGATATTTCGGTGTTTGCAGAGAGTCAGGGGAAGAAGGCAACCATTGGTGAATTTACTTGAGAAAGTTGGCTTTTTGGGAAGTGGATGAGACAAACGAACGTCTAATAAGGATTTACAGATGCAGGAAACAACGACAGACACTGAGGTTCATTGCGCTGCTAAGCAGAATCATCACTGGAAACCGTGTGGCACAGTAAGGAAGCTAGTATTATTATGAATGTCTGAAATTTGTCTGAATGGAGTGTGAATCGGGACGTGCAGCCAGACACGCCGGAAAACCCGCTGACAGCCAGCTGACTGTAAGGAGATGACGCGGTCTGCTCATGCGCTCTTCGTTATCAGAAACCGGGATAAAATAGAACCAGGCCGAGACCTACCCAAGAGCTGGTCTGCAGTTAGCGCGGTCCGGTTATGGTTAGCGCGGTCTGGTTCAGTCTGCTGACCGTTTACACACAAGAGTTATCTCGGTTACCGAGCTCGGACTGGTCTCGGCTCGGTTAAAAAAGTGTAGTGTAAACGGGCCTATTGACTCCTCGTTACAGAGGAGTGGACCAGTTTCGGTTCAATCTACTGGTTTAATGACTTTAATGACCGCCCATTACTAAGGGGTGGACCTGTTTCTGTTGAATTTGCATGTTATCTAAGCCATTACAAGGCTTTTGTTTGGTAGGAGTATAAAGCTTGGCAATCCACATTACTCCAGACTTTTTGAATAGGGGGTTTTCATTGACGTCACTGGCCAACTTCCGGTCCGCCATATTGGGTGGCACACTTCCTTATCTCTAGTTGTCGTAGACGTATTATCGTATCGCGAATGGATAAGTACGCCAGCACGCTAGAGCGACCAGATAAGGACGTATATCTGAGGAAATGTTCCGTGATCGACCATATGGACCCCTATGCCCTCCACGGTGCCTTGTTTAGCCGTAATCCTGATGATTGGCCAAATGTAGAGCACGGCGACATAGTGCATTACCTGGTGTTCGGTGAAAACCCTCTGCACACTCTTGAGGAAATGAGAGCTTACAAGGGTCTAGAGGCTCACAACCAGTTCACATCTGGTTGGGTACGAGATGTCGAAGTTATGTACATAAAGGAAATCGCCATCATACGTGGACGGGTGAGTTTTAATAAGATGGTAAAAATGTAAACAATCCGACGCAAATGCGACGCATGCTTCTGCGGTGGCTGACGGCCAGCGGTGCGCGAAGGCCCTTGGCTGTAGGGCTGATCGACGCCGCTCGCGGCTTTAATTATTTAAGCAGAACAATGACCAGTGCAAAATTAAGTTGTATTTACCGTATTTACGCCGGTAGGCGCCGGTAGGAGCTGCAGATCATAAAGCCAGCATACATTGGGAACACAGTAACTCGTTCAAAGGTAAGCTGTGCTCAGACGGGCTCTGGCACATGCTAAGTTAGTAGCTGCTAACCGTTAGTGCTAACAACCACTCACGCATGTAATGTACTTTTAACTAGCTGCTATGTGTTTCAAACGTTTAGAACACACTCTCATTGACATCGGGATACTGTGGAAAGTTATGTTCGGTCGTCTTACAGCCACGATCCAAGCGAGCCGACGACTCTTCGTTATCTCTGACACTTGTTCTCCGTGGTTGCGCCTCCAGGCAGGAAAGCGGTGGAAAATTAACCCGTTTCTATGTTTTTCCCATGGCGATCATGTGTTGCGCTGTTACAGCCCACAATACAGCCCACAATACAGCAACGGTTGGTTACCATGGTTGAAATCAAGTTAAGGTGAAATTAATCAAATTAAAACACGGCTGAGAGAGGGAGTACAGTACGCGGTGGTCATAGGCAGTAGAGGCGGCGGAGGCAGTCAACATGGCAGCCGCGGAAAGTAATACGTCATGACGCCCAAGCCCTATTATTAATATATTCTTACATGTTTTAAATACTTAACAGTTAATTACCTGTGACAAAGTGAGCACCGCAGACTCTGGCGTATTCCAGTTTAACACCGTCCAAATCGGACCTGGATATCCGTGTCAGCCATAGGTGACGGCGTTGTTCAGATAGCTGTTTTGTTTTTTCACACTGATTCACTATTACGGCTGGTAGGCGATAGAAAGAGCGTTGTTCTCCACCTCCACGGGCCGTGCAACCAACTATTAAACACGTTTTCCCCATTGTTCACTTCCAATACTGCCTAAGGCGTCATACAATGCAGGTCAACGGTGCGAAACGACTGACACCCAATATGGCGGACGCGCTGAGTAGTCACGTGAGCGTGACGTCACCTGAAAACCCCCTATTGAGAAAGCTTCCTGGAGAGGAAGCGAAACGTCTTCAACTACGAAAATAAATCCAGTTGCTTTGTTTTTTACCTTTTTTGGATTGATAATGCATTTAGCCAACGGGCTGGACTAAATTGTTCGGCGGGCCGGAGCAGGGGAGAGACAGGGAGCAGGGCCGTATGTTTCACACCCCTGCATTAGACTAACTCTCAAGCCACAAGAAATATAGGGGACTGCTGCAGTCACGCCTCTTCAAGGTGCCACCACTATAAGGCCAGACTTTTATCTTTCTTTTTTCCATGGACCCTTGTGAAGAGAACATCTACACTGGAGAGACCCACAACCATGTGCAGGCTGGAGCCAGCTAAGTACAGCCTGCCTTCTTCAACATAGAATCGTAAGCAGCCGACTTACTTATGTATGTGTATTACTTATGTATATATATACACACACACACACATACATTTCCTCTTTACAATATTTTGACAATATTGTAAAGAGGAAACTTTTTTTTTACCGTAATACCAGACACTTTAATTTACCCATTTACTTATTTTCTTTAAGTTAGTTTGAAGTTACACAAGTTAAGTGAAGCCTGTTCTTAGCTTATTGTGTAATACCGCTAGCAGCGAACATTGTTATATTTTCATTGTTTACAATGTCAGGACTGCCATCTTGTTTTACAAGCATGTTTCACAGCTTGTATTTAGCTGCACTTTGAATTCAGGTCGACTCCCGGACAAAATGCTTGACATAAAAGCAAATTTTTAAAATAATTTCTTTAATTTCTTTTTGTGAAACGAAAACGAGAAAGAAAAAAAATTGATTAATCGGATTTGGTAAAACAAAATCGGAGATTTTATTTTCAAGGCATATCGCCCAGCCCTAGTGTGTGTTCATGTATCTGTAAGCTTATCTTCATGTGTGAATACGTGTTGTTCTTTGTCGTACATATCCATAAGCTGACATATTAATGCAAAAACAATGATTGCTGGGACATTTATACATATATTTATCACTTTGATACTTCCCCCACTACAACAGATCTTTACTATCCAACAACCAGGGTTTATTTTATCGATTCTACACAAACTAATGCATGTCACTTACTGAGATCTTTGTTGTCTTGTTTCTGCTCCAGTTCTGGTGAGGATCCTGCAGGTATGGGAGGCATCAAACTGAGTCCTCCAGGCTCCTCTGCTTCAACCTTCATCATCTCAGACATCCTCTGTACACCTGGGATTCTCCTTTCCTCAATCTTTGTTTGCAACCTTCACGTGTTCTAGTAGATCAGGGTTTCAGTCATATAAGCTGTCTTCTGATTTTCTGCTGCTTGAAACTGGAATCAGACACAAATCATAATCTGAATAAATCAAGAAAATGTAAACAGCAGCAGAGCTGCAGTGATGCTGCAGAGCAGAGAGTCTGGTACCTTGGTCAGCAGCTCTGTCTCCTCTCTGCAACTGTCCCCAGTCTCTCGGTCCTCAGCTGGACAACAAGGTTAGAGGAGGTGTCCACAGAGGATGGGGTCTTCCTCACAGTCTGATCAACTCGGAGTCTGGACTCGTCTTGTAGCTCTGAACCATGAAAAAGCTTCCAACGTAATAAACACTAATTAAGTCTCTGCTGTTAGCAGCGTTAGCTCCCCGGATGCTAATAGTCCAGATTACTAATGAATGTGAGTTACTTTATGCGCAGCAAAATAGCCCAGAAATATTTAGAGGTTACAGACCTCACGTCCTAGTGGTTAAAGCGAGGCGTTTGCTTCCTGGGAAGGCTGCTAGGTCTCCGGTTCTAATCCCATACTGCCACGCCAGGTCCCTGAGCGTGTTAGTATGTATGCACACCGAGTGGTAGCTCACTGCTCCCCAAGAAATGGCTTAAAAGCAGATGAAGGAAATATAATTACGTATTAAAAACAACTTTCTAGACGTTTTCGAGAGGCGTTCCGGATCCGCAACAAGCGGAAGTACACCAAGTCAGGAGCGGAAACGCCTTCTAGACAGTTTAATACATTTTAACTTAACTGGCCGTGAAAAAGAGTGAAACTGTACCGTACCTAACAACACACGATCTATTTGCAAGATTCCAGAAGATTCCCAATTTTTAACAAATACCAGGAAACAAGACATTCAAATTCAAATGTGGTATTTCTGCTACAGCTCCCCCTGCTGCTTCGGGGCCAGACGGCGCTCCTGATGTTCGAAGGGAAACTGCATACACACAGCAGGAATATCAATATTGCGTGAAAGTGCAATATTGTTTGCCAGTCATCTCAGAAAATTAAACTGATATTTTATATACAATCATTACACACAGAGTGATATATTCCAAATATTTGTTTCCTTTAACTGGTCCGGCTTACAAGTAACTAAAACCCAAAAATCAGCGTCAGAAAACTAGAATACTGTGAAAAAGATAAGCCACAAAACGGCATGGCTAAAGAAGCTGGTTGTTCACAGAGTCCTGTATCCAAGCATATTAACAGAAAATTGAGTGGATGGAAAATCTGTGGAAAAGGGTGGACCAAAAACAAGGAGAACCGCAACCTTGAGAGGATTATCAAGGAATGGCCTGAAGCTGGAGTCAGTACCTCTAGAGCAGGGGTCAGCAACCTTTACGACCCGCAGAGCCATTTTTGCCCTCGGTCCAGCTAAACAAATTTTGTTTAGAGCCACAAAAGTTGCACATCTCTTTGAAACAAGAGCTTGTTTTTATACTATAGGAAATTTGTTTTCAGTTTTTTAAATTAAAGATCTACAGTTTTTATTATTTAACCAACAGCATTTTTATGTTTAGGTTTAATGCATTTTCTTCAATTGGACATTTTTTAATAGCAAATGGTATCAAAATGCTGAAAAAGCAAGTCAAAAAGATACTTAATTTAGCTATAGTAAAATATTCTACACACCATTAGTTTCTTTCTTTCTGGAAATGTTATGCATATATTGCTAAACTAAATGCATCCAAACGCTAGCAATTTTAAATTACCTTTACATTTACAAACATTAACCAATTTTTCCCCCCGCTTTTTTGGTCTAAGTTTTTAAGAGCCAAAATTGAAGGTGTAAAGAGCCACAGGTTGCAGTCCCCTGCTCTAGAGTTAATATGCACAGACAAATCCTACAGATGGGCTACAAGCATTTTAACATGACTTATGGAAACAATGCACCATAGAGGTGATCAGCTTGTGGCACTGCATAGCTGTAATGGAAGCCCAGATTGCTTTGACAGCTGCTTTCAGGTCTTCTGCCTTGTTGGGTCCAGTGTCTCATCTTTCTCTTGATGATCCATAGATTTTCTATAGGGTTCAGGTCAGGGGAGTTTGCTGGCCTATCAAGAACAGGAACACTATGATCATTGAGCCAGTGCCAAGTACTTCAAAAAAATAAAATTAGTATCTCCATACAGCTTGTCTGCAGAGGGAAGCATGAAGTGCTCCAGAATTTCCTGGTAGATGGCAGCATTGACTGTGGACTTCAGAAAATGTTGTAAAATTTTCTTTAAAAGTAATTATCTTTCTGTGCCAGTTACAAAATTAAGGTTTTTAGAAAACAAATTTCTTATCAGTGTCAGTAACCTTAAATTAGACCTCTGTCTCAAGTCAGTGACACAGGTTAAAAATTTAAATTAGAAATGTCTGAAAAAGTTCAATATTTTTTTGCCACTCACTTCAGAAAGTGAATCTCATTATGTATTCAGTATGCAGTGAAATATTCACAAGTCTCAAAACTGGTCAAAAATGTTTTTCTGAGCTGTATGAAAACGAAATTTCGTTCTGTATGCACTCTGTGCATACAAAATGACAATAAAGAAAGTCTAAGTCTAAGTATATAAATATATGTATGCACTTAATAGTTGGTTGGGCCTCCGATTGCATAAATTACTGCATCAGTGCGACGAGGCATGGAAGTGATCAGCTCTTGGTTCTGCTGAGGTGTAGTGGATACCTGGGTTGCTTTGATAGCAATGTTCCCCCTAATTTTTCATAAGTCTGAGCAGACACACAAACTCCCTGAGCATTCACTTGACCTCTGTGAGGAACATCGCACGTGCACACTGAGGCTACATTATGCCTGTTCAAAACTGCATTGAGATTATAACAAGTTACATGGCTGACTAAAAGAATCAAATTACAGCAATAATTTCTTTTAGAGTACTTAGTTTAGATACAACTGATTTAGCCCGATTACATAAAAAAATACAAATATTTGGGATTTTGAGTTGTATAGTATGCTTTATTTCACAGTAGGGGTCCTGCTAAGGAAGAACGGAGAGACATGTACATCATTCAGAGTTCAAATTTTATTGCCATTAAATTATTTACATTTTCTGCAGTGAGATTTAGCACAAGCCTGTGGTATTGTGGTTGCTCCAGGGCAGCTGTGGCTACAATGTAGCTCACCACCATCTGGGTGTGAATGTGTGCGTTAATAAACGAATGACTGACTGTAGTATAAACCGCTTTGGGGTCGTCAGACTCAGTGTTGCCAGATTAGCCGGTTTTCATTTTAATTTTGTGGGTATAATTTGCTTTGGGCAGGTGAACATAATTTGGGCGGATTTGGAGTCAGTTCGGTGTTTTTTGAGTTAACCTATTAACGTCATGATTTCATCATTAGTCATTGGTTCATAGCAGGTATTGGGGCTATATAACCCCAAATAATAAAAAAGGAAGCTAAAATCATGGAAGATGTTTAGTCAAGTTTATTCATCAAAATTATTTATTACTGTATACAATGAAAGACAAGTAATGCTCAGATTCGATACACCTCTAACAACTCTTAGTTTTCAACGCGAAAGAATACAAATTGAAAGAGGCAGATATTTCTAACTAAATATTTGTAATTACTTTCCATGTTTTCAACTGTTCTCAACATATCAATTTAATTCCTGTCATTTATATTGTGCCAATACATACAAAAAAATTTATTTCAAAGCACAAATGTTCTGTGCTGTAAGAGCATTATTTTTAAAATACTTTATCTACAAGGTCATATTTGGAAAAAAAAAAGTAACTTTGTGAATATGGGGTTGAGTACTGCCTCCAATAATTAACACGTCCCTTTTGTCAGGTGTTTTCCCCCAGTACCTAAAAGCATTGGGTCACTTAACGTAATCCCTGGTTCTTTGATAACAGAGTGTCACTATGGGAATCGCCTCGGCGTGACCAACTACAGAAGCTCCAATGTCATCACGTCTGTTTGTGACAGACAGGTTGAGCCGTGTCCGTGGCTCCACCCACCAACCATTATCACGGCCAAACTACCCGCCTTAACTCATTGTAGGCAGGTTTCTTTCAGTGCCCATGCAAGAAAGAATGTGTCGTTGAAACACCTCGCTCTGTTATCAAAGAACCAAGGATTACGTTAAGTAACCCAACGTTCTTTTTCTAACTTCGCTCGGTGTTTCACTATGGAAGATATGGCCCACTCCTGGATTGCATGCTGACCCCAAAGCCATGCCTGATAGAAATCCCAATTCAGGCCTCAAGTGGACGTTCCTACTCCAAGCACTGTGTGCGCTAGCGATGGCTGCGCCACATCCAGCCTGTAAAACCTGACAAATGTGTGAGTTGTAGCCCAACTGGCTGCAGCACAGATGTCCTGAACTGACACACCGCAGAACAAAGCCCAAGAGGTGGCCGTGCTCCTGGTAGAATGGGCCCTAACTCCTTTAGGGGGCTCTAAGCCTGCACACCTGTATGCCAGAGATATAGCCTCCACAATCCAGCGTGCTAACCTTTGACGGTAGACCGGTTTGCCCTTATGACCAGTAGCCCAAGACACAAGCAGATGGTCAGCTCTTCTAAAACAGGCTGTCCTGTCCACATAAGTTCTTAAAGCTCTCACTGGACATAAGCAATGAAGCTTCTACTCTTCTGCTGAAGAGAATGGGGGTGGATGTAATGCCAGCAATTCCACCATCGAACACCTGTATGATGACCTCAACACCTTTGGCACAAAATCGGGGTTGGGTACAATTTCTTTTGGAAACAAAACTTAGATTTGGAAACAATCTAAGCAGCAGAGTTAATTATGTTAAAGATGGGCTTACAGGTACATCATCTAGTTTGTGAATTTTGGGTAAACCATATAGACTCGGGGTGGCCTCCGACAGTCTGTGGTACAGAATACAGGCAATAACCTGCTCCTGGATCTCTGGATCTCTTTTCAGCAGCTAGGTCAGAGTAGTTTTTTTTTTTTTTCTACCTGGATTATTATGATGCATCAGGACACTTGACAGATACGGTTTCATACAAAAGACATTATGAGCATGTTGCTGAGTGTGTGATGGATTGATGGAAAATATTACAACTAGCTTCATGTCTAAAGACTGGCATCATATTTCTTACATGTCTGATGTGCTTGACACAACCCGGCAAAATGGTGCAAACTGATTAAGTATATCAAAAATTAAATCATGATCTTACTGTCAAAAAGATTGATTTTTTGTTATATTGCTCAGCCCTGGCCTATTGTCATAATTATCATTAGTAGCATCCTTCATGACCATTTAAATCAGGCATGTTCAAAGTGCTGCCCATGTACTGATTTTGTGCAGCCCCCCTCCCCCCACCCCATTTCAAAAAAGATTTGGTTCGTGCAGATAGAAATTCACTTATTATTTATTTTAAATTAGGGCAAAATTATTACAGACAAGATAAAATCTTTCAATTGAAAATGTTTGGTACAAAACAAAGCATTTGTATTTTATTAACTACACTTTTTACATTCTATTCAATTTCATAGTAAATAGGACCACATCTGATGACTTTTATCCCTATGCAAACTTAAATAGAGCAAGTGTTTTCAAAGAAATACTGACACAAATCCTGATATTTACTATTGCTAAAGCAAAAACATTTTTTCTTTTTTTAAATCGAGCCCAAAGTAATTTGCAAACTGGGTGACCATCCTTCAATACAGCAAATAAACAAAACCCTTTTTTAACTTTTGGAGCTACATTGATACATCCCTTTCCTCCAGAAAATCTGACTAATTTTTATAATTAAAATGATAAAACTTTGTAGAGTAGGTAAAAAATTTTATTTTATTTTTCTGTCAATGTTTTGGCCCTCGAGTACTTTTGACAATTTCAGTCCACGTGCTTAAAAGCTTGGACACTCCTCATGCATGCTCAGTACGGGGGATTGCTGCAAAGCCATCAACAATGCAGACGACTGTCCACTGTGGCTCTACGCTCTTTCAAGAGGAGTGAATGCCGCTTGTCTTAGGCCCGATGCAATCTGCTGGGTTTACTTAGATAGGAAACTTTTTGACCAATCTGTGTGATTCGATTGAATTTGACGTTGTAAAGTGCCCTGCGATGACATGTGTTGTGAACTGGCGCTATATAAATAAAACTGAATTGAATTTATATGTTTCTGCAGAACTCCATGTTGTGCAAATGCTTCACAGGAAACACTACACAGAGATGGTTACTCCCCTGAATGGATTTTCATGTGGATTTCAAGGTGACACTTGTGTTTAAATCTGCTTTTACAGACATCACAACCAAATGGCCTCTCCTCAGAGTGAAGTCTCATGTGTCGTTCCAATGATATTCGCTTTACAAAACATTTGCCACACTCACTACAACTAAATTGTTTGGCGTGAACTGCTATGTGCTTTTTCAGTCCTCCAGATTGGGAAAATCCTTTACCACAGATATGACAGGTAAATGGTTTTTCCCCTGTGTGAACACGCATATGATTCTTTAAATGATCTTTTACTGCAAATGCTTTACTGCAAACATGACAAAAATATGGTTTCTCTCCTTTGTGTTTCCTCATGTGTTCATCAAGCCTTTTCTTAATCTTAAATTGTGAACCACAAACATCACAGGAAAAAGGGGTTTCTACAGAATGGAGTTTCATGTGAAGTTTAAGATATGCCTTTGCATAAAACCTTTTAGAGCAAACATCACAGATAAACGGTTTTTCTCCATTGTGGACTCTCATATGTGTTTGAAGGGAAATCTTTACTCTAAATGTTTTACCACAAAGATCACAAATATGTTTCACATTTCCAGTGTGAACCATCATGTGTATTTTGACGGAATTCTTACGTTTAAATCTTTTGTCACAAACAGTGCAACCAAATGGTTTCTCTTCAGTTTTTACTCCAATCTGAGATGTAACTGCAGAATACAGTTCATATGGTTTACATATTTTTGGAGCAATCAACTTGGTTTGATTAGAAACACGTACTGAAACTAATTTCCTGCCTGGTTTTGGTCCTCCCCAGTCCTTTCCGTCAGGTTCTCTTTCCATCTGTTCAGTTGAGCTGCTGGTGGTTGGAGCTTCTATCTCTCTGTGTTCAGATTTTAAGTGATCAAGCTCTGATAACTGAGGTTTCTCTTCATCTTCAATCTTCACAGTAAGCTGCTCTTCCTCCTGACTGATCCACTGTTCCTGCTCTTCATCCTTTATGTGGGGGGTTTCTGTTTCCAGTTGGTCCAAACTGGAGCTCGAGTCATGGGTAACTTCTTCTTTTATCACCAAAACCTGATGGACTGAAGACATTGAAACATTAATGAGTACTTGTAAACAATTTTAATAATTTATAAATAAAAAAAAGAGGTACAGAAGCGGCTGCACTTTTTGCATTGGATGAGAAGAGCAAACCTTCCTCCCATCCTCATCACTTTCTACAAAGGGACAATGGAGAGCGTACTGACCAGCTGCATTGCTGTCTGGTGTTGTGCTATTACACATGATTTGAAGTTCTTTAAAGTTTATCAAATAACTGTCGGTCCGTTAGGTATTTTCCAGTAAATATCAGGTCAATTGACGATCGGTGCAGTAAATTAATAAATAATACTTTCAAATCAATGTTTCTGGCCCCTAAAAATTAAAAAGAGGTTTTGAGTGTATTTAAAAAATGTAAAAATAAAAAGTCACGTGACATAGATGACTTAGACATGAGATTGGTTCGAGGGGTGGCAGAAGAAATCATCAAACCATTTACACATATTTGCAATCTATGCTTCCAAAATGGACTCTTTCCCAACAGAATGAAAACGCCTAAAGTAATCCCACTCTTCAAATCTGGAAATAAGAATACTTTCACCAACTTTCGTCCGGTTTCACTCTTGCCACAGTTTTCTAACATTTTAGAAAAATTATTTGATTGTCTGCTTCGCAGTTTCATAGAACAAAACAAATTGTTAACCGAAAGCCAGTATGGGTTCAGACAAAACAGATCCACATCACTTGCATTAATTGATTTAATTGAAAGCATTACGGATGGCATTGATAAATGTAAATTTGTTATGGGAATTTTTATTGACTTACAGAAGTCATTTGACACCATTGATCACAGTTTACTATTAAAAAAGCTGGAAAGGTATGGCATCAGAGGGTTACCTAACGAGTGGTTGCAGAGCTATTTGGAGGAAAGAAAGCAAATTTTACAGTTTGGACAACATAAATCTGGACTCAGGGGCATAACGTGTGGAGTACCGCAGGGCTCCATTTTGGGTCCAACTTTATTTATTATGTACATAAACGATATTTGCAATGTGTCTTCTGTTATGAAGTTTGTACTTTTTGCGGATGATACTAATATTGTATGCACTGGAGACAACTTGGAGCAACTTTTGGCGCAAGTAACAATCGAAATGAACAAGTTAAAGAAATGGTTCAACAACAATAAATTATCATTAAATTTGAAAAAGACTAAACTAATGTTATTTGGCAAACGGAAAATTAATGTACCAATTGAAATTATTATTGATAACGTAAGGATAGAGAGGGTTAAACAAAATACTTTTTGGGTGTGATTATAGATGAAACATTGTTCTGGAAAGATCACATTAATTATTTGCGCACAAAAGTTGCTAAATGTGTGGGAGTGATGAACAGAGTACGTCACTTCCTCAACCAAAATGCATTGTTCCTTGTGCATCATTCACTTGTCATGTCGTATTTGAATTATTGTATCGAAGTTTGGGGAAAACTTTAAGACCAATCTTCAGCCCCTGGTTACACTACAAAAAAGAGCCATTCGAATCGTTCATAAAGTAAATTATTTACATCCCACTAATTTATTGTTTCTAAAATCTTCCAATTTAAAATTGTTTGATCTTGTAAACTTAAAGACTGCGCAAATAATGTTCAGAGCGTCAGCTGGCTCTCTTCCAGAAAATGTCTTAAAACTCTTTCAGGAGCGGGAGGCACTTCGCACTTATAATCTTAGAGGCGAAAATCGATTATACCAACCAAAAGTAAGAACTACCTTAAAATCAATGTGCATCTCAAATCGTGGTGTCACCCTCTGGAATAGTTTAGCGGAGGAACAAAAGTGTTGTGAGAACATAAACCATTTCAAAAAATATTTAAGTGGGATGTCCTGAAAAAATACCTGGAAGAGAGTGAGTGATGTTCTATAAGGGTGGTGTGGTGTAGGGAGAGGGTTGTAGGGACGGGGAGCGTTGGGCCAGTGTGTTGTCTTGTATGCATGAGTGTGGATGTGTTGTTTGTCTTGTCTTTGTCTTGTCGTTTGCAGGTGTGTCCCTGGGATAAGCGGGAGGGGATTGGACATGTATAAGCTTTTACTTCTTCCACACCCCTTTCAAGCCATGCATATGTATTGTTTATCATTATATGTATTGTAAAATGTGTGCAGGTTTGAAATAAACTTTTGAAATTGAAATTGCCTTTGATATTAGAACAATAGTTTTAAGAGGGATTCAAGCATTGGAATTCTTCTAACAGCAAACTCTGCACACAAAATTATTGTAAGACACTGAAGAAAGCCATTTTGTCTACTACTCAGCTCAGATAGCAGCTTGATGATCGTATGGATTACATTTGCGCACAATTACAGCAGCATAATGCAATGCTAGCCTTGGTAGCAAAAACAACACAACGTAACTTAGAGGATATAGAAATAAAGGGAAAAAGAAGACGTGAATGATAAAATCAGAGCCAAAACTGTCAACCTGTTGTGCAAAGCGGTCCTAGACCTGGCATAAAAAAATAGAGGATGCTGTAGATATTGTTCATAGGATGGGAAGAAAAACAAAGAACAGGCACCGACAGATCATAGTCGTCTTCTCCATTGAGGGTTCTGGGTAGGGTGCATGGGGGGTGGACTGTGCCGGGTACTCCCCTATTTGGCCCTCTCAGCTTTAAACGCACACTTGAGAACAACATGTAACAATATGACATTTGAGCAGGCGTAGGCAGGCTCGGGGTCTTTTTCACACTCCTGTACTCCGATTGCCACCCGGATAGCCGGGCCTGGAGGAGGAGCAGGCCAACTGGTCCGGGGTCTAGGCTGGAGGTGGACGTCGGGTCCAGGTGATCGGCTAGGACTGGGGCTGGCGCTTTTGCTCTACCCTGGAATATGAGGGTGGGCGGGGTTTGGTTCATGCTGGCCCCATCTCTGAGTTGATGGGCCCGTGGGTCGTCTGGTCTGAGATTGGGGTGGAGGGTTAGGACCGGAGCATGGACCGGGTAGATCGGGTTGTGGTGGTCCCCCCTTTCCTTCCATCTTGATGTTAGGGTTCACCTCCCGTCTCGCCTCTTCCCTCAGGTGGGGGAGGCTGCTTTCCCTGTGTTGGTCCCTCTTGGGCACCTTTGCTCTGGGGTTTTGGTTCCCGTGGTGTCTGCCTTTGTGCTCTGGGGGGCGGGTCTTTGGCTCCTCACAACCACGATTAAGCTTTTTTCTTACGGAGAAACCTTACATTCACAAGCGCACTGTCAAACACCTACAGGTGCTTAGATCCAGGTACCTACAGATTCACTTCTATACACAAAACCCCTATTATTATCATTAGCTGTCACTTCATACATTTCATATTAAATAATACTGTATATTTTCCAGTGATGGTATCAAGGCGTTGGTTGTTTGTACCTGTAAAACCTTATCGGTTGGTTTAGCTGTTCTTTTTATATCCCTCTTTGCAGGTGAAGAAGCAGACTTAGAGGATGTTTTATCCATCTCTCCTTTTCCTCTTCTCTTTCACTTCTTCTCCCTTTCAGCATTTGTCTCAGCCGTTTCTCTCCTTTTTTCCCCTCTTTTACCTTCCCTTTTCAGTGTCCAGTGAACATGAAATAATCCTAGCATAAAATCTAATAAAGCTTCTTGCATATATAAATCAAGCGGCACACTATAGCGAAAGCAGTAAGGCTCCACTTGTGAAAGTAAAATCTGTTGGGGAGGAATGTACGGACTGATTATATAGAGAAATATATAACTTTTATAGTAACACCTTTTCCCCTTCCTATAAAGAACAGCATAAAAAACGTTTTTTTCAAATGATAGGGACAAGAGTCAAAAAATTGATGATGACTAAAAATCTCTGTGAAGAAAGTTTAAAATGAGCACTATTTGATAATGTCATTAAAAAGAATAGCATCGTATTGTTCGCCTTTTCCAGATGGACTGCTACTTTTTACAAGCATTTTTGGGAGGAACTTAAAGTTTTATTTGATGCCATTAAAGATAATAGTAGGAAAGAATTGATGACCATGATGAAACTTTGTACAAATGAGATGCTCTCAAAATTATTTTACATAGATTTTTCCCCAAAAGAAGACCAATGTTGCTGTAGCAGTTTGTATTTCTGTGAAATGCAATGATTGTATAATATTGTAGCTGTCTCAAAAAATGTTTTGTATTTTATTCTATATGGCAACATCCCACACGAAGCACACATTAGGTTTACAATCTGCTGGATAGTGTGCGGCTAGCGATCTAGCTTTGGCTGTCCTTGCTAGCTCAGTAAAGGACTGATGTGAATCTTTTCTGTTCAAGAAATGAACAATATGAGTGAGCCTTTATTTGTAATTTTATAAATAAAAATTGAATTACATCCAGCCTATATAAAATGGCATTTCTAGTGTATTGGTTTATGCCAATTTATCTGGTTAATTTGAAATTGATCAAAGTCAGGTTGTATGCACCACAGAAAAATGTGTTGCTGCTAATGTGTGTTGAGTTTTTGTTCACTACTGAACTTATCATGCCAGAAACACCACTGCAATCGGCTCCTCATTTGCAACAAGGAGCTGATTTCCAAGTGTAATGAATCATTACACTTGGAAATCAGCTCCTTGTTGCAAATGAGGCTGTTGTGAAATCAGCCAGGGAATAACAGTAAAGGTTGCTTTATGCTTGATGCACATAGGTTCCGCACAGAAAAGAGATGTGTGGACACGTCTGCAGCATTTATGCTCCGTGCGGCTCTTCTCTGATGTATCACTTTTTCCAAGACTCTAGAGGGCAGTGATGCACTCCTACGCCACGCGTACTACACCCCACTACATGTAGAAGTAGAAAACACAGTTGTTTCCAACATTTAAGCCTCTTACCTTTCTTCCAAGAGTGATGGCAATTTACAGTCCCCGACAAAAGTCTTGTCATTTATCCATTTTGTAGAAACAACAGTTTATAACCTGACTTTTAATTAATCCATTGGTTTTAGAAATGGCTCATATCAAGGCTAAAACCCTCCCAAGTTATGTTTAATATCCTAAAATAAATTTGCTTCACTGAAGAAAGATTGATAATTTAATGAACACAGAAGTAATATGGTGGCATGGACCTCGCGGATGTGTCAAGCATAAACCAGGCATTAGACAAGGGGTGTCAAACTCATTTTGGTTTAGGGGCCGCATACAGCTTAATCTGATCTCAAGAGGGCCACACGAGTAAACTCATTGCAAGATTAAATAGAACTAATAAAAGTGGACTTGTTGTTGATTTTTATATTAAATGAAATTCACTTTTACACAATATATTATGGATAACCTCAGCGCTTTTAAGAAAAGTGTGTGCAATTTCAACAATACTTTTACTCAGTTAAACATTTACTTAAGTGCATTATGCATAAGAACTGATCACAGTGATTGTACAATGTTGAAAAACATTTATTCACATTTTTTGAACTTAGAAACACTGTCCTGCATGAAAAAATACATCAAACAGATAAAAATTAAGAAATGATTTAAAATCAATTTTCCACATCTGAAGCTCAGTGCTACCATCTGCTGATTAAAACACAGCGCCCCTCGTGGACAATATAGGGACTGCAGATTTTCAATTAAACGAAGTACATGTTTTTTTCAATAATTGTTTTATCATTCTCTTCCTTTTATCTCCTCTTTCTTTCAACCTTTTCTTTTTTTCTTCTTGTTCTTCCTTTCCTCTCCTAGTTTCCCATTGTCCATATCATTTGAGATATTCCCCGCATGAATCATAATAAAACTATTCACATTCATAAATCAAGTAGAGCACTATGGCAAAAGCAGTACTGCTCCACTTGTGAAAGTCAAATCTGATGAGCTCTTTTTGGCATTAAGACAACAATTCTTATTGCCACATTGCCAGACAGGACACTGGGGGAAACAAAAAAAAATCATTGTTGAATAATGATAATGCATTTAGCCATCGGGCTGGACTAAATTGTTCGGCGGGCCGGAACCGGGCCGTATGTTTCACACCCCTACATTAGACTCTAACTCTGAAGCCACAAGAAATATAGGGGACTGCTGCAGTCACGCCTCTTCAAGGTGCCACCACTATAAGGCCAGACTTTTATCTTTCTTTTTTCCGTGGACCCTTGTGAAGAGAACATCTACACTGGAGAGACCCACAACCATGTGCAGGCTGGAGCCAGCTAAGTACAGCCTGCCTTCTTCAACATAGAATCGTAAGCAGCCGACTTACTTATGTATGTGTATTACTTATGTATATATATATACACACACACACATACATTTCCTCTTTACAATATTTTGACAATATTGTAAAGAGGAAACTTTTTTTTTACCGTAATACCAGACACTTTAATTTACCCATTTACTTATTTTCTTTAAGTTAGTTTGAAGTTACACAAGTTAAGTGAAGCCTGTTCTTAGCTTATTGTGTAATACCGCTAGCAGCGAACATTGTTATATTTTCATTGTTTACAATGTCAGGACTGCCATCTTGTTTTACAAGCATATTTCACAGCTTGTATTTAGCTGCACTTTGAATTCAGGTCGACTCCCGGACAAAATGCTTGACATAAAAGCAAGTTTTTAATATTAATATTAATAACTTTATAACTTTAATAATAATTAATGACATATTAATGCAAAAACAATGATTGCTGGGACATTTATACATATATTTATCATTTTGATACTTCCCCCACTACACCAGATCTTTATTATCCAACAACCAGGGTTTATTTTATCAATTCTACACAAATTAATGTGTGTCACTTACTGAGATCTTTGCTGTCTTGTTTCTGCTCCAGTTCTGATGTGGATGCTGCAGGTATAGGAGGCATCAAACTGGGTCCTTTGGGCTCCTCTGCTTCAACCTTCATCATCTCAGACATCCTCTGTAAATCTGGGATTCTCCTTTTCACAACCCTGGTCTGGAACCTTCACGTGTTCTAGTAGATCAGGGTTTCAGTCATATAACATGTCTTCTGATTTTCTGCTGCTTGAAACTGGAATCAGACACAAATCATAATCTGAATAAATCAAGAAAATGTAAACAGCAGCAGAGCTGCAGTGATGCTGCAGAGCAGAGAGTCTGGTACCTTGGTCAGCAGCTCTGTGTCCTCTCTGCAACTGTCCCCAGTCTCTCGGTCCTCAGCTGGACAACAAGGTTAGAGGAGGTGTCCACAGAGGATGGGGTCTTCCTCACAGTCTGATCAACTCGGAGTCTGGACTCGTCTTGTAGCTCTGAACCATGAAAAAGCTTCCAACGTAATAAACACTAATTAAGTCTCTTCTGTTAGCAGCGTTAGCTCCCCGGATGCTAATAGTCCAGATTACTAATGAATGTAAGTTACTTTATGCGCAGCAAAATAGCCCAGAAATATTTAGAGGTTACAGACCTCACGTCCTAGTGGTTAAAGCGAGGCGTTTGCTTCCTGGGAAGGCTGCTAGGTCTCCGGCTCTAATCCCATACTGCCACGCCAGGTCCCTGAGCGTGTTAGTATGTATGCACACCGAGTGGTAGCTCACTGCTCCCCAAGAAATGGCTTAAAAGCAGATGACGGAAATATAATTACGTATTAAAAACAACTTTCTAGACGTTTTCGAGAGGCGTTCCGGATCCGCAACAAGCGGAAGTACACCAAGTCAGGAGCGGAAACGCCTTCTAGACAGTTTAATACATTTTAACTTAACTGGCCGTGAAAAGAGTGAAACTGTCCGTACCTAACAACACACGATCTATTTGCAAGATTCCAGAAGATTCCCAATTTTTAACAAATACCAGGAAACAAGACATTCAAATTCAAATGTGGTATTTCTGCTACAGCTCCCCCTGCTGCTTCGGGGCCAGACGGCGCTCCTGATGTTCGAAGGGAAACTGCATACACACAGCAGGAATATCAATATTGCGTGAAAGTGCAATATTGTTTGCCAGTCATCTCAGAAAATTAAACTGATATTTTATATACAATCATTACACACAGAGTGATATATTCCAAATATCTGTTTCCTTTAACTGGTCCGGCTTACAAGTAACTAAAACCCAAAAATCAGCGTCAGAAAACTAGAATACTGTGAAAAAGATAAGCCACAAAACGGCATGGCTAAAGAAGCTGGTTGTTCACAGAGTCCTGTATCCAAGCATATTAACAGAAAATTGAGTGGATGGAAGATCTGTGGAAAAGGGTGGACCAAAAACAAGGAGAACCGCAACCTTGAGAGGATTATCAAGGAATGGCCTGAAGCTGGAGTCAGTACCTCTAGAGCAGGGGTCAGCAACCTTTACGACCCGCAGAGCCATTTTTGCCCTCGGTCCAGCTAAACAAATTTTGTTTAGAGCCACAAAAGTTGCACATCTCTTTGAAACAAGAGCTTGTTTTTAGGAAATTTGTTTACATTTTTTTAAATTAAAGATCAACAGTTATTTAACCAACAGTATTTTTATGTTTAGGTTTAATGTATCCAAAAGCTAGCAATTTTTAAATTACCTTTAACATTAACATTAACCAATTTTGTCCCCCCGCTTTTTTGGTCTAAGTTTTTAAGAGCCAAAATTGAAGGTGTAAAGAGCCACAGGTTGCAGTCCCCTGCTCTAGAGTTAATATGCACAGACAAATCCTACAGATGGGCTACAAGCATTTTAACATGACTTATGGAAACAATGCACCATAGAGGTGATCGGCTTGTGGCACTGCATAGCTGTAATGGAAGCCCAGATTGCTTTGACAGCTGCTTTCAGGTCTTCTGCCTTGTTGGGTCCAGTGTCTCATCTTTCTCTTGATGATCCATAGATTTTCTATAGACTTCAGGTCAGGGGAGTTTGCTGGCCTATCAAGAGCAGGAACACTATGATCATTGAGCCAGTGCCAAGCACTTCTAAAAATAAAATTAGTATCTCCATACAGCTTGTCTGCAGAGGGAAGCATGAAGTGCTCCAGAATTTCCTGGTAGATAGCAGCATTGACTGTGGACTTCAGAAAACGTTGTAAAATGTTCTTTAAAAGTAATTATCTTTCTGTGCCAGTTACAAAATTAAGGTTTTTAGAAAACAAATTTCTTATCAGTGTCAGTAACCTTAAATTAGACCTCTGTCTCAAGTCAGTAACACAGGTTAAAAATTTAAATTATAAATGTCTGAAAAAGTTCAATATTTTTCTGCCACTCACTTCAGAAAGTGAATCTCATTATGTATTCAGTATGCAGTGAAATATTCACAAGTCTCAAAACTTGTCAAAAATGTTGTGCAATATGAAAAAACTATGTTTTAAACAGAAATGTCAGGGTTCTGAAAAATATATGTATGTACTTAATAGTTGGTTGGGCCTCCGATTGCATAAATTACTGCATCAGTGCGACGAGGCATGGAAGTGCCACAGGCTTTTAAAGTAGCTGTTATTAAACCTTTACTTAAGAAACCTTCTCTTGATCAAGATGAGCTAGTAAACTACAGACCTATATCTAATCTTCTTTTCTTATCTAAAATTCTTGAGAAAGTAGTTGCTAATCAACTTTGTGAACATTTACAAAGTAATGACCTACTTGAGGAGTTTCAGTCAGGCTTTAGAGCTCATCATAGCACTGAAACAGCTCTGGTGAAGGTCACCAATGATATTCTCATGGCCTCAGATAATGGACTTGTGTCTGTACTTGTCCTGTTAGATCTCAGTGCTGCATTTGATACAGTTGATCACAATATTCTCCTACAAAGACTTGAGCATACTGTAGGGATTAAGGGAAAAGCATTAGGCTGGTTTAAATCTTATCTGTCGGACAGATTCCAGTTTGTTCATGTTAATAATAAATCTTCTTCAAACTCTAGGGTCACCTGTGGAGTACCACAGGGTTCAGTCCTTGGACCAATTCTATTTACTATATATATGCTTCCGGTTGGCAAAATTATCAGACAGCATGGGATTAATTTCCACTGTTATGCTGATGACACTCAGCTATATTTATCCATAAATCCTGATGAATCCAATCAGTTACTTCGACTGCAGTCATGTCTTGATGACATCAAAAGCTGGATGACTTTAAATTTCCTGCATTTAAATTCTGACAAGACAGAAGTTGTAATCTTTGGGCCAGAGTCCTCAAAAAATAAACTTCTTAATCAATCACTTAATCTGGATGGCATTAACTTGGCCTCTGGTAATAAAGTTAAAAACCTTGGTGTTGTTTTCGACCAAGACATGTCATTTAAATCCCATATTAAACAGGTTTCCAGAGTTTCCTTTTTTCACCTCCGGAATATCGCCAAAATTAGAAACATTCTGTCCAGGGGTGATGCTGAAAAACTAGTCCATGCATTTGTTACTTCAAGGCTGGACTATTGTAATTCTTTACTATCAGGAAGTCCACAAAATGCAGTTCGAAGTCTTCAGCTGATCCAAAATGCTGCGGCAAGAGTCCTGATGAAAATCAACAAGAGGGATCATATTTCTCCAATTTTAGCTTCCCTTCATTGGCTTCCTGTTAAATCAAGAATAGAATTTAAAATTCTTCTTCTAACGTATAAAGCCCTTAATAATCAAGCTCCATCATATATCAGAGCTCTGATTACCCCGTATGTTCCTAACAGAGCACTTCGCTCTCAGACTGCAGGTCTGCTGGTGGTTCCTAGAGTCTCTAAAAGTAGAATGGGAGGCAGATCCTTTAGCTATCAGGCTCCTCTCCTGTGGAACCAACTCCCAGTTTTGGTCCGTGAGGCAGACACCCTATCTATTTTTAAGACTAATCTTAAAACTTTCCTTTTTGACAAAGCTTATAGTTAGAGTGGCTCATGTTACCCTGAGCTATCTCTATAGTTGTGCTGTGATAGGCCTAGGCTGCTGGAGGACATCAGGGTCTAATTTTCTCACTCTACTGATTTCTACTGTTCTTCATTCTACGGTTCTCCAGTTTTGCATTGTATTACATTGAAATGACTGTCGTCATTTCAGCTTTTAACTTTTTGCTCTCTCTCTTTTTCTTCATAGTAGGTACACCTGGTCTGGCGTTCTGTTAACTTTGACATCATCCAGAGAAGACGGCTCACCCGTTACTACCATCTAATGTAGAACAGATTACTAGATCAATGTGTGCTTTGTGCTTTTTGTCTCTCTTGTTGTGTCTCTGCTCTGTCTTCTGTAACCCCAGTCGGTCGAGGCAGATGACCGTTCATACTGAGCCCGGTTCTGCCGGAGGTTTTTTTTTCCCGTTAATGGGTGGTTTTTCTTCCCACTGTCGCTTCATGCTTGCTCAGTATGAGGGATTGCAGCAAAGCCATGTACAATGCAGACGACTCTCCCTGTGGCTCTACGGTTCCCCAGGAGTGAATGCTGCTTGTCGGGACTTTGATGCAATCAACTGGTTTCCTTATATAGGACATTTTGACCAATCTGTATAATCTGACCCAATCTGTATAATATGATTGAACTTGATTTTGTAAAGTGCCTTGAGATGACATGTTTCATGATTTGGCGCTATATAAATAAAATTGAATTGAATTGAATTGAAAGTGATCAGCTCTTGGTTCTGCTGAGGTGTAGTGGACACCTGGGTTGCTTTGATAGCAATGTTCCCCCTAATTTTTCATAAGTCTAAGCAGACACACAAACTCCCTGAGCGTTCAGTTGACCTCTGTGAGGAACATCGCACGTGCACACTGAGGCTACATTATGCCTGTCCAAAACTGCATTGAGATTATAACAAGTTACATGGTTTACCAAAAGAATCAAATTACAGCAATAATTTCTTTTAGATTACTTTGTTTAGATACAACTGATTTAGCCCGATTACATAAAAAAAAATACAAAAATTTGGGACTTTGAGTTGTATAGTATGCTTTATTTCACAGTAGGGGTCCTGCTAAGGAAGAACGGAGAGACATGTACATCATTCAGAGTTAAAATTTTATTGCCATTAAATTATTTACATTTCCTGCAGTGAGATTTAGCACAAACCTGTGGTATTGTGGTTGCCTCTGTCAGGCTGATCCAGGGCAGCTGTGGCTACAATGTAGCTCACCACCATCTGGGTGTGAATGTGTGCGTTAATAAACGAATGACTGACTGTAGTGTAAACCGCTTTGGGGTCGTCAGACTCAGTGTTGCCAGATTAGCCGGTTTTAATTTTAATTTTGTGGGTATGACTTGCTTTGGGAAGGTGAACATAATCTGGGCGGATTTGGAGTGTCACACTAGTTTAGGTATTAAAGACTAGAAGCCATATGATATCATAAGTCTAAATTCGTCTGCAGGAGCTGTTGTCAGTGATTAATGAAAAACCAATACAAAGGAATAACTGCTTTCAATATTATGCATTTTTAAAGTAGGAAAGAAAAAGTAAAATAAACACCACAAAACACAAACCATACATAGACCCAAACAATATAAATACAATATATACAGTACTGCAGTAGATCTTCCTTATGAATGTGCACAAAGATCCTGCATTTCCCCACCTGTCAGCACAATGTCTGACTGACACACGTTTAAAAAGTCCATAGTTTGATTGTCCAGTTATATGAGATGAAAATGTCCAAGCGCAAATTGTGTCCAACGGAGGAGATGAATCATGAATTGTGTGTCTGTATGATGAGATGGAAGGGGAAAATGCTACAGACCATCAGCCTCCTACCAGACCAGTATGGAGTAAAGATCAGGTTCTCCTGGCCCCAGCCAGTTGTCAGAAGCTCGCCATCCTTTAACCCTAAAAAAGGAACACCTGGCTTGTATTGAAATAAATCAGGACCAGTAAAATACCAGTCTGCTAGTTAACCAGACTTCTTTTACTTACAGAAATAAATGCCATTACATCCACCATCTAGTCTTTCAGACAAAATAAAGATATCAGCATTTATATCATCATCTTAAACACATATTTTGAATTTAAGAAGTTAAACTGCGTGACAATTGATAAAACAATTAGCATTGGCTACCACTAGTGATGAGTCCGGCAACACCGATGCGTCGGCGCATGTGTCGAGCTCACAGAGCGAAACCTGTGTCGATGCGTGTCGAAGCGCTTATCGCAATGGCAAAGTCACGTGACCGATACAGTAACTGTTTCGAACTGACTGACGCGCCAAACTGTGTTTTTAAGCAGTGTTCCCTCTAAGCTGCGCGTGTGCGCATTCACGCACAGCATCTGGATTCAGCGCGCACAGCAAAGCTATGCTGCGCAGTAAATAAAATCCAAGCTGAACTGTAAACAAAATAATAATAAACCAAGTTTTTTTTTTTTACCATTTTGCAACTCTGGTGAGATTGTATACCACGGCCCGGCTCTGTGAACGCCAGGTGCTGATCGGAGCGCACCACTGATTGATGGGTTGGGCAGACGCCTTTATGGTTGGGCAGGTTGCGCTGTGCGTCTTTGTTCTGAGCCTCGTTTCAAACGGCTGATCTACGCTGAGTAGAAAGCTGCTACTCTGAGTAGTTCTACACCACTCTGTCATGCTCAGCGTTTCTGGTTTCAGAACAGATGCATGAGCATGAAAAAAACTCCAATCAATGGAACGCAAATAACGTGATTCACCATGGCAACGGCAGGAAATAAGCTTGGAAGTGTGCATGTCCTGCGAGTAGAATTAGAAATCTTTAAAGAAGCCATAAGGACAATATTAAACCATAAGAAACAATGCTGTTGCTGCTGAAAACCGCAAGAGAGAATTGTTGAAAAAGTCAATGCATGCGCGATATGAAAGTTATGTGATGGAGAATTAAAGCTGTTTTCTCACACTTCACTCGTTCAACACAAAAGGGTGTGTGTGTGTGTGTGTGTGTGTGTGTGTGTGTGTGTGTGTGTGTGTGTGTGTGTGGAGGGGGGGCATTGATTACTAAAAGCATTGAAAGGACATCAGAATCAGAATCAAGTTTAATCGCCAAGTAGGTTTGCACTTACAAGGAATTTGACTTGGTGTTGATGGTGCAGACAAAGAATAAAAATAAAAATACAGTAAAATAAAAAGTAAAAAAGGATATATATACAGAAGCTATATACACAGTAAACTGTGCGTTAATGTAACGCAGAAGCTTGTAAGTCCTGAACGGGGGAGAGAGGCAGTGTCCAGTTTTACGGGCGGCTCTTGGCCTTGTTGATAAGGCCAGTAGCAGATGGGAATAAACTGTTTTTGTGGCGTGAGGCAGCAAATCATGATGAAGTGCAGTTTAACCAGGTAAGGTTAAGTTAAAAGTTTTCTTATGTTTAACGGTACTCAACTAAAGCATTAATTGGCTATATTCAACATATGCAATTAATGAGGGGATGGTGTGTGTTGTTGAAATAACTGATATGTTCATCCTTTTACCATTGTTCACCAATCCTTCTAAAAAATGAGTTGACACTGATTGTCTTGTAGGTGTTTAATTTGTGCCAACCTCACTTTATATTAACCACTTAGGCTATATAGAATGGAAAATTAGAGCTGGATGTGCCAAAATTTGATACAGAATAAATTATTGCTTTCATTCTGGAACACCTTTAAACTATAACTGAGTAACATTTCTGACAGCACAACATACAGTTGCCTCTGAAAGATTTTCTGCGTCTCCTACGTTATTAAAAAGCTGCCGTTGGCATAAAAATGAAGAGCAGCACAAAGAAATTGTTCAGAACTGAGAGCGTTCCTTCGTTGTCTTAGAAAAGTGATGTGCGGCTGAGGATATTGAAATAAATCATCTGACGAACAAATAATTTTTTTGAATTAAAAAAAAAAAAAAATGCCTGTCCACAATCATCCTCATTCACAACAGGTTTACTTAGAGGTTATTACATTATGATACAGGTTCACATTATTTATTGACTGTATCTAAAAAAAAATCAAAGATATTTCAAATTCAAATGAAAATATAAAATAATACATGCAACATACAATGACTTAAATTGTTTTATTGTGTATACTGGGTCATCAAATCAGTGTCAGTTAAGTCTGTCAACTAGGATGCCTGTAGTGATTTTTAAGGTCCAGCAGGTGTCAGTATTCAGTGACAGTATCGGCGCAGTATCAATACAGTTTGGCAACGTGTCGAAACGCTTCATGACGCCACCGTACATCACTAGCTACCACCACCAACATGCTAAACAAACAAAACATTGTTCACTACTCACCAATTCCATATATAGTTCAGTGAATGACAACTTCTTGGCTTCAAGCTCACTGGGTATGCAGATCTGTATGATTTTTTAATATATTTTTTAAAGTGCATAATAAACAAAGAGTTGAACTAATTGTTTGAAAGCACAAACCTGTAGCTCCTTTGTCTCCAGCTCTTCCCCTCACACCTGACTGGGAAAGCTGGAGCAGGCCTGAATAACCACTCCAGATGCACTGATTGGCTGAATGCACCATGTGACTAATTGTCATTCTAACCAATGGAGCAGCAAAGCGGGATTAAAGGCAGTTTATACCCTGGGTTACAGGAGTCAGTTCAGTGTTTTTTGAGTTAAACTATTAACGTCATGATTTCATCATTAGTCATTGGTTCATAGCAGGTATTGGGGCTATATAACCCCAAATCATAAAAAAGGAAGCTAAAATCATGGAAGATGTTCAGTCAAGTTTATTCATCAAAAATATTTATTACTGTATACAATGAAAGGCAAGTAATGCTCAGATTCGATACACCTCTAAAAACTCTTAGTTTTCAATGCGAAAGAATACAAATTGGAAGGGGTAGATATTTCTAACTAAATATTTGTAATTAGGCAAGGCAAGGCAAATTTATTTGTATAGCACATTTCAGTACAGAGACAATGCAAAGTGCTTTACATGATTAAAATATAGGAAAATAAAACAGAATAAAAGCAAGCAGGAATAAAATGCAGCAACAAAATAGAACATGGGAAAATAAAAATTAAAAGCAAACAAGTAAAAACAGTTGGAATACAAAGTAAACTAATTATATTTCAGTAATACAGTTCAATTAGAACAGTCGAAGGCAATCCCAAAATAACGTGTTTTTAATCTTGATTTAAAGGAACTCAGGCTTTCAGCACTTTTACAGTTTTCTGGAAGTTTGTTCCAGATAAGTGGAGCATAGGAACTAAATGCTGCTTCTCCGTGTTTGGTTCTGGTTCTAGGTATGCAGAGTAGGCTGGAACCAGAAGACCTTAGTGGTCTGGAGGGTTGATACACTGATAACAAGTCTGTGATGTATTTTTATCCGACCAGACATGGAAGTAGACATGTTTTACTTTTGTTAAAAAGGGAAAGAGAAGTGTTAACACGTTGTTCAGTTAGTGGGTTAAAACAGAAAAAAACACAACTGTTCAAATAATACTAAATAAAATAATAAAGTAGTTTTAAGTTATTGGGCGTATTATTACACTGTTGCACATTGGGAAATGAGTCCAGGAAACCCGTTTTACAAGCAGGGTACTGAGTGTTAACACCGTGACATTCAACTCTCGTCAAGTTTGTTAATATTTGCAACTTTACAGTCGCTCTGTGAGTTTAATAGATAAGTCCTTACTTCTGACTTTGGTTGCAAATCCAACTTTTCCAGGTTGAGTTCGCCACTAGAGGTTGTCCCCCCCCCCCCATTCTGTTTTTGAGTGCGGGTGGAAAAAATAGACCGGAAGCACTGTTGGCTTCTGGGTCATGTAGTTCTTTTGACTTGCATTATAGTTTAGGTTTCTTGGAAAAAAACTACAAAATGGCGGCGCCGATCCTACATTTTCTATTTTATTTAATTTTTTAGCATCGATCCTAGTTTATTGTACCTGCTATTGGTTTACTCCCGCTCCTGTTGATATTTAATCCTGTACCGTCCCAATCACGTGATATTTACTAATGTTGACTCCCATCCCGCGGGATTCCCACGGGAATCACGTGACCCGCGGGATTCCCGAAAAAATGTCAGCCTCTAATGCTGACCCCAAAGCCATGCCTGATAGAAATCCCAATTCAGGCCTCAAGTGGACGTTCCTACTCCAAGCACTGTGTGCGCTAGCGATGGCTGAGCCACATCCAGCCTGTAAAACCTCACAAATGTGTGAGTTGTAGCCCAATTGGCTGCAGCACAGATGTCCTGAACTGACACACCGCAGAACAAAGCCCAAGAGGTGGCCGTGCTCCTGGTAGAATGGGCCCTAACTCCTTTAGGGGGCTCTGAACCTACACACCTGTATGCCAGAGATATAGCCTCCACAATCCAGCGTGCTAACCTTTGACGGTAGACCGGTTTGCCCTTATGACCAGTAGCCCAAGACACAAGCAGATGGTCAGCTCTTCTAAAACAGGCTGTCCTGTCCACATAAGTTCTTAAAGCTCTCACTGGACATAAGCAATGAAGCTTCTGCTCTTCTGCTGAAGAGAATGGGGGTGGATGTAATGTCAGCAATTCCACCATCGAACACCTGTATGATGACCTCAACACCTTTGGCACAAAAGCAGGGTTGGGTAAAAATTGTTTTGAAACAAAACTTAGATTTGGAAACAATCTAAGCAGCAGAGTTAATTATGCTAAAGATGGGCTTACAGGTACATCATCTAGTTTGTGAATTTTGGGTAAACTATATAGACTCGGGGTGGCCTCCGACTGTCTGTGGTACAGAATACAGGCAATAACCTGCTCCTGGATCTCTGGATCTCTTTTCAGCAGCTAGGTCAGAGTAGTTTTTTTTTTTTTCTACCTGGATTATTATGATGCATCAGGACACTTGACAGATACGGTTTCATACAAAAGACATTATGAGCATGTTGCTGAGTGTGTGATGGATTGATGGAAAATATTACAACTAGCTTCAAGTCTAAAGACTGGCATCATATTTCTTACATGTCTGATGTGCTTGACACAACCCGGCAAAATGGTGCAAACTGATTAAGTATATCAAAAATTAAATCATGATCTTACTGTCAAAAAGATTAATTTTTTATTATATTGCTCAGCCCTGGCCTATTGTCATAATTATCATTAGTAGCATCCTTCATGACCATTTAAATCAGGCATGTTCAAAGTGCTGCCCATGTACTAATTTTGTGCAGCCCCCCTTCCCCCCACCCCATTTCAAAAAAGATTTGGTTTTTTTAAATTAGGGCAAAATTATTACAGACAAGATAAAATCTTTCAATTGAAAATGTTTGGTACAAAACAAAGCATTTGTATTTTATTAACTACACTTTTTACATTCTATTCAATTTCATAGTAAATAGGACCACATCTGATGACTTTTATCCCTATGCAAACTTAAATAGAGCAAGTGTTTCAAAGAAATACTGACACAAATCCTGATATTTACTATTGCTAAAGCAAAAAGATTTTTTCTTGTTTTAATCGAGCCCAAAGTAATTTGCAAACTGGGTGACCATCCTTCAATACAGCAAATAAACAAAACAATTTTTGAACTTTTGGAGCTACATTGATACATCCCTTCCTCCAGAAAATCTGACAAATTTTTATAATTAAAATGATAAAACCTTGTAGAGTAGGTAAAAAATTTTATTTTATTTTTCTGTCAATGTTTTGGCCCTCGAGTACTTTTGACTTGACAATTTCAGTCTACGTGCTTAAAAGCTTGGACACTCCTCATGCATGCTCAGTACGGGGGATTGCTGCAAAGCCATCAACAATGCAGACGACTGTCCACTGTGGCTCTACGCTCTTTCAAGAGGAGTGAATGCCGCTTGTCTTAGGCCCGATGCAATCTGCTGGGTTTACTTAGATAGGAAACTTTTTGACCAATCTGTGTGATTCGATTGAATTTGACGTTGTAAAGTGCCCTGCGATGACATGTGTTGTGAACTGGCGCTATATAAATAAAACTGAATTGAATTTATATGTTTCTGCAGAACTCCATGTTGTGCAAATGCTTCACAGGAAACACTACACAGAGATGGTTACTCCCCTGAATGGATTTTCATGTGGATTTCAAGGTGACACTTGTGTTTAAATCTGCTTTTACAGACATCACAACCAAATGGCCTCTCCTCAGAGTGAAGTCTCATGTGTCGTTCCAATGATATTCGCTTAACAAAACATTTGCCACACTCACTACAACTAAATTGTTTGGCGTGAACAGCTATGTGCTTTTTCAGTCCTCCAGATTGGGAAAATCTTTTACCACAAACAAGACAAGTATATGGTTTTTCCCCTGTGTGAACACGCATATGATTCTTTAAATGATCTTTTACTGCAAATGCTTTACTACAAACTTGACAAAAATATGGTTTCTCTCCTTTGTGTTTCCTCATGTGTTCATCAAGCCTTTTCTTAAACTTAAATTGTGAACCACAAACATCACAGGAAAAAGGGGTTTCTACAGAATGGAGTTTCATGTGAAGTTTAAGAGATGCCTTTGCATAAAACCTTTTAGAGCAAACATCACAGATAAACGGTTGTTCTCCATTGTGGACTCTCATATGTGTTTGAAGGGAAATCTTTACTCTAAATGTTTTACCACAAAGATCACAAATATGTTTCACATTTCCAGTGTGAACCATCATGTGTATTTTGACGGAATTCTTACGTTTAAATCTTTTGTCACAAACAGTGCAACCAAATGGTTTCTCTTCAGTTTTTACTCCAATCTGAGATGTAACTGCAGAATACAGTTCATATGGTTTACATATTTTTGGAGCAATCAACTTGGTTTGATTAGAAACACGTACTGAAACTAATTTCCTGCCTGGTTTTGGTCCTCCCCAGTCCTTTCCGTCAGGTTCTCTTTCCATCTGTTCAGTTGAGCTACTGGTGGTTGGAGCTTCTATCTCTCTGTGTTCAGATTTTAAGTGATGAAGCTCTGATAACTGAGGTTTCTCTTCATCTTCAATCTTCACAGTAAGCTGCTCTTCCTCCTGACTGATCCACTGTTCCTGCTCTTCATCCTTTATGTGGGGGGTTTCTGTTTCCAGTTGGTCCAAACTGGAGCTCGAGTCATGGGGAACTTCTTCTTTTATCACCAAAACCTGATGGACTGAAGACATTGAAACATTAATGAGTACTTGTAAACAATTTTAATGATTTAATAATTTATAAATAAATAAAAAAGAGGTACAGAAGCGGCTGCACTTTTTGCGTTGGATGAGAAGAGCAAACCTTCCTCCCATCCTCATCACTTTCTACAAAGGGACAATAGAGAGCGTACTGACCAGCTGCATTGCTGTCTGGTGTTGTGCTATTACACATGATTTGAAGTTCTTTAAAGTTTATCAAATAACTGTCAGTCCGTTAGGTATTTTCCAGTGAATATCAGGTCAATTGCCTTTGATATTAGAACAATAGTTGAAAGAGTGATTCAAGCATTGGAATTCTTCTAACAGCAAACTCTGCACACATATACAATAGATGAGGGACAACTTCTCTTCCAGTTCAACAATTTAACAGAAATAAATGCTCATCCAGGGAACACCATTATATAATGTTGTTTATCTGAATTAACAATATATTTCAACCAACAATTGTTCTTTGCTAGGCTTGTGAAACTGAACTAAACTTCTAAGCAAAATAAATATTAAGGAAACTAAGGGACATAGTATGTACACACAAAAGAACAAAAGGAAAAACAAAAATAGTTGAAAACCATCGCCATAAAAATTAATTCACTGAAGGTATAAAAGTTAGAGAACCAAAGTGCATCTTAAACAATATGGAATGAGGTTAAATTTGCTAATTTACAATGCAACTCCTATTTAGATAAAGCACATGAGGAAATAACCTTTTGATGAATGATTTGCAAGATAATCAATAACACTAGATTTTTTAATTCATGTAATTATTTTTCAGATGCTAGAGGGCACTGTAAAGGGGAAGATCACTTGGAGCTGTGTTGGGTGCACATCCGGGTCACGTGGCCATTAGCTTGATGGGTTTCTCTCAAGTTACACAAAAAAGGTGCTTCCGGTGGAATAGCGAGCGGAGTGGTCACATCCATCTGAAGCTGGAAACTCTGGAATTTGTCTTATGTAAGGTATGCAACTCCTCTTGAAGAGCAGTAGTGTAGCAAACTCAACCTGCTACTAGATGAAAAGCACTAAGAACCCCGTAGGGGCCAAATCCACCCAATTTAGACAAAGAGGAAGCAGCGGCGCATGATTATGCTAGCTCCTCTGCAAGGCGGGGCAGCGACAACCTGACGACGATGACCACGCCAGAAAAGAATCAACAGGAGAAAAAAAAATCTAAAGATACACCAGATGAAAATTATTGTAACACACTGAAGAAAGCCATTTTGTCTACTACTCAGCTCAGATAGCAGCTTGATGATCGTATGGATTACATTTGCGCACAATTACAGCAGCATAATGCAATGCTAGCCTCGGTAGCAAAAACAACACAACGTAACTTAGAGGATATAGAAATAAAGGGAAAAAGAAGACATGAATGATAAAATCAGACAGAGCCAAAACTGTCAACCTGTTGTGCAAAGCGGTCATAGACCTGGCATAAAAAATAGAGGATGCTGTAGATATTGTTCATAGGATGGGAAGAAAAACAAAGAACAGGCACCGACAGATCATAGTCGTCTTCTCCATTGAGGGTTCTGGGTAGGGTGCATGGGGGGTGGACTGTGCCGGGTACTCCCCTATTTGGCCCTCTCAGTTTTAAACGCACACTTGAGAACAACATGCAACAAAATGACATTTGAGCAGGCGTAGGCAGGCTCTGGGTCTTTTTCATACTCCTGTTCACCGATTGTCTGCCTGTCTGCCTTTGTGCACTGGGGGGCGGGTCTTTGGCTCCTCACAACCACGATTAAGCTTTTTTCTTATGGATAAACCTTACATTCACAAGCGCACTGTCAGAAACACCTACAGGTGCTTAGATCCAGGTACCTACAGATTCACTTCTATACACAAAACCCCTATTATTATCATTAGCTGTCACTTCATACATTTCATATTAAATAATACTGTATATTTTCCAGTGATGGTATCAAGGCGTTGGTTGTTTGTACCTGTAAAACCTTATCGGTTGGTTTAGCTGTTCTTTTTATATCCCTCTTTGCAGGTGAAGAAGCAGACTTAGAGGATGTTTTATCTATCTCTCCTTTTCCTCTTCTCTTTCACTTCTTCTCCCTTTCAGCATTTGTCTCGTCTGTTTCTCTCCTTTTTTTCCCCTCTTTTACCTTCCCTTTTCAGTGTCCATTGAACATGAAATAATCCTAGCATAAAATCTAATAAAGCTTCTTGCATATATAAATCAAGCGGCACACTATAGCGAAAGCAGTAAGGCTCCACTTGTGAAAGTAAAATCTGTTGGGGAGGAATGTACGGACTGATTATATAGAGAAATATATAACTTTTATAGTAACACCTTTTCCCCTTCCTATAAAGAACAGCGTTAAAAACTATTTTTTCAAATGATAGGGACAAGAGTCAAAAAATTGATGATGACTAAAAATCTCTGTGAAGAAAGTTTAAAATGAGCACTATTTGATAATGTCATTAAAAAGAATAGCATCGTATTGTTCGCCTTTTCCAGATGGACTGCTACGTTTTACAAGCATTTTTGGGAAGAACTAAAAGTTTTATTTGATGCAATTAAAGATAATAGTAGTGAAGAATTGATGACCATGATGAAACAACCCCATATATACATATATATGTATATATGGGTGGTTTTTCTTTCCACTGTCGCTTCATGCTTCCTCAGTATGAGGGATTGCTGCAAAGCCATGTACAATGCAGACGACTCTCCCTGTGGCTCTACGCTTCTCCAGGAGTGAATGCTGCTTGTCGGGACTTTGAAGCAATCAACTGGTTCCCTTATATAGGAAATTTTTGACCAATCTGTATAATATGATTGATTTGACTTTGTAAAGTGCCTCGAGATGACATGTTTCATGAATTGGCGCTATATGAATAAAATTGAATTGAATATATATATATATATATATATATATATATATATATATATATATATATATATATATATATATATATATATATGTGTGTGTGTGTGTGTGTGTGTGTGTGTGTGTGTGTGTAGTGGCTTTGTACAAATGAGATGCTCTCAAAATTATTTATTTGACATAGTTTTTTCCCCAAAAGACCAATGTTGTTGCTGCAGTTTGTATTTCTGTGAAATGCACGTATTGTATAATATTGTAGCTGTCTCAGAAAATGTTTTGTATTTTATTCTACATGGCAACATCCCTGACGAAGCGGTTACGCTGGAGCAGCGCACGCCGTTCAGGGCTGATCAAACGGCAATTTGCATCCACAACACCTGGTGCACATCAGAGAAAGTCATAGGAACCTTCTGCTCACCTGACCTGGAATACCATGCAGTTAAGTGCAGACCATTTAAACTGGCTAGAGAGCTCAGCTCTGTGGTAATCATTGCAACATACAGCCGAGAGCTAATACTAAGCTAGTTCTTGAGGAACTTTACTGCTTTGTTACTTGCCAATTGAACAGTAGTCCAGAAGCGGCTATGATAATTGCTGGGGACTTTAACCATGTTAATTTAAAGCCTGTACTCACCAAGTTCCATAAATTTATTAGGTTCCCGACCAGAGACAATAATACATTAGATCAAGTTTACTGTAACATCCAGGAGAATACAAAGCTGCCGCAGCTTCTCACTTTGGTTCATCAGATCACATCTGTGTAGACCTTATTCCTGCCTACAAGCCACTTATCTGCAGAACCAGACCGGCGATAAAAACCATTCAGGTTTGGACAGAAGAGGCCTGCTCAGCTCTACAGGACTGTTTTGGAAACACTGACTGGGACGTATTTAAAGAGGGCGCTGACTTAGAAAGCTACACATCATCTGTGCTTTCCTATATCCACTTCTGCACTGATGTTGTCCTACCCACAAAGACAATCAGAGGGTTTCCTAACCAGAAACCATGGGTGGACAGCTCGGTGCGGGCAGTGTTCAGATCTGAAGCAAACTGGCCAACAGCAGGGCTAGAAGCGAACTTTAAAAAGACATCACGAAGGCCAAGCAAGGATACAAGCAGTGCATTGAGGACCACTCCAGCAGCAACAATCCACACGATATGTGGAGAGGGATCAGAAACATCGCAGACTACAAGCACAGCGACCCGCAGCTGAGCAATGACCCAGCTCTCCCTGACACCTTAAACAGCTTCTTCACACACTTTGAATCTCCAAGCAACAAGGAGCCTGAATATCTTCCCCAGCCAGAGGAACACCATCAGCCTCTCATCCTGCAGCTCCACCAAGTGACCTCTTCCCTGAAAAAGGTCAACACCAACAAGGCCGCAGGTCCAGACATGGTGTCAGCCCAGACGCTTAAATCATATGCGGACCAGCTAGCAGGGGTCTTTCTGGACATCTTCAACCTCTCTCTGCAGCTCTCCATGATTCCTGCCTGTCTGAAATCCTTTGTTATCGTGCCGGTCCCCAAGAAACCAATCATCACCTGCCTCAATGATTATCGTCCTATCACTCTGACCCCACATCATCATGAAGGGCTTCCAGAGGATCCTCCTAAAGTACATCAAGGACACCATCCCTGCTGGCCTGGACAGCCTGCAGTTTGCCTACAGGGAGAATCACTCCACAGAGGATGCTGTCTCGTTAGCACTGCACTCAGCTCTGACGCACATGCAGCATCCCAACACCTATGTAAGGATGCTCTTCATGGACTTCAACACCATGCTACCAGACATGCTGGCTCTGAAGCTCCACAACATGGGATTATCCACACCTCTCCTCCCCTGGAACAGTGACTCCCTCACCAACAGACCCCAGGTGGTGAGGATAGGGAAACGCACATCTGCTCCACTGATCCTCAACCCAGGAACGCCACAGGGTTGTGTCCTCAGCCCAGCCCTCTTCATCCAGGACTGTTCTGCTGTCCACCCCACAAACACAGTGGTGACGTTTGCGGACGACACCACTGTAGTGGGTCTCATCTCCAACAATGATGAGTCCCACTGAGGGATGAGATCAGCAATGTCACACAGTGGTGCTCCAGGAACAACCTGAGAAAACTGAGACCCGCACAGGAAGATAAAACCACCCTCCTTCAAAAAAACAAAACAAAAAAAAAACTCACGCAGCGACCAGCATCAGTAGTATACTTCATGCACCTACAACCAGAGTGTCAAGCTGGTGCTTCAGAGCTAAGTAAACCTTTTCCCATGACTGACTATTCTATCAGGGAACGATAAAGTAGCTATCGGGGCCCAAAATTTCCGCAATGCGGAAAACACGGACAGAATGGCAGAATGTACAGTAACAGTTAAATCCCGAATCTACCAAATGAACAGAACTGCGGGGGATCAGTGCGCACACGGCGTCAAATTGAAATACAAGCGCTGGCAAAGAGCTGATCACTTTTTTTTTTATCAGGTTTTTGACCAAACAAGTGTAGCAGCTAAAGTCTCCCTCCCACATACTTGCAGACATGAGCCCAGGTACGCAAAGCTCTTGTTTTTACGACCGTGGTCTCCCAGTAATCTGCTTGGAGGGATGAAGTCTTCCCATCAGTGTTGGATGCACACTCCCAGGGAATCTGACACACACATCCCAAAACAGCCTCTTTCCATCAACATCTGTTAAATGATAGAGGGCCATCCCTTCCTGTTAAAAAAGCCACGTGGGAACTCTGTTAGTGCCACAAATGGAGCATGACGGCCGTCTATTGCTCCACCACATTGAGGTGCTGGTTAGGTGATATCAAAGCTAAATTGGGCCCATATTCACAGGACAATATCTGACATTTTAAAAAACCTAAAAGCATCAATAAACCTAAAATCCTTGTGAAAATTTCTGGTACGGTGCAAATGAACAGTCAGTATGCCAACTTTAAATATTTTTCCTCAATGAACTGGTTTTAATTTGTAGATAAAGTTTGTTATGCTAGTATTGGGATGCCTGCATCCAGCACTTTGATCCTCCAACATAAACCAAGCTTAAGAGTTCAGACCCTTAAGACCACATAAACTGTGTTGTGCATGGCCAAAAAAAAATGAAAAAAAGCTGAACTCTGTCATTCAAAGCAATAAATTTGATAAACAGTAAATATTGCACAGTACTGGTGTATGACTTTTTGACTTCCATTAGGGGCAAGGGTCTATATGCATGCTTGAGCTCATCTAGTGTTGTTGGCCAGTGTTGTAAGATGTTTTTTTTTTTTTAAAAAAAGGAAAGATCATGTCTTGTTGTGTCTTTGTGTTATGTGTAATTAAATGCATTCTGAGTCGATGTCTGCCTCATCAAAAATTCGAATAAGGTAACACATAATGTTAATACAGCTTCTTGATATCAATCCAAATGTTTTACTGGTCTGGCAAACAGTAGATATGGCAAAGGTAAACTATAAATGTTACAAACTATACTCAATATATTTTAATGAGAACAAGTAAAACTAACAAAATAAATACTTTTTTTGTGCATTTCTGTTATTTATTTTTCTTTGGACCTGTTAGAAATTATTTTTGCTGTTGGATTATGTGAGAGGTCCTGTGATGGATTGCTGAACTGTCCAGGCTGCACCCTACCTCTGCTGCAATGACCGCTTTCTGTATTAATATAAAGATATAAAAGGAAAATGATCTGCATGGCATTAAGATCTGCTTTCAGATCAATGGAACACAGCAAGAAGACCTGAGCTCATTAAGGGAGGAGTTAGTAAAAACCAACATGAACATGTGAAGAAACTTTCCCTTCAGCTTCTGTTCTAGTCACTGGCCTCTGATCATTGGTCTGACAGGTTGGTGCTCGGTTTCAGCTACAGGTTTTTTATGCTTGGCTGTTATGCGTTTCTCTGATGTCTGTTTAATGTTCTAGCGTCCTACTAAACAGAATAACCACACTGAAGCTTCACAACTGACGTGACGGCGCCTGTCAATCAATCTTGGAGGCTTGGCAGTAACTGACCAATCAGCGATCGCAATTTAGCCCAAAGTAAACGCCCCTTACCTACAGACGCTGTTCCCCCTTTCCCACTGATGAGATCCCAGGATGTTACATTACGAACACATTGTGGTCCGAATGGTAAAAATTATTAACCGTTAGTAGAGAAAGTACAATTTAGACGCGCATTATCTCAAAAATTTAGAGGGTGTTTATGTCTTTCCCAAATCTAAAAAAGGTGTCTAGCAAAATGTAAAAGATGCACAGCTGAACACAACAGTGATCGACAGTACGAAGGTAACTAAATGTTTGTTAATAAACATTTTACCACTAATGGTTAAATTAAAGGATAATGCTTAACGTTATTTCTGCTGTGTTTTAGGTGTTTTGGATATATGTATGCTGCAACTTCTGGTTGTTTGAGTTTCTTTGTTTGGACTCTAATTTTGCTTTTAATAGGTAAAGTATAATACTTACTCCTAATATAGAATTTTACTGTAAATTCTTGCCATGTAAGGCTCGATGGTGGCATAAAAACATATACTGTAGACTGCAGTAAGTATTTTAAGTTACTATAATACATATTTTAAGTTGGGTATAAGTTTGCTATTTTAAGTTAGGCTTTAACATCTATTTGTCCATCCTTACCTTGAGGTAACTTCATTGACATGATTAACAACACGTTTGGAATTTTTTCTCGTTTTTTTTTTTTTGCCTTAATGTTGGTAGCTAAGGCAAAAATGCTGCTGTGAGCTTCAGTATCACTGCCATTACGTCTTTGTTTTGCACGGACAGAGGGATCTTAGAGTTAAATTCACATCAACTGTTTGATCTGGCTAGAAGCATCTTCTTGCTGATGGATTATGTATGCAGAGTTTTGATGGACTGCTGATCTGTCCAGAGCGTACTTTGACTCTGCTGCAATGATTGCTGGGATATTTACACATATATTTATAACTTTGGTATTTTCCCTACTAGCAGATCTTTAATAACCACAAGCCAGAGTTTAACAAACAAATAACACAGTAACACTTACTGAGATCTTTCCTGTTGGGTTTCTGCTCCAGTTCTGGTGAGGAGGATGCAGGTATAGGAGGCACCGCACTTCCAGGCTCCTCTGCTTCAACCTTCATCATCTCAGACATCCTCTGTACACCTGGGATTCACCTTTTCACAATCTTTGTTTGCAACCTTCACGTGTTCTAGTAGATCAGGATTACAGTCAATAAACCTGTATCTTCTGATTTTCTGTGTCCTGAAACTGAAATCAGATATAAATCAGCATCTGATCAGATAGAGTGTATTAACAGAAAATGTAAACCACAGCAGAGCTGAAGTGATGCTGCAGAGCAGAGAGTCTGATACCTTGGTCAGCAGCTCTGTGTCCTCTCTGCAACTGTCCCCAGTCTCTCGGTCCTCAGCTGGACAACAAGGTTAGAGGAGGTGTCCACAGAGGATGGGGTCTTCAACTTCAACAGAAAAACACCGATTAAGTCTTTGCTGTTAGCAGCTTTAGCTCCACGGAGGCTATAGGCCAGATCACCACTAAGGGCTGATTACTTTCTGTGCTGCAAAAATAGTCTAAGAATAATCAGAGGTTCAAACAGACTTGTAAAAGTTACTTCCTCGGGCAGACTATGAAACTAAGTCTGAGGAATCAATTACCGACCTGTTTTACGCAAGCAGGAGTGAACTAGTGGTTAAAGCAGGCGCTAAAGGGAAGGTTGTCAGTTCCCCGGTTTGAATCCCCCAGACTTCCTAAGCAAGGGATGGGTTAAGTGTAGACAAAGGTTGGACTATTAAAACTGCAACGACAATGAAGATATTATAATGCTGAAAACGCGATTTAAGACGTTTTTCAAGAAGCGTCTGGTTGCTGACACCATGAGGCGCTTTGCAAGAAGCCGAAGTGACATACAGGAAGTACGTCATTTTTGGAACGGAAGCGTATTCAAGAGTTTCAAAATAAATAATAACTTAACTGGCTCTTAAAGCACGGTAGAGCTCTACCGTGCTTTAAAAACACTTTACCCATTTGAAATATTTCCAAACTTACAATGAAGAGGATAAATAACAAGATACAAAATATAAATCTTTTACTATTGCTACAGCGCTCCCTGCTGCAGCGGAGCCAGACGGCGCTCCTGATATCTGAAGGGACTTCAACAACTTGCATTACACACACGTTTGGATGTGAAATGACAATAAATTACTTGTTACATAGTCCTACTTATTTTAAAAAATAAAACATCACAGAAACACGGCTTCTTTTTATCTTAATTGTTGGAGTTCCTTTAATTATTGCTCTGCTAAGGCATGAACTGTACAATAGATTTTCAGTGGGGAGAAAAGATGGAACTAAAATCTTTTTAGTGCCTTTTTCAACGAACCTATGATTTGTACTAAATCTATAAAAGAATTACGAAATGACTGATATAAATGAATTATAACTATAAATAAATTATTTAAAATATGTACAAACTTCAAAATGTGTATTTTTTTAATTCAGAAACTTGTTTTCCACACACCATTTAAATTTGCTCGTGAAAACTGGATAATTTAATAAGATTTAGTTCAGTTTTAACTTTGTAGTTGCATATTAATAAAAATAACGACTCTCCCAAAAGAAAACCGATTTTTTTGAAATCCAATTTCACACGGAGAACAATAGAAAGTTATTTTAGCCTCACTATGAGATATGTAATCTGGTGGATATGTGTAACATTACATTTGCAATATATTTTTAATCCCCGTGTTTAATCTTACAGACATTAAATTAATTCCTGTCATTTCTATAGAACCAATATATACAAATTGTCACCAAAAGCCGCTTTATAGTACAAAAACAGTTTAATTAAAACATAGCATGTTCTCCACTTCTGAACATAGGTACGAACAGAAAAACAGAAAAAGAAAAGAGCTACCTATATGGATATGTGTAACATAATCTTTGCACCAATATATACAAATTTGTCACATTAAGCCACTTTACACTAAAAAGTGCAGTAAAAAAGACAAATTAGTCCAAACACAGCTTTTAATACTGTTTTATAGATCTTTCAACATATTTTATAAAAAAAAAATGTTTGACACAACACATCTACAAGGTAAAAATAAAATTAAAAGAAAGATTTTTCCTATAATAAAAAACAAAATGATGATGAATGTTGTAAACATCGATCCATTTTCCTACACGCTTATCCCTGTTGGAGTTGCGAGGGGTACTGGTGCCCATCTCCAGCTGTCAATGGGCGATAGGCGTGGTACACCCCGGACAGGTCGGCAGTCTATCGCAGGGCAAGACAGAGACAGACAGGACAAACAACCATTCTTGCACACACTCACACCTAAGGAGAATTTAGAGAGGCCAGTTAACCTAACAGTCATGTTCTTGGACTGTGGGAGGAAGCCGGAGTACCCGGAGAGAATCCACGCATGCACAGGGAGAACATGCAAACTCCATGCAGAAACACCAAGGGTTGGACTCAAACCCAGGACCTTCTTGCCACTGTGCAGCTCCATGTTGTAAACAAGGACATTGAAAACAAAAAACGAAGGAGAGTATCAATAGATATATAGAGGGAAACATTAATATTGGGAATTCAATGGTTTAACCTGCAGCACCTTAACTGAGTGCAAAGCGTAGGTAAAAAACCTTAAGACTCTAAACCATTTTGGTGGTGAGCTTACCAGACTTTTTTTTCATTAAATTGATTTGTTACAAATACTTTTTAATTTTTTTTTGCAAGTATCTATTTAAATAACACAAAAGCCCGAATCTCTGAATAGGTCACATTGATTTCATTTTGACAGCGTTGAAGAGTCTCCTCCATTTCTGCCAGAAAGCTTACATCCAAGAGTCGATAAACAATCATTCCCCTTTAAGGCCCTCTGGTGTGAAATGGTCCCTATAGCTGAATGAAGCCTTCACCACCACATCAAAGTTCCAGGTGGTGCTTTAAGCAGTTTCCTAATCTTCACTCTTGGGCATTTACTCTTCTGTAAGGTTTAGCTTTGTTCCTTTTTTATTACACATGAATAAAGGAAACGTTCAGATTATTTTTAAATTTAAGGTCTCTTGATAAGTTATTTAACAATATAGGAAAATGGAGACAGTGGATAAAATGTCTTACTTTTAAACAGTACTTCAAACTCATGATACATGTGTAGCATTAGGATGTATCACGCTTTAGCCACTCTGGGGTGCTGATTGTACAATCATACAAATGGCATATTTTTTTTACATGATTGTGTAAATTTGCTTCTTTCGTTCTTCTTTAACTTGAATATTGCATTTTATCTGAATACGCCGCATTATCGATAACTGTGACTTTCTTTCATCCTTTCTGATAATTTCTCTTTCTAGCTTTAGAATTTAACCTTCGATTAGGTTGTTTTTCAATACCGGTCAAGTGTGTAACTGTATTTGCCACTATCATGCCTGAATGTCTCTATTGTAGGACAATGAAGGTATTTCTTATCTTCCTTTATCTTATCCAATCATTTTGCCCATCTCTTTGCCTTATTTTCGTCTTATCACTGACACAGCTCTGTAAAAGAACCATTATCTATCAGACTATGGTTTTACTTGATTTCATAAACCACGGGAAAACGCCCACCACAGCATGACAGGCATGCTGCTGTAAAAACAAAGCACTTTGGGGAAAAAATGTCAAAATCAGAAGAAAATTCTGTCATGTTGCCATGTCTCAAATAAAATTAATACAATTACCTCTTCATCAAAAAAGGGTTGTTCAAAGTCGGGAATTTGTTAGAAAAAGAACTGCCGATTTACAGGGCAAATTAAGCTAAGTGGGACCGTTCAGAGGTCCTCTGAGCAGGTTGGGGGTTGATAACTCAAAAATAATTTAGGTTCTGTTCCCTTTATAGAAACAGGTGAAACATGTCTATGCTCTTTAAAAGTAATTATATTTCTGTGCTAGTCACAAAACTAAGCTTTTTAAATATTTTGACTATTGACTATTTTCCTCTTAATGTACGTTGGTGGCCTTGACTTACACCTCTGCCAACAGTCAGTGATTCGGGCATGTCTCAGAAAATTTTAATTTTATGAAAAAGTTCAATATTTTTTGTCACTCATTTCACAGAGTGAATCCCATAAATTCAGTATACAGTGGAAATTAGAATATTACATAATATCAATATACAGGATGTTTTAAACAGAAATGTCACACTTCTGAAAAGTATATTCACTTCTATTCAATCAGAACTTGGTTGGGCCACCTTTTGCATGAATTACTGCATCAGTGTGGTGTGGCACGGAGGTGATCAGCCTACGGTTCTGCTGAGAGGTAATGGAAACACAGGTTGCTATCAAATTGTTATCAAATTGAATTGAATTGGCAAAAAAAAGAAAAAAGAAAAACATTGACAGATGTTCAACCAAGTTTATTTATCATACAAATAAGACAACTTCAATGTTTCCACACAACAAATACATCTAAAAGCAATACAGTGATGACCAGATATCAGACAGAACTGCTACATGGTTATTCATTACCAGCTGTCAGTTCAGCTCTGTAGCATGGGGTATCATGGTTACTTTCTCTTCTGATATACCTCTAATAACCCTTAGTTTTTCACCTTAAAAGAATAAAAACCAGAAGAGGTAGATTTTCCCATTAAAGTAAGCCTTTCTCCCAAAATGTTAGTGCAACTACACATATTTAGGTAAAATCTTTATTTCCTTTGTGTGTATTGGGACAACACACAAAAAAGGAAAAGGGAAATTTTGACAACTTCGGGATAAAGATTGGCTCTAAGGGCTGGGTCGGTCGGGCTGGGGTGCGAAGCCTCTGTCGAAGTCTCTGTCGTTGTGTCCTTGGGCAAGACACTTCACCCGCATTGCCTGCTGGCGGTGGTCAGAGGGCCCAGTGGCGCCGGTGCATGGCAGCCACCGTCAGGGTGTAAATGTGTGTATGAATGGGTTAATGACTGACTGTAGTGTGAAGCGCTTTGGAGTTCGTCAAGACTAGTTAAAGCACTATACAAGTACAAGCCATTTACCATATTTCAAAAGGTTTCAAAGTTTCTTTGTCCACAGAGCGCAGCATAATTGAGACATTTACAACCCACGGCACTACAGCTAATCGACGTGGACAGAAAAGAAAAATTGATGAAAGAATGCAGGATAGTCCGAATGCCGGCTATGCAGTCTCGAACAATATCTAAAGAAATTCAAGCTGTCCTGCAGGCTCACGGTACATTGGTGTCAGTGTAGCAATCAGTCAACATTTGAATGAGGGGGCGCTATAGCAGGACACCCAGGAGGACCCTACTGTTAACACAGAGGTAAGTTTATTTATATAGCACTTTTCAGTAACAAGACATTCAAAGTGCTGTACATGAACAAAAAACATTTCAGACATATAGGAATAAGTTAATGCATTAAATAGCTACAAATATACAGAAAGAGAATCATCACTAAGAAATCTAACAAAGCTACAGTTTGAAGTCTCTGATCTGACCTTTCTGACACTACAGCTAAAACAGAAGACCCAGAAAAAAGCACAGTGGAGGCGGTGTGTGTGCCTGTGTGTTTTAGTGTAATCGTGTGTGTTTGTTTGTGAACTGTGATGGCACTTGCAGCCATTAGTCTTTGATAGTGATGCTATCAGGCAGTTCAGTGTGCTCAAGGTCACAGATGTCACAGGGTGTCTTGTTTACAAAACATCCAGGAGAAATTGATTGCAGGGGAGCCAGTTTAGATATTAGCATTTGTTTTGGGTAGGCACACTCTTGTTTTTTCTGTCTGCCTTTAAAGTCTTGCTGGTTCTTCTCAATGGTGATTCCAAACAGCCAAAATTGTGATCCTTATGCCAGGGTCCAGCTTCCTACAAGGTTGTTTCCATTCTGCCAGCAAGTTCAGAAAACACAGTTGGCCAGCAGTTCTGCTTACACAGCACTTCAGCCTGAGTGCTGGTAGCGGCCACGTCCCTCACATGTTCAGGCAGCCTTGACATGGGCTGAAACAGCTGCCTATGTTTTCACAATGTCTCGATACTCCAGGTAACCGTCAGGTCTACAAAGAAGAAATCCTGTTATCATAAAGACTACGGTATTTTGAACAGATTTTTCACATCCTCGACTAAAACAATGGACACAGACCCACGATCCTCCTCCCACCGCGTGTCCAGCTGCACATGTCCCGTCGGGCACAGGGACTCTCCTTTGTCCAGTCTTCTGATTGAGAAAATTTTATCAATAGCATTCAGAGTCCAGCTGACCAGATCCATAAGTTATAGTTTGGAAGATATGTAAAAAGAGACTCCAAAAAAGATTGATAGAAGCAAGCACGGAAGTGGGGAAAATAAAGGTGTCAGCTTTAACAGTCTCCTCCTCTCCTCTCCCTCACCCCCTCTGTCATCAACCACAGCCCTAACGCTTCTATCGTTCTACACTGGAGCAGCTAGCAACTGCTGATTCCCTGACATCATCACCGCTATACCGCCGAGAGAGAGAGAAGGAAATATAAGCTAAGCGCCTGGGCTACTACAACTTACAGTCACCAACAGTCTACAACAAATTCACACATTATAAATAGTGATTGTTAGTTTGGCTACGTGTAATTAACTTGCCTCCCTGGCTGTGCTGGCAGTTTAGGTGGGGCTGAATCTCTGCCAACAAATAAGTCAGGTTCTTCTCCTGTACAGCGAACAAAATATGTGTCCAGTTTTTGTAACTTGGCTTTTGCTTGCTCTCTTTTTTCCTTTTCTTTTCACTTTGCCATTCCACTTGTATGCTTATATGAAGTGCTCATGTTAGCTTAGTTGTTAAAAATGCTCCACTTAGTTTACAATCTTTTGTCAAGTGACTGAAGATTACGTTAGTGGACGGTTGGTGATGATGAGTTTTACCCAAAATGCACTTGGAGAAAATATCAGCGATCCACTTGAAAAATTTGCATCATAAAGTTAAATATAAGAGTGAAAATAAAGCCAGTCATGCCGGAAAACATTTTATTCAATATTTCACATGTATTACATCACTAAAATCAGTCAGCCTTTTACAGTTTGTAGAAACCATGACTGAGTCCTTACTGTGTTAGCAATCATAAACACTTCTCCATAACATGTGACTGGCCTTTATGGCATCTTCTGCCATGTAAAAGGGGTAGCAGGGTCTTTATTAAATTATTTACCCTCTAGTCCACGGGCCCTCGGCATTCACAGGTCCAGGGTGCACTAACCGCCAGCCCCTTCCTCCACTTCCCCCACGCCCACCCCGAAACGTGGCCCCTGGCCCAAGTGAACCAGTGAATCCAATCATTTTTCAAAATAAAGGATTTTGCTAAATAAAAGATTATTCAGACTTGGAGAATGAATACAATGGAAACAATTAATTAATTACCGTGCCAATTGATCCACGGACTGGTACCGGTCCGCGGCCCGGGGGTTGGTGACCACTGAGCTAGACTGCAGTTTGCCGAAATGAATGTCAGTAAACGTAAATCCTTCCGGACAAACGTCTTGTGACAAGAGGAGCTTTTAGGTAAAGCATGTCATTCTACCATTTACTGAAAACAGAATGAGGCCTAAAAAGAAAAGAACACAGTACCTACAGTCAAATATGGTGGAGATTCAAAGATGTTTTGGTGTTTTGCTGCCTCTGGCACTAGGTGCCTTGACTGTGTGCCAGACATCATGAAATCTTACGATTACCAAAGTATTTCGGGACGCAATGTAAGACCCAGTGTCGGAAATCTGGGGTTGTGTTCTATGTTATGGCTGTTCCAGTGGGACAGTGACCCCAAACATACCTCGAAAAGCACCCAGTAATGGATAGAACGAAAGCACTGGCGAGTTCTGAAGTGGCCAGCAATGCATCTGGATCTAAATTCCATTGAACATCTGTGGAGTGATCTTAAAATTGCTGTTGGGTATCAAATATAGTAGAGCTGGACTAACTAGCCAAAGAAGACTGGTCCATTGGAGAGATGCTAAACCTTGTTGATAGTTATAGAAAGCGATTGATTTCAATTCTTCTTTCCAACAGTTGTGCAACCAAATATTAAGTTTACGGTGCCACCAATTTTGTCAGGCCAATTTTTTTTAGTTCTGTGTGAAATTATGTCAAATTTGTCTTTTTTTCTCTACTTTTTCTGTGGTTCCTATTCACACAAAGGAATAAACAGATCTAAACAAAAATATTTGTGATTCCACTAACCTTCTGGGAGAAATACTTTAATGGAAACATTTCAGGGGTGAATACAGTCATTTCCTCCATGACTGTATTCATAAGTAAATATTTATATTACTATTCTGTGTTTAATCACTCTGAACATATCAATTCAATTTGTTATTTATATTGTGCCAGTACAAAGCAAAAATATTTTCAAAGCATTTCATTTTTAAAACATATTTTAAAAACAATGCTTTCAGCACAAAACATGCCTACAAGGTCAAACTGAAGAAAAAAGTAACTTTGTGGTGGTGGGGCTGAGAACTAGCAACATTTCTTCTACAATCATAATAAAAACACAATAATCACCAGTCTGATTGCAGTGTGACCTGTGTTTTCAGGATACAGTTTATCCCTGACAGATATGGTTTCATAAAGTAAACATTATGAGTATGTTGCTCAGATGGAAAATATTACAACAACAACTACTACTACTACTACAACTACTACTACTACTTCAGCTTCATAATAATCATTAGTTCCAGTTCTCATGAACATTTGTGTTTTTGCAAAACTCCATGTGAAAATGCTTCAGAGAAATCACTACAAATAGGTTTCTCTGCTGAAATGATTTTCATGTGACTTTCAAGATCACACTGTTTACTTTTTTTTTTCACAGACGTCAGAGCTAAGGCACCTGTCCTCAGAGTGAAGATTCATATGTCGTTCCAACAATATTGCATTTACAAAACATTTTCCACACTCACTACACCCAAATTGTTTGGTGTGAACAGCCATGTGTCTTTTCAGTCCTCCGGAGTTAGAAAATCCTTTACTACAAATATGACAGGTAGATAGTTTTTCTGCTGTGTGAACACACGCATGACGATTTAGATGCCCTTTTTGTGAAAATCCTTTATTACAAACATCACAAAGAAATGGCTTCTCATTCATGTGAACAAGAATGTGACGCTTTAGAATGCTTTTTAGTAAAAATCCTTTACTGCAAACACTACAAATAAATGGCTTCTCGCCCGTATGAACGATCATATGACTCTTCAGCCCCCATTTTCGAGTAAATCCTTGACTGCAAACATTACAAATAAATGGTTTCTTGCCCGTGTGCACATGCATGTGACTCTTTAGATCCCCTTTTCGTGAAAATCCTTGACTGCAAACACTACAACTAAACGGTTTCTCGCTCACGTGAACGAGCATATGACTCTTTAGATCCCCTTTTCGTGAAAATCCTTGATTACAAGTACTACAAATAAATGGTTTCTCACCCGTGTGAACACGCATGTGATGCGTTAGAGATCCTCTTTGTGAAAATCCTTTACTGCAAACACTACAAATAAACGGCTTCTCCCCCGTGTGAACACGCATGTGAGATTTTAGGCTATGTTTTAGTGAAAATCCTTGACTACAAACACTACAAATAAACGGTTTCTCGGTCGTGTGAACGCTCATGTGAATCTTTAGATCCCCTTTTCGTGAAAATCCTTGACTGCAAACACTACAAATAAACGGTTTCTCGCCTGTGTGAACACCCATGTGAGTTTTCAGGTTTCCTTTTTGTGAAAATCCTTTACTACAAAAGGAACAAATAAATGGTTTTTCTCCTGTGTGAAAATACATATGATTTTTTAGACTCTCTTTGAGTAAAAACCTTTTACTACAAATATCACAAACAAATGTTTTCTCTCCATTATGCCTCCACGTGTGCTTCTTAAGCCTTTCTTTTGTCTTAAATCCTGAGCCACAAATGTTACAAGAAAAAGGGGTTTCTACTGAATGTACTTTCATGTGAAGTTTAAGATTTGTCTTTGCATGAAACCTTTTACAGCAAACATCACAGGCAAATGGTTTCTCTCCAGTATGGACTCTCATATGTGTCTGAAGGTAATTCTTTACTCTAAATGCTTTACCACAAAGATCACAGCTATGTTCCACCTTTCCAGTGTGAACCATCATGTGCAGTTTGACGGAATTCTTACGTTTAAATCTTTTGTCACAAACAGTGCAACCAAATGGTTTCTCTTCAGCTTTTGGTTCAGTCTGAGATGTAACTTTTGAACACAGTTTAGATGTTTTACATTTTTTTGAAACAATCATCTTAGTTTGATGAGGAAAACATACCGGATCTGGTTTCCTGTCAGGTTCTGGTCCTACACAGTCCTCTCCAAGTTTTGCTTCCATCTGGTTAGTTGAGCTGCAGGTTGGAGCTTCAGTGTCTCTGCTGTCTTCAGTTTTGAGGCGATGAAGCTGTAATAACTGGGGTTTCTCCTCTTCCTCAATCTTCACAATGAGTTTTTCTTCCATCAGACTGATCCACTGTTCCTCCTCTTCCTCCTTTACATGAGGGGGTTCTGGGTCCTGTTCGTCCAAACTGGGTGTCAAGTCATGGGGAACCTCTTCTTTTATCACCAAAACTTGATGGACTGGAGACATTCAAACATTAATGACTACTTGCAAAAAATGTTAATGATTAAATCATTCAGATACAAGCAGGTAGAGCAGCGTCTGCACTTTCTGCGGCAGATTAGAAAAGCAAACCTCCCTCCTTCCTTCCTCACCGTTTTCAACAGAAGGAGAACGTACTGACCAGCTGCATCGCTGTCTGGTCTGAGGCCTGTAATGCCTCAGATTGGAAATGTGTAGAGAGGCAAGGCAAGTTTATTTGTATAACACCTTTCAGTAACTAGACAATTCAAAGTGCTGTACATGAACAGAACATAAGAAAACATACAGAGAAAGCACTTTGCAGTGGAATAAAAGCAGCAGGTCAAGATAAAAGATAACGCTGGTCTACAAACCTCAACATTAACATTCAATGGCAACTCTAAACAAATAGGTTTTAACTGTTAGATATTATACAAAACTACAGATTGCTGGAGCTGCTGAAAGCAGTTACTGTAAAATAACATAACTCACTAACACCATGGTTGTCATGTGGAATATATAAACAAATGGTCAGTGTACATGTAGATAAACTTTGTGGCTAAACTCTGCTAATGCACAGTCTGACAGTGACACGTCTTCTATAGAAAATATGTGAGGAGTGTTCTGCTCCTACAGGGGCGTGTCCTTGCTGATTTATTAGAAGCTGATGTAACCCTTATCCTGGGCTCTTCCCCATTCTCCCTGCATCATGGTCAATATAAGAGCCCAGTACTGAGCTGTACTAGTTTTCTGGATTGTTTAGATTAAATGTGTTAAAGTAAAGTTTCTGTTTCAGGAGTAATTTCTTATTAAGGAAGTCATTAATAAAAAAAGGACTGGGAGGACCTCCGACAGTGGGTGGGGATCAATAAAAACTGGTGTTTCTGTCATGACCTGGAGGTGGATGTTTTCTTTGTTTGTTTGGCTAAGGGGCTACAGAGGAGATGATCACGAGCAGCACAGAGATAATAAGGTGAGAAAATTCCTTTTCAAATATCTGCACATGTCAGATCCTGTGTGAAGTGGATTTCTTGTATTTTTGAAGGCAGAGGAAGGTTATAACATCCCACTGGCGTATTAGTTATTTTGGCGCTTTGTGCTTTGTTTTTGCTCAATTTGTTAGTAAATAAGACCTTTCATGTTTATTTTTACAATTTTAACGGCAGTACTTACTGCACAGGCACAGCAGGGGTTAAAACAAGGAGGCAAAGGCTCTTAAAGTTGGTGTTAGATCGTTTTATTTAATTAATGACAGTTGGTCTTCGATCACGCCGAGCTGCCGCTTTACAGCAAGGTATTTCAGACAGTCAGGCTCAGTCCAGCATTATTTCATTGTGATTTACTACGTAAGCCAAACATTGTAATAGTTCTGCAATACTGCCACTAGATGGCGCCACGTCTGTTTATATCTGCTAATCATGGGGCTGGGACTATATTTATCCACAAAAAGGACCATCAAAACATTATCAGGATGGAGGCTTGGTGTATATAACCTTATTTTATCATGAGGAAACGTTTTTTGGTCTTTTTTTACAAGCATATAACGTGGCTATGTTAACATCATTGACCTAAACTTCATCCCAATTTTGTTGTTCCAGGTCTCTCTTTAATGACTCCAAAACTTTCCCATTAAGAATCGTGCTTTATTATAGTTATGTTTATAGACCGTAAACACAGGTAAAGGATCATTGACATCAGTCATCAAGATCCCAGTTTCCCCCCAATCCCTCAGTAACATTAGTGAAAATATTATCAATAATTGTTGCACTATGTGTAGTAATTATTGTTGCTTTGCTTATTAAAGGATACACACCTAAACTATACGTTGAATTAATAAATGCATTTGTTGTCCTTAATCCACACACATTTGCCAGATCGATCTCCACCCAAAAACACACCCTTATTTGAGATTCTGTCAAACAACTAAATGATTTCCTCTGTAAATAGCTCAACACAGGAGCCTGGTACTCTATAAAAACTTAAATAATGATTTTTTTTAGTTTTTTCTCTCAAGATTTCTATTGTAATAACTTCCATAGTGTTGTTAACAACAGTTGTCATGCTGCTAACTGCTTTACACTTTAAATATGCACCTATGTATAAAGCGACTCCTCCACCTTTTTTGTTTTTTCTATTCAAATAATCCCATCTCGTATCCCTTTATCTGAACTTGATCAATGTCTTCATCTTTTAACCACATTTCTGTTACTCCAATTACCCCAAATATTTTCTTGGTCTGTATTCAGTAGTCCTTTATTTTATTTTATTTTATTGCATTTCAGACTTCTACTGTTGAAATGGATGATTGATAATTTTTTTATTATTATTTTATAATCAGTTTCATAACGCCTGGCCCATTGCAGGTTAAAAGGCAACAATTAACCCAGATGCAACAACTGTAGCATTACATTGAATTGAATGAACATAGCAACACAAGTCTAGAAGACTGTAACACCAACAAACATTTGACTTCATGTTGTTACTCACCTATCCGGAGGAGTAAAGCTAGCTCTAGGGATGGGTACCTTTCACATTGAACTGATACTTTAAGGCAAGGCAAGGCAGACTTATTTCTATAGCACATTTCAGTACAAAGACAATGCAAAGTGCTTTACATGATTAAATACTTGGTACCTGGGAATTAATACCGATACTTAACGGTACCTATTTTCGGTACTTTTGTGTGTTTACGTAGTAATAAATGTCAGTTTATTAATAAAATCTCTACATTTTTCAATTTAACATTTATTCCCAATATCTAAACTTGATTTAGATATTAGTTATTAAATAATTTATTACTTTTAATGCATTGCCTGAAAAATAATTAAGGGAATGTAATAATAAAGTTCTACCAAAACAACAGTTATGAAAGACACAGAGTGAACGAGTTGAATAAGAAATTGAAGCCGTGTGTGAATAAAATTCAGGGAATTGTTTTAAGTACAACAGTTTCAGAGAAGGAAAAAACATATTAAAAACATTTTATCCCGCTTTGTAAATCAGGGCGGGATAAATTTACAATGAGGGAACAGAGAGGCTGTCCTCTCTGCTTTCTTTGCTCTGACTGCAGGCGAGTTTCAGGACGAGGCAGCTGTCTGTCTGACTAGGAGACAGTGCTTGGAGAAGTGCTTAGACAATAACTCCAGAACATTTGTTACTTTCACAGGAAGTCACCGATAACAAAAGAAAGTTGCTAGATTTTTCACAAGTCGCTTTTTTGAAAAAAGGTCTCTGGATGGGTCTGAAAAGTTGCTAATATAGCGAGAAATTTCCAAAATTGGCAGCAGTGAACAGTTGTTTCCCCAGTATTCCCACCACTGATCTTGCACCTCACAAATATTGCAGGGAGCATGATCTGATGCGCATTTTGAAAAGCTGAGACATAGCTTTTTATTAAACATGCTTTGCTAATGTCATCTTGCTCTTGTGTGTGCAATGCTGTGTTCATGTTTACCATGGAAAACTGCCCACTCTTCTACTCCGTCAGTGTAACAGTGATGTGTTTAGGTATCGAAACACGGTACCGTTTGATTTTACATGAATCGGTACCCGGTAGTACAGACGGGATTCGGTCTGTACCTATAAAAGTACTGAATTTGGTACCCATCCCTAGCTAGCTCTGAATAAAAACAGAGCTGCTTTTGTTCTTGAAATGATCTCTACCTTGGAAACGTGAAGCCAATGTTAATCCTTGTTTTGTCTCTTTCCTTATCTGACAACTTCTTTGCCAAAGACCTTTGTTTTTTGTAGTAATAATGGGTCCTGACCATCTTCAAGTGGTGGTGGCATTTTATGGGAGGGAGAGACTAAGCTATGGGGTGCCCCCAGGGACATATATCAAAATTAACTTCCATATACACATGTTAAATTAAACTCTTCCATATAATATAGTGAAAACCGTGCATAAACACTAGTGAAATGCTCTCACACACACTAGTGAAAACATTTACCTCTTATATAACCTACTGAAAACCGTGCACAAACACTAGTGAAAAGCTCTCACATAAACTAATGAAAACATTTACCTCTTATATAACCTACTCAAACGTTCTCATATAAAGTAGTGAGAACTGTTCATATAAACTGGTGAAAAGCTTTACCTTTCATATACACTACTGAAAAGCTTTCATATACACTACTGAAAAGCTTTCACACACACTACTAAAAAAGCTTTTATATACACTACTGAAAAGCTCTCACACACACTACTAAAAAAGCTTTCATAAACACTACTGAAAAGCTTTCATAAACACTACTAAAAAGCTTTTATATACACTACTGAAAAGCTTTTATATACACTACTGAAAAGCTCTCACACACACTACTAAAAAAGCTTTCATAAACACTACTGAAAAGCTTTTATATACACTACTGAAAAGCTTTTATATACACTACTGAAAAGCTCTCACACACTACTGAAAAGCTTTTATATACACTACTGAAAAGCTTTTATATACACTACTGAAAAGCTTTTATATACACTACTGAAAAGCTCTCACACACTACTGAAAAAGCTTTTATATACACTACTGAAAAGCTTTCATATACACTACTGAAAAGCTTTCATATACACTACTGAAAAGCTTTCATATACACTACTGAAAAGCTTTCATACACACTGCTGAAAAGCTTTCATACATACTACTGAAAAGCTACGGATTTCAGTTGAAACGGAAGGCATTTCACTTGAAACGGAAGGCATTTCAGTGAAACAGGAAGGAATGTCACTAACCCGGAAGTTATTATAAACAGAGGTCATTCCGGTTAGCTCTGTACATTTTGTGCAATCTCCGGCCGAATAAAATTATTGATTACTGCTGAGTAGTGATGGGTCCGGCAACACCGATGCATCGGCGCATGCGTCGAGCTCATAGAGCAAACCCCGTGTCGATGCGCGGGGAAAGTCACGTGATCGATACAGGAACTGTTTCGAACTGACGGACGCGCCAAACTGTGTTTATAAGCAGTGTTCTGTTCCCTCTAAGCTGCGCGCGTGTGCATTCGCGCATCTGGATTCAGCACGCACATCAAAGCTATGCTGCGCAGTAAATAAAAGCCAAGCTGAACTGCTCGTTCTTTTTTTAACCATTTTACAACTCTGGTGAGATGGTGTTCCGCAGTCTCGCTCTGTGAGTGCCAGGTGCTGATCGGAGCGCACCACTGATGGGTTTGGCAGACGCCTTTATGGTTGGGCAGGTTGCGCTGTGCGTCTTTGTTCTGAGACTTGTGTCAGAAAAAAACGGCTGAACTACCTTGAGTGGGTTGTACATCACTCTGTCATACTCAGCGTTTCTGATTTGAAAACAGATGATATAAGTCAGGTAACTAAACACAGCGCCCGATCAACCATGAGTTGAACGTGAACACGAGCATGAAAAAAAGCCCGATCAATGGAACGCAAATAACGCGATTCACCATGGCAACGACAGGAAATAAGCTTGGAAATGCGCATGTCCTGCGAATAGAATTAGAAATCTTTAAAGAAGGCATATGGACAATATTAAACCATAAGAAACAATGCCGTTGCTGCTGAAAACCGCTAGAGAAAATTAAGTAATATATAATAATAATAGTAATTGTTAAAAAAGTCAATGCATGCGCAATATGAAAGTTATGTGATGGAGAATTAAAGCTGTTTTCTCACACTTCACTAGTTCAACACAAAAGGGTGTGTGTGTGTGTGTGTGTGTGTGTGGAGGGGGGGGGCAATCATTACTAAAAGCATTGAAAGGACATGTCAGCAAATCATGATAAAGTACAGCTTAACCAGGCAAGGTTAAGTTAAAAGTTTTATGTTTAACAGTACTCAACTAAAGCATTAATTGGCTATATTCAACATATGCAATTAATGATGGGATGGTGTGTGTTATTGAAATAACTGATATGTTCATCTTTGTGCCATTGTTCACCAATCCTTCTAAAAATGAGTTGACACTGATTGTCTTGTAGATGTTTAATCTGCCAATCTCACTTTATATTAACTACATAGGCTATATGGAATGGAAATTTAGAGCTGGAAGTGCCGAAATTTGATACAGAATAAATTATTGCTTTCATTCTGCATAGTTATTTTATTAATCTTGTGGGTCTCTGACTATGGAACACCTTTAAAGTGTAACTGAATAACATTTCTGACAGCGCAACATACAGTTTCCTCTGAGAGGTTTTCTGTGTCTCCTACGTTATTAAAAAGCTGCCGTTGGCATAAAAATGAAGAGCAGCACAAAGAAATTGTTCAGAACTGAGAGCGTTCCTTCGTTGTCTTAGAAAAGCGATGTGCGGCTGAGGATATTGAAATAAATCATCTGACGACCCCAAATGAGCCCTAGCCAGGACCATCTTCACAAAAGCTGTCTCCCCCTACTTCAGGCATGTTATTGGGCATGTTTGTTGTTTATAAATCATGTACTAAAATGCCAATTTGTTCTTTTTACATAACATTTGGCAACATTTGACATCGAAGTGGGCAGGCAGACCAAAAGTGCCAGCTAATGCTATCCAGGAGGTGCACAGATACTTGGCAGAGGGTCCCAAGATCCTATGATATACTGGAAAAACGAAAAGACAGTCTGTCCAAACCTCTTCCGCTTTTCATTACAATTTCTCTGAACTCCAGCATCATCTGTGCTTCATCGGGTATTTTCTACTGCTGGAGAAGTGATATCAAAAAAGCGTAACAGATTCAATATTCATTATCAAAACGTCGAAACAACTTATTTTTTTGAATAAAAATTTGTAAAAAAAAAAAAAAATGCCAGTCCACAAGCATCCTCATTCACAACATTTTTACTTAGAGGTTATTACGTTATGATACAGGTTCACATTATTTATTGACTGTATAAAAAAAATCAAAGATATTTTAAATTCAAATGAAAATATGAAATAATACAATGCAACATACAATGACTTAAATTGTATTATTGTGTATACTAGGTCATCTAATCAGTGTCAGTTAACGCTGTCAACTAGGTTGCCTGTAGGGATTTTTAACGTCCAGCAGGTGTCAGTATTCAGTGACACAGTATCGGCACAGTATCAATACAGTTTGGCAACGTGTCGAAACACTTCATGACGCCTCATCGACCCAACACTACTGCTCAGCTACCCGCTGAACACCTCACAGAAGCAGGGGCATTTCTCAACTTTATTTTGGCTTCAACGGAGACCCTGTTCCGGATCCTGTCAAATGCTACAACGCTAAACCGCTATTTCAGTAGTGTATATAAAAGCTTTTCAGTAGTGTATATAAAAGCTTTTTTAGTAGTGTATATAAAAGCTTTTCAGTAGTGTATATAAAAGCTTTTTTAGTAGTGTGTGTGAGAGCTTTTCAGTAGTGTTTATGAAAGCTTTTCAGTAGTGTATATAAAAGCTTTTCAGTAGTGTATATAAAAGCTTTTTTAGTAGTGTGTGTGAGAGCTTTTCAGTAGTGTATATAAAAGCTTTTCAGTAGTGTATATAAAAGCTTTTTTAGTAGTGTGTGTGAGAGCTTTTCAGTAGTGTTTATGAAAGCTTTTCAGTAGTGTATATAAAAGCTTTTCAGTAGTGTTTATGAAAGCTTTTTTAGTAGTGTGTGTGAGAGCTTTTCAGTAGTGTATATGAAAGCTTTTCAGTAGTGTATATAAAAGCTTTTCAGCAGTGTTTATGAAAGCTTTTCAGTAGTGTATATGAAAGGTAAAGCTTTTCACCAGTTTATATGAACAGTTCTCACTACTTTGTATGAGAACGTTTGAGTAGGTTATATAAGAGGTAAATGTTTTCACTAGTTTATGTGAGAGCTTTTCACTAGTGTTTGTGCACGGTTTTCAGTAGGTTATATAAGAGGTAAATGTTTTCACTAGTGTGTGTGAGAGCATTTCACTAGTGTTTATGCACGGTTTTCACTATATTATATGGAAGAGTTTAATTTAACATGTGTATATGGAAGTTAATTTTGATATATGTCCCTGGGGGCACCCCATACTAAGCCCTGAGTGGTATCTATTCACATGCACGTACATCATGGGTATCACAATAGGTATGTGTGTAGGGAACGTGTCCCCCCCCCCCCCCACACACACTTTTGAAAACTATCTGATTGGACCCCATGACAGGTACAAAAATATGACTTAAACTTGCACTGTTTCTTTTGCTTCCCAAAAGAATCCATTCCACTTGATTGATAGGAGAATACATAGGCTATATACGTCTAAAACTCCACTCCGTGTTTTCCCTGTTACCCTAGCATCTCACTGCCTCAGGGCATTCTCTAAGCATAAATAAACTGGATGGCAGCTGAAAACCGGGCAAGGTAAGGTCAGTTTCACTGACATCTCATAAAGCTTTTGGTAAAAGCGTTTTTACATGGCCTTTAAATGAGCCCTGGGTCACTTTAAATGAAAAAACACATTTAGGAGGAATCTACTTAACTTTGCTTTACTAGTATGGATGACGTGTTTGAAACATCTGATCCCTCCCCAGACACAATTTACATCAGAAGATTCCAAACAAAGTGCACCACGATCAATTACATGTAGCAGAGACCCTGCATAATTGAATCAGTGACAGCTTTGGTAATGAGCTTAAACGTCTTTGAGTTACTAAAATCAACCTATTCAAGACAGAAATCACTGTATGATAGGATATGGCCTGTATTATCAACTAAGGCTACGTTCACACTGCAGGCCTTGATGCTCAATTCCGGTTTTTTTGTGAAATCAGATTTTTTTGCTTGGTCGTTCACATTTCCAAATATATGCGACTTGTATGTGATCTCCTGTGTGAACTGAATTCATTCAACTTAAGTGTCCCGCATGCGCACTCGAGGATGCGATGACGTCACACGTAGCAAGCGTCCTCAGTGTTTGCGGAAGTAAACATGGATTATAATGCTGGCGCGCATTTTGCTATCATTAATTTATTTTCTAACCGGAGCCTTCTCTCCATTGACTGCTCTCGTCATTGTTGTCCGCTATGAGTGTCGTTTTTCTTTCTGCTTCTGCATAGCAGGACGCAGATTAGTGACGTTTGTCGAGTATCGGTGACTAACAGGTCGGATAAATGCGACCCGGCCATTCAGACACAGGTCGCATTTGAAAAGATCCGATCTGTGTTGTTCAGACTGTCATGAAAAGATCAGATCCAGGTCGCATATGGGCAAAAAAATCAGAATAGGGCTTGGGATCCGCGTTGCATTGTGGGACGTGGCGGCCATGTTGATGGCTACGCGACCGTTAACATAGCGCTTACATTACGTTGTTGAACAAGGAGACGCAGTGGTAGAATAGATAGAAAAAAGATGTTAAAATCCCGAAAAGGATCTGGAATTTACCGGGACACATTAAACAGAGAAGCCAGGGACCGGTATGTTGATAAAATCAGTATTATTAATAATTTGGATCCATATGAAGTTGCAAACAATGAGTGGAGCACCGACGACGACTTGTTGCCACCGTTTTCCATATCGGACGTCTTCGGCTACCTTGTTTGTGGTGTGAGCGCCTATACTTCAGAACAGATCCAAAGCTACAAGTCCTTGGAGTCTCATGTGCAGTTCACCAATGTATGGGTTCAGGAGCTGCAGATCTTAAAGCCAGCAAACAGTGGGAACACAGTAATCGCACAAAGGTAAGCTGCTCAGACGGGCTCTGGCACCTGCTGGTTTAGTAGCTGCTAACCGTTAGTGCTAACAACGACTCACGCATGTAATGTACTTTTAACTAGCTGCTATGTGTTTCAAAGGTGTAGTTAGTAACGTTAACTGCCAAACCTCCCTAAACCCTCCGGGTTTCTCACGTATTTGAGCCTTTTCCCGCTGCCGTTTTAGTATTTTCCCGTAAAAGATCCCATATTTTAACTCTCATAACATTAACGTTAGCCCTTCCATCGGACCTGTCAGTCTCTGTACTGTTGCTACCCCCTTGCCTTTCCAGAAACACGACGCTTTTCAAAGCATCGTTTTGCTTACTTGAAGGCAACCTTTGTGTGATGTCCTTTTTAAGAGAACAGCGTGGTTGTTGTGAGAGCATGATTTCACGCCAATCTGTAAGCAAAATCACGTCTTCTACTGAAGAGGATGAAATGCTATATCAACCGTCTCTGGGCGCGCATTCATGCATGTATGTGGTGTCGCGGTTGAAGGAAAGAAACAATGTCGGCTATAAAATAAAACCATGCATCTTTAACTTACCAGAATGAAAATGCAGGGAACACACTCTCATTGACATCGGGATACTGTGGAAAGTTATGTTCGGTCGTCTTACAGCCGCGATCCAAGCGAGCCGACGACTCGCTGACACTTGTTCTCCGTGGTTGCGCCTCCAGGCAGGAAAGTGGTGGAAAGTTAACCCATTTTCGATTTTTTTTTCCCATGGCGATCATATGTTGCGCTGTTACAGCCCACAACACAGCAACGGTTTACCATGGTTGAAAGCAAGTTAAGGTGAAATTAATCAAATTAAAACACGGCTGAGAGGGAGTACAGTACGCGGTAGTCATAGGCAGTAGTCTGAGTAGCGGTAACGGAGGCCATCAACATGGCAGCCACGCAAAGTGCTTACGTCACGATGCCCAAGCCCTATTGGGTCACTTCAGGCTGTAGTGTGAACGTAGCCTAAGTGAATTGGAGACCAAATGCCCTTTTCAAACCATTCACTGTAAAATAATGATCTGTTTCTAAAAGTAACATATCTATTATTCCATATTGCAGCATTATAAGGGCTAAAATTATTGTTATACAGAAGTTTCCAATATAAGAGAACATGTTTGTGGATAATTTGACAGGAAGCAGTTGAATCATGAAGTCACACTTAATCAAGAACTCGACATTGTCAGGGTTTAGTTTTAGTCTGGCCTTTTTTGTTTGGTTTTCAGTTCCTCCTCCTCCTCTCACTGAGCTTACCCTTCACTCCCTCTGCAATCAGTCACACCTGTTTGACATTAATTAATCAGACTCACTCCAACTGCCAGCCTCCCTACTTAAGCCTCCCTCAATCTTCACTTCCTTGCCGGTCCGTCATCAGACTCCACTCTCTCCTCGCCTATCTACCTGGTTTGCTCCTGCCTGCTGTTGGAATCCTGCCACCTCTGAGTGTCAAGTTAAGTCTCTGCCTGTTACTGGACTATCTGCCACCTCTCTGTCTCAAACCTCTGCCCACTGTTGGAATTACCTGTCTCTGCTGTGCTCCAGCTGCCTCTGCCGACTGTTGGAATTACGTGCCGCATCTGTGCTTCACCTCCTGGACTTAATCTGCCACCTCTCAGTGTCAAGCCTCTGCTTGCTTTTGAAATTACCTGCCTCATCTGTGCTGCTAGCCGCTGGGTTTCCTGCCTCCTCTGTGCTCCAGCAATCCTGCCATCCAGGACTCTCTCTCCAGGCCATCAGCTCCTGCTCACATCTACACCCCTGTTCCAGTCCAGTCCTGCCTCCCTGGTTTCATCTGTCACTACTCATCTTCCTTTCAATAAACTCTCAGTTTTAGCTCCGTGTGTGTGTGGTGTATTTCTGGGTTCATCCAGAAAAATCATGACAGACACCATCTAATCTCCTAAAACTTTCCCTGGGAATATGATTCCAAAGGTTATTGTTGGCCAAAAATAATTTTACCTAGGGTTGGATGATATAGAAAAAAAGCATAGTTATAAAATAGAAATCATATTAATCAATATCGATAATTATCAACAACTTCAAAACATATTTTAAGTGCAGCCCTGGACACTTTATGCTGTGGCTAGGCGACCTATTTTTAGATAAAGAACAAACACTGGATTCAAACACAACCCTTTATTCAACCAACTTTTTAACAAAAAGAAAAAAGCATGCTCCCTGAACTCTTTAAAGGAGAAGTCCGGTCAACAAGAAAAAAATCAGTGGATCATTAGCTATACCTAAAACTAATACGTTTGTGGTGATTTAATGAATTTAGCGTTAATCAATAAGAAAATAAAAGCATAAATTGTCGTCTCAATCACTGTGTATGGGGGCGGCCATTATTGCCCAGATACGGGCAATAATGGCCGCCTGACATCACATCCTGTGACGTAATGTAAGGCACCGCGCTCTACAAGCTGATTCGATAGGAACTGTTGTACACAGCTGCGATCAACAATTATTTCGGATTTCCAGAGGACTTCACTATTGAAATTCGCTGGAGCTATTGTTGAAGCAACAATGTCCACGTGCATTTGCCCTTGGATGTTCCAATACATCGGGTGAAAGTGGAAAAAACCTTTTTTTCACCTTTCCAATTCACAATCCACCACGGGCTCTTTTGTTGGATTGCCTACTTGACGAGGGAGGATTTGCCATCGAACTTCTGGCCAGAGAGAAAACACGTCATCTGTAGCCAACATATCGAAGAAGAAAGTCTTCAAGATGACATGAGAGCGAGACTTTTCGGTAGGTTTTTCTTTTTTATAATGTAGAATTTGCGAGAACATTTGTTTACCCGACCAGAGCGGCGGAGTGATACGACACACTTGGAAAGAATGCTCACTGTTGCAAGCCCACTTATTTAATGCGACTTTGGTCTTATTTTTTTCTAAAGTTGCATGTAAATTTCATGAGTTGCAGGTTGCAGTTTTTTTGGGCTTGTTTCTGAAAGTGAAGTGGCTTGTTTTGGCTCTAAACTAAGTGACGCCGAAATATCCCTCCGCCTCATAACGCACTGCAGCTCCTCCTCACAGCAGCAGAGAGTAAACTCAGAAGGAGCCGCTCTGCCTGTATTTTCTGCAGTTTACGGTTGCAATAACTGATGATAACTGCTGAAAGTAGATTAGATGGTGCAGATCACCATTTTGAACAGAGATTGGTTCTAAAGATGAGTTTTATACTCCTCTTTTAACATTGCAGAACCCAACCCATAAACCGTACTGTAATGCTTATTTGTTGTCTTTTTATGTCTCTTAAATGTAAAATTAGTATTAATTTAAATTTAAATGCTTAATACCATGTCTATCTTTGTTTAAGAGGTTAAAAAAATATTTTGGCATGAAAACGGGTATTTATTTACAAGGGGACAGATGGGGCATTGGGAATTGCTCGACAGCGGATCCCACAACCTGACGTCACAAACTGGGAGGTGGCAGTACTGTTCTTCACCAAGATGGCTGCCCCCACTAAAGGACCTTCAAATGAAAATTACTCTTAATTAAAAAAGCTTATCATTTATTGAACAGTATGTAATAATTTTATATTTAAAGTACTTTCAGCAGTTTGAATTCTGATTTTAACCGGACTTCTCCTTTAAAGGGGGTGGAGTTTGGTTCCCAGGTGTGCATTTGAGATTGGTTGGTATGTAATGACTGTAATATTAACCTACATGGCTAGAATACAAAAGGAAGAAAAACTGTTATTCAATTGAACTTTTTATTGACCCTTTTTTTTCTATCATCGATATACATATATTGATCGATATATATTGTTATTGAATTATCGTCCAGCCCTAATTTTAACCAGTTATTTTTAAGGGTGTTGTTCACAAAATCAAAGTCAATAGCTTGTAGGACCCCTTTCCTCATACTTTTGGTTAATAATACGTTAACATAATGTGTTTTTTTTTTCCTTCTTCAAATATAGGCAAAAATCACCTGATAAATTTTTTTGATGGCTCTGTTCGAGAAAGCCAAATAATGTGCTGGTTAAATGCATCTTGAAACACTCTAGCCAAAAGGTACATTTAGATTTACCATTATCAATTACTTTCCAAATATTTTCATATTCTCTTTCAGCAGAGTTTTTTATATAAGAATTGGTAAATATTTCACAGTGTATAGGTATGCCTTACGCTTCATTGAAATGAGTTTGATGAATTGACATCAGTTCACATTTGTTAAAATTGTGGTTCAAGCCTGAGGCATTTGAAAAAGTATGAACTAAATATAAAATATTTTGAGCATTCTGTTAAGTGATTGATAAAAATGGTTGCAACGTAGGCCAATCTGCTGGTGAGTAAAGGCATTCCAAGAGCATCTGATGGAGCAAAATTTGAATTCTGTATAAAAATCAAAAGGGTTTCTACTCCTATGACAAAAATAAAAGGGGAGATTGTGAACCTTGTTTCACGTGTTCTATTTTAAAGCGAGGTGATGTACCACCTGGTAAAGAGACAGACCCGTGTGTATCTTCATAGATTCTAAAATAGGTCTAAATTAGGTGCCAAAGCCAAATAGTTTTCAGCAGTTAAGATAAACCGCTGTTCAGTAGAATCAAAGGCTTTGTATAAATCAAGAAACAAAGCATAACCATAATTTTTATTCAGAAGTTGTAGTCTAGGACAAGGCTTCCCAAATTTTTCAGCCTGCAAGACCAAAATAACAGGGCCAGAGACTAGTGACCCCCTTTTGGCGGGTGGGATTTTCTTTTTCTTTTTTTGTTTGTGGAAATTATGAGACAGAGTCAAAAAATTAAGAAACAAAGCAGTATCTTTTATAAGAACGCTTACAAAAATTTGACATATGGTCAATGTGAAATAGACCACATCATAATTATAGTCCCCTCCTGTAATAATATTTGTAGATGGACTGGTAGGTTTGAGACTGACAATGTTTTCAGAAATTTCTAAAAGCAAATGTTTGTTTAGACCAGGGGTATTAAATCCATTGCTATTATTAAGATCTAAAACACAATTAACCAATGCCCAATCTCACTAGATTTAAAAGTCAACATTTTACCTGGTGAATTATGGAAAAGGAGAACTAAACCTGCTGATTCACTGGAGCTGTGATCAAAGATAACTTTGTCTTGACTGACTTTTTACCTGACTGGTTTATCCAAGTTTGTAATAATTTTCTTGCAGAGACATAAAAAAAAATCATGGTTTACGGTGTAAATGATCTTTCTGTCAGTATGCTAACTTTAAGAATCTTTTTACTCAATAGCTGGTTTTAATTTGTAGATAAAGTTCAATATGCAAGCATGAAGCTTCACCATTGTTTTAAAACTGGACTGGTTAGAAGCTAATTCTGCTGTTGGATTATGTATGCAGGCTTTTGATGGACTACTGATCTGTCCAAAGCGTTCTTTGGTTCTGCTGCAATGATTGCTGGGATACATATACATATGTTTATCACTTTGGTACTTTACCTACTACAGCAGATCTTTAATAACCAGCCAGAGTTTATTTCATTGATTTTACACAAACTAATGTGTATCACTTACTGAGATCTTTACTGTCTTGTTTCTGCTCCAGTTCTGATGAGGATCCTGCAGGTATGGGAGGCACCGAACTGAGTCCTCCAGGCTCCTCTGCTTCAACCTTCATCATCTCAGACATCCTCTGTACACCTGGGATTCTCCTTTTATCAATCTTTGTTTGCAACCTTAACGTGTTCTAGTAGATCAAGGTTTCAGTCATATAACCATGTGTCTTCTGTTTTTATGCGTCCTGGAACTGGAATCAGACACAAATCAAAACGTGATCAAATCAAGATGACCAGAAAATGTAAACAGCAGCAGAGCTGCAGTGATGCTGCAGAGCAGAGAGTCTGATACCTTGGTCAGCAGCTCTGTGTCCTCTCTGCAACTGTCCCCAGTCTCTCGGTCCTCAGCTGGACAACAAGGTTAGAGGAGGAGTCCACAGAGGATGGGGTCTTCCCCGCACACTCCAATCAATTCAGTCTGGACTGGACGAGTCTCTGTTGTTAGCAACTTTAGCTCCACGGGGGCTAATCTGGACTATTAATCGTCCAGAATACTAATGAAGGCATATTACTTTAAGAGGTTCAAAACAGACTTATAAAAGTCACATCCTCACGCAGACTATCTACTTAAATCAGAGAGATCAATTACCGAGCGGTTTTACGCAAACATGAGTGAGCTAGTGGTTAAAGCGAGGCGTTTGCGTCCAGGAGGGGCTGCCGGTTCCCCGGTTTGCACCCCAGAGTGCCTGAGCAAGGGATGGGTTAAATGCAGAAGGCAGATTTCATTAGAATGTACAAAGCTGAAACGACAATTAAACATACAATAATGCTGAAAACAAGTTTTAAGAGGTTTTTCGAGAAGCGTCTGGGTGCAGGTAGCGCATCTTGAGGAGCTCCGCAAGAAGCGGAAGTGATATACAGGAACTACATCAATTTTGGAATGGAAACGCCTTAAAGAGAGCTTAAAAATAGATCATAACTTAACTGACAAACTGCAGAGCTCTATCGTGCTTAAAAACACTTGAGCTATTTGCAAGATTTCCAAACTTACAATGAAGACGATAAATAAGATATAAAATGTGTTTTACTATTGGCTCCCATCTGCTGCGGAGCCAGACGGCATTCCTGAAATCTGAAGGGAAATGGCAGACTTAAACAACTTGCACTACATACACGTTTGAATGTGAAATGACAACAAATAACTTGTTACATAGACCTACTTACTTTAAAAATAAAACATCACAGAAGCACTGCTTCGTTTTATTTTAGTTGTTGGAGTTCCTTTAATTATTACTCTGCTAAGGCATGAATTCTAAAATAGATTTTTAGTGGGGGGAAAAGCCTATGATATGTATTAAATATGTAAATGAATTACAAAATGAATTATATAAATTATAATTATAAATGAATTACAAATAATAAAATATATATATATATATATATATATATATATATATATATATATATATATATATATATATATATATATATATATATATATATAAATAAAACCTTCAACATGTGTATTTTTGAATTCAAAAACTTGTCTTCCACACACCATTTAAATTTGCTTGCTTGGGTAATTTAACAGGCTTTAGTTCAGTGTTTTAACATTGCAGTTGCACATTAATAGAAGAACAGGCAATTTACAGGGCAAACAAAGCTGAATGGGAAAGTTCAGAGTCTTCACAGCTGGTGGGGGACTGAAAACTCAAACATTCTCACGTCTATGATCTATAAAAGTATCTGTCTGTGCTAGATACAAAACTAAGCTTTTTAAATAAAATGACTATTTTCTTTTTAATACGTGTTGGTAGCAATCAATTAGACCTCTGCCTCCAGTCAAGGATTTGGATACATCTCAGATGTATCTCAAATTATAAATTTGTGAAAAGTTAAAAATAAATTTTCACTCATTTCAGTGAATCTCATATGTTCAGTATACAATGAAATTTTCAGCCTTGAAAATTAAAATATTACTTAACCTTAATAGAAAGAAATACCAGGCTTGTGAGATTATGCTCATTTCTATGCAATCAGTACTTGGTTGGGCCTCCTTTTGCATGAATTACTGCATTAATGCAGCTTGGCATGGAGGTGATCTGCCTGTGGTTCTGCTGAGATGTAATAGAAGCACATGTTGCTTTAATAGCAGTCTGAATTTAAAATGTCACAAAAAAGGAAGACAAACATTGCCAGATGTTCAATCAAGTTTATTCATCAAAATGGATTTATTAGACAAATAAGACAACTTCAATGTTTCATCACAACAAATACATCTAAAAGCACCACGGTGATGACCAGATATCAGACAGAATTGCTACATGGATGCTCATTAGCAGCTGTCAATTCAGCTCTGTAGCATGGGGGATCATCATGAAGCTGGACATTTGTAGACGCAAGCTAGTCTTCCTACGTTTGACCCCCAGATGCCCTAAAAGAAGAACTGTGTCAAAATGCTTTATGTAATGGACCCTTGCTTTCAACACAAGATTGAAATGCTCCATAAAGTTTCATTTGACAATCTCTAATAGTTACTTTCTCCTCACTGAACAATGAAAGACAAGTAATGCTCTGCTTTGATATACTCTAACAACTCTTAGTTTTCACCATTAAAGAATACAACTCAGAAGAGGTAAATGCAGTCATGGATGAATTTGTTGGCACCCATGAAATTTTTCCTAAAGTGTTTCTCTCACAAAGTTCAATTACACATATTTATGTTAATATGTTTATTTCCTTTGTGGGTATTGGGACACCACAAAAAAGTAGAGATGTTATGAGATGAGCTGAGGCTTCAAAGGGTTTTGGCAAAGCTCTTTTAGCACATAACTTATATAAAAGGTCAAATTAAAGAAAAAAGTATCTTTGTGGTGGTGGGGCTGAGAAATGTAGAACATTTCTTCTACAATTATAGAAAAGCTGAATAATAAACAGTTTGATTGCTGGGTGACCTGTGTTTTCAGGCTGCAGTTTATGCCTTACAGATATGGTTTCTTACAGAAAACATTATGAGCATGTTGCGGAGAGTGTGATGGATTGATGGAAAATAGTACAACTATTATCAATAACTTTAATGCTAAAGTTAAAAACTTAATTTTAACCTCATAATAATCATTAGTTGCAGCCCCCATGACCATTAATGATTTTTTGCAAAACTGCATGTTGTGAAAATGCTTCAGTTAAATCGCTACAACAGGTTTCTCTCCTGAACTGATTTTCATGTCACTTTCAAGATCACAATTTTTTTACAGACTTCACAGCTAAGGCACCTCGCCTCAAAGTGTAGTCTCGTTTGTCGCTACAATGATATTGTCTTTAAAAAACATCTTCCACACTCACAGCAGCTAAATTATTTGGCGTGAACAGCCATGTGTGTTTTCAGTCCTCTAAAGCTAGAAAATCCTTTACCACAAACATGACAGGTCGTTGGCTTTTCCGTTGTGTGAACACGCATGTGACGATTTAGATGCCCTTTTTGTGAAAATCTTTTATTACAAACATCACAAACAAATGGCTTCTCATCCAGGTGAACAAGAAGGTGACGACTTAGACTGCTTTTTAGTGAAAATCCTTTACTGCAAATACTACAAATAAATGGCTTCTCACCCGTGTGAACACGCACATGACTCTCCAGACCCCATTTTCTTGTAAATCCTTGACTGCAAACACTACAAATAAATGGTTTTTTACCCGTGTGTACATGCATGTGACTCTTTAGATCCCCCTTTTGTGAAAATCTTTGACTGCAAACACTACAAATAAACGGTTTCTCGCCCGTGTGAACACGCATGTGACGCTTTAGACTCACTTTTAGTGAAAATCCTTGACGGCAAACATTACAAATACATGGTTTCTCGCCCGTGTGAACAAGTCTATGAGTTTTTAGATCCCCTTTTCGTGAAAATCCTTGACTGCAAACACTACATATAAATGGTTTCTCGCCCGTGTGAACACGCATGTGATTTGTTAAAGTCCCTCTTTGCGAAAATCCTTGACTGCAAACACTACAAATAAACGGTTTCTCTCCCGTGTGAATGCTCATGTGACTTTTTAGATCACTTTTTCGTGAAAATCCTTGACTGCAAACACTACAAACAAATGGTTTCTCTCCCATGTGAAAGCTCATGTGACACTTTAGATCCCCTTTTCGTGAAAATCCTTGACTGCAAACACTACAAATAAACGGTTTCTCGCCTGTGTGAACACCCATGTGAGTTTTCAGGTTTCCTTTTTGTGAAAATCCTTTACCACAAAGCGAACAAATAAATGGTTTTTCTCCTGTGTGAAAACGCATATGATTTTTTAGACTCTCTTTATATAAAAACCTTTTACTACAAATACCACAAATAAATGGTTTCTCTCCATTATGCCTCCACATGTGCTTCTTAAGCCTTTCCTTTATCTTAAATCCTGTGCCACAAATACTACAGGAAAAAGAGTTTTTTACTGAATGAAGCTTCATGTGAAGTTTGAGATTTGTCTTTGCATGAAACCTTTTACAGCAAACATCACAGGCAAATGGTTTTTCTCCAGTGTGGACTCTCATATGTGTCTGAAGAGAACTCTTTATTCTAAATGTTTTACCACAAAGATCACAGCTATGTTTCACCTTTCCAGTGTGAACTAGCATGTGTAAGTTGACAGAATTCTTACATTTAAATCTTTTGTCACAAACAGTGCAACCAAATGGTCTCTCTCCAGCTTTTACTTCAATCTGAGACGTAACTTTGGAACACAGTTTAGATGTTTTACATCTTTTTGGAACAATGATAGCGGATTGATGAGAAAAACATACCGGATCTGGTTTCCTGTCAGGTTCTGGTCTTCCATAGTCCTCTCCATCAGGTTCTGTTTCCACCTGTTCAGTTGAGCTGCTGGTTGGAGCTTTGGTCTCTCTGCTGACTTCTGCTTTAACGTGATTCAGCTCTGATAGCTGAGGTTTCTCCTCCTCAATCTTCACATTGAGCTGTTCTTCCTCCAGACCGATACACTGTTCCTCCTCTTCCTCCTTTATGTGGGGGGGTTCTAGATCCAGTTGGTCCAAACTAGGACTCCAGTCATGGAGAACCTCTTCTTTTATTACCAAAACATGATGGACTGGAGACATTGAAACATTAATTACTGCTTTTAAACAATTCTAATGATTGTATAATTCAGATACAAAAAGGTAAAGCAGCGTCTGACCAACTGCTTCGCTGTCTGGTCTGAGGACTACAATGCCGCAGACAGCAAATGTGCAGAGAGGCAAGGCAAGTTCGTTTGTATTGCACATTTCTGTAACAAGACCTTTCAAAGGGCTGTACATGAATAGAACATAAGAAAATATACAGAAAAAGCACTTAGCAGTGGAATTGTAGCACCAGGTCATGATAAAAGCTAAGTATTACTACGAAACATTCCACACCCATTATGGACTGTTCACCCTGATGCCCTCTGGCCAGAGGTTCAGCAGCTTCAAATGCAGAACTATCAGATTCCCATCTACTCCCAACCACCCCCCCTCCCCCCTCCCCATACTTTCAAAACTAGTCACTTTACATGGGCACTGTGCAGTGTATTGCACTATCTGTACTATCCGTGTTATTACCTGGTCCATTCATTAGCTCCATTTCCATTACAAGCACAAGGAAATTTTTTTCTGGAGAAATAATTACATTTATTAAAAATCAAGTGTCCTAAATGTTATTGATTTTTATTTAGCAAAATATTCATTAAAATATTATTTTCTCAAATAATGTTTTTGTCTAACTCAGAGTTTAAAGGGTGTAACACATACAAAATGTTATAAATCAGTTAAGCTAATTTGACCTCCTTGCAAATTCTCCGAGATTAACTTTGGTCCTCTAACTTCAAGATCCTCACTGAACTCTGAAATTCATTGAATTATTTTTATGTTGATGTTTTTCAATCATTTTAATTTGCCCTTTTCTTCTTTTTATGCACATAGTTCCTTAATTTCATTGATCTTGAATTTTGCTGGGTAGTTTTAGTTAGGTACCACTTGCCTAGTAAAGAAGAGTTGTTGATTGAAATAGGTTTGACTTGAAGTTGAATTATTTCTCTTAAATTGTTTGATTTGAAGATGCCATGTGTGTGCAGAGTTTGCTGTTAGAAAGCTATTATCACCTATTATCCTAATATCAAATGTAAATTGGGCTGGTATTCACTAACCTTGCTGAAAGCATAATTCTCGTGGCATTTGAACGTTCACAAAAACAGGAGAATATATCATGTCCCACTCTTGCCTCAACTGCTTGAGAAGCAACCCAGAGAGAGTTGGCCGGCATTATGGTTTAAGGCGGGACATACAGCTGTGATGAAAGCAAGAGCTGCCAAGCCCACAGACGAATCAAAATAAACATGGCAGCGCAGGAGGACGCACGCATAGCTGCTGCTATCACATCTGTTCTGTCAGAAGCCACAACTTTATCTTTGAAAAAGGAACAGCAAGCAGCGCCTTGACTAGTGTAACTTGCTGTGATTTCCTTTCTTTTTTTAAATAACTTTATTGAACAGTCTTATACAGACAATAAGGCATACAAAAAAAGGAAACTGTCCATAAACGAGATACACTCCTGATCAAAATCTTAAGACCAGTCAAAAAATTGCAAGAATTTGCATTTTGCACTATTGGATCTTAAGAAGGTTCTAAGTAGAGCTTCACAATGTTAAAAGGACAAATCAGTGCAAGAGACAAGAACATTTGAGCAGGGAATTGTCTGAAAACTGCATTTACACTCAAACATGATTTTTTCAGCTGGTCAAAAGTTTAAGACCATAGTCTTTAAAAGCCAAAAGCTGTGCAAACATCTGGATTCCATGTCATTTTCTGTGAAGTCTTTACACTGTCAAGACCTCCTGATGGCAAAAGCAAAAAAGCTCACTGACTTTGAACGTGGTAGGATTGTTGAGCTGCATAAGCAAGGCCTCTCACAACGTGCCATCGCTGCTGAGGTTGGACGCAGTAAGACAGTCATTTTGCATTTTTTAAATGATCCTGAGGGTTATGGAACAAAAAAGTCAAGTGGTAGACCCCAAAAAATTTCACCAGCTCTGAGCCGCAGGATCCGATTGGCTGTCCGTCAAGACACGGGACGATCCTCTACCCAAATTAAGGCCATTACTGGTGCTGACTGCAGCCCAATAACCATCAGACGGCATCTGCGAGAGAAGGGCTTCAGAAACAAAAAACGTCTTCAAAGGCCACGTCTTCTTCAACGCCACAGAATTGCCCGTTTGGACTTTGCAAGGATGCACCAAACATGGGACATTGAAAGGTGGAAGAAAGTTGTCTTCTCTGATGAGAAAAAATTTAACCTTGATGGTCCTGATGGCTTCCAACGTTACTGGCATGACAGGGAGATCCCACCTGAGATGTTTTCTACACGGCACAGTGGTGGGGGCGCCATCATGATTTGGGGTGCGTTTTCCTTCAATGGAATAATGGAGCTTCAGGTTGTGCAGGGGCGTCAAACAGCAGCTGGCTATGTGGAGATGTTGCAGCGGGCATCCCTCATGACTGAGGGCCCTCGTCTGTGTGGTAATGATTGGGTTTTTCAACAGGACAATGCTGCAGTTCACAATGCCCGCCTGACAAAAGAGTTCTTCCAAGAGAATAACATCACTCTTTTGGACCATCCTGCATGTTCCCCGGATCTAAACCCAATTGAGAACATTTGGGGATGGATGGCAAGGGAAGTTTACAAAAATGGACATCAGTTCCAGACAATGGATGCCCTTCGTGAAGCCATCTTCAACACTTGGAGCAACGTTCCCACTAGCCTCCTGGAAACACTGGCATCGAGCATGCCTAAACGATTGTTTGAAGTCATCAACAAGAATGGTGGAGCTACTCATTACTGAGTCCTTTTTTTTGACATTTTGATTTCTGTTTTGGGGGGTTTTCGGGTTTTTTTGAGCTATGGTCTTAAACTTTTGATCAGCTGAAAAAATCATGTTTGAGTATAAATGCAGTTTTCAGACAATTCCCTGCTCAAATGTTCTTGTCTCTTGCACTGATTTGTCCTTTTAACATTGTGAAGCTCTACTTAGAACCTTCTTAAGATCCAATAGTGCAAAATGCAAATTCTTGCAATTTTTTGACTGGTCTTAAGATTTTGATCAGGAGTGTATATAGAGGCACAGGAGCCGTAAGGAGACAAAAGTCGTGAAATTTTTTTAATCTAAAAAACAAACCATCCAGTATCTTAAGGGCTTTTACAAAAGTAAGAAACTAATTTAAAAAAACATGTAAATTGGGAGTCAACTTCCTTAATTTGTACTTGTGTATGTGGTATTTTCAAAGAATAAGAATCGTGTTAACCAAGAGTTTTATCTCACCACATTCCCAAATTAGACCATCTATAATGTCCTTCAGACAGAATTTCCCCAACTGAGAAACTCTAGGATGTAACTACAAAACAAAAAAGCATGCAAAATGCATCTGAGGGCATACAGTGAAAGAATAAACGGTCTGTAGTGTCAATATCAACATCACAAAATGAGCAACAGTTGCTCTCGAACCTAAAATGGAGATGCAAGAGGTCATTGGAAAGATGTATAGCATTAAAAATGTAATGAATTTCTTTCACTTTGGGGGAATAGGGAATTTTAAGTATTGCGTACGCTAAAGATGTACTGTGTCTTGGAGAAAGAAACTTAAGACTTTTTGTGAGTTTGAAAGGAAATGATATATGATCCAAAAAGTTTCAAAGAGTTTTATTTGGAAAAGATTATTCCCTGAAATCTCTGCTTGGACCCGGTGCAGGTGGTGGGAGACAGAAGGACTTTAAGAAAAATCCCATCACTGATGGACAATGTCTCCCACCCCATGCATGAAGCTGTTACAGAGCTGCAGAGATATTTTAGTGAAAGACTGCTGCGTCCCAGATGCTACAAGCAGCGCTTCTGTCAATATTTCCTCCCGGCAGCAGTCAGACTTTATAATCTTAGCTGCTCCCAACAAACACAAGATGCTAGGATAACTGTCTACATCATGCATATCGTTGCACAGGCTCTAACTCAGCCATTAATTGTTTACACTGTACCCAGATGCTAAGGAAACTTGCATACGCCTTAGCTGGGATACTGCTGGACTATGATACATAGTACATATTGTATAAACTTTGTACGCAATAGAAATTGTACATATGGAAATATTGCATACTCTATTATTGTGTGTTAGGTCTATAGGGTGGAGTTATTTTTCCTATATCAAAAACTCTGTTTTTCCTTTTGTTAATTTATTTATTTACTTTTATATTCTATTCTTGGTGTTTTCTTTCGAGCTAACTTTAGATTAGACAGTTTGATTTTCTTTCCTTGTATTCTTTTTTTCTTTTCTCATCACTAATAATTGTGTGTGTTTGCCACTGTCACACCCGAATTTCCCCATTGAGGGACATTAAAGGAATTCTGATCTGAAGTGTCGGAAAAGGTGTGTCCTTTTCTGGAGGAGCCTGTATGCTGGAGCACATATGCTGGAGTCGTAAATATGTCCAGAGAGCGTACTTTGGCTCTGCTTCAATAATTGCTGAAATACATATATTTACCACTTTAATATTTTCCCCGCTACAGTAGATTTTTACTAACCACCAGCCAGAGTTTATTTTATTGATTATACACAAACTAATCTGTGTCACTTACTCAGATCTTTGTTGTCTTGTTTCTGCTCCAGTTCTGATGAGGATCCTGCAGGTATGGGAGGCACCAAACTGAGTCCTCCAGGCTCCTCTGCTTCAACCTTTATCATCTCATACATCCTCTGTAAACCTGGGGTTCTCCTTTTATCAATCTTTGTTTGCAACCTTCACGTGTTCTAGTAGATCAAGGTTACAGTCATATAACCTGTATCGTTTCTGCTGCCTGAAACTGAAAACAGATACAACTCAGCATCTGATCAAATCAAGGGTATTAACAGAAAATATAAACAGCAGCAGAGCTGTAGCGACGCTGCAGAGCAGAGAGTCTGATACCTTGGTTAGCAGCTCTGTGTCCTCTCTGTCTCTGTCCCCAGTCTCTCGGTCCTCAGCTGGACAACAAGGTCAGAGGAGGTGTCCACAGAGGATGGAGTCTTCCCCGCACAGTCAGATAAACTCGGAGTTGGACTCTCCTTGTAGCTCTAAACCATGAACTTTTAAAGCTTTAACTTAAAAACAATCAAGTCACTGATCAAGTCTCTGTTGTTAGCAGCTTTAGCTCCAACGAGCCTAAAAGTCCAGATTATTCAGAAGGCTAATTCTGTGCATCAAACGGTCTAGAAATAATCAAAGGCTCAAACTGACCTATAAAAGTGACATCCTCACGCACATTGTCGACTTGAGTCTGAGAGATCAATTACATATCTGTTTTACGCAACCGGGAGAGAACTAGTTGTTAAAGAGGCCCTTGCGTCCAGGGGAGACTGCAAGTTCCCCGGTTTGAATCCTATAGACTGACAGACTGAGCAAGGAGTGGGTTGAATGCAGAGGACGGATTTCATTAGAATGTAAAAAGTGGCAATGACAAACATAATTAATATATTGTTAAAAAAAACTTTTAAGACGTTTTTCGCGAGGCGTCTGGCTGCAAACACCGTATCCAGAAAAGCTCCACAAGAAGCGGAAGTGATACACAGGAAGTACATCAATAAAGAATGGAAACGCCTTAAAGAGAGAGTTTACAAATAAATTATAATTTAAATGATAAACAGCAGAACTCCATGGTACTTATATAAAAACATGAACGGTTTTCGAGATTACCATGTATGCAGCCGCAGTATTCACTTCATGCTCCGACTCATAGCGGAAACCGTTTTTTTTCTTCCGCTTGTTGCGTATTTCCTGTTTAATAAAGTTTCTACTAATTATGTAAACTTGACGCAGAGAATCAATAACCTGACAACAGCCAGCTGCATGTCGCTCCACTCGGCGGAGCGACATGCAGCTGGCTGTTGTCAGGTTAGAGAATCAATGGACTGCACCCAGAAACACAGACCCATCAGACGGTATCTGTGTGTAAACGGAACAGTTTTGTGCACATATTTATTTCTCTGCACAATAATAACCTGTTCAAGTGGCTCTGTGAAAGCATAGATCGTAAACATGGTCTTCCTCTGTATCTTAGACTATTGTAATGAAAAATCATTGAACATGTTATGCCCTGAATCCAGTAAAAACGGTAATGTTCAAAGCAAACCATAATGTGTGGTTCATACAATTCGAGAGATGGTAAAAAAAAATACAATTGTGGTTTAAACTGTTTTCTTTAAGGTAGGACTGTGTGTTCTGGTTTTCTGGATTATGTGATCACCTGTATCTTAATTCAGTACTAGTGATGCAAGTAGTGGAAATATATTGAGTACAGATAAAGTCCAATAACTTGTATAATTTAATTGTTGTGTAGTGAGTATAAGTAATACAGATGGGAATCTCAAATATGACAATCTTAAAAAAATCAAATAGCTAATTTTTTTAACTGTTTGTTTTGTCTTTTATCTGGTTTCTAGTAATAAAACCCAGATACAATGTGCTAATGCACATGACCACTAGATGGCCGCCATGGCTTTAACTTCAGTTAAAAACATGATTCACGAGATCTAAAATTCCTGCATAAAAGTCTCAAATGCGCCGATAATGTTGGAGCAACGGGAAGCATTTACTTTCTTCATCCAGGAAGAGGAATGACGTTGGCTTAGCTCGCTGAACCTAGCAACGGTTGCTAAGAAAGAGTAGCGCCTGTGACAGATTCGAATTTTGCATACGTCACCTCGGACGTAACAGAGGTTAAAAAATCTTTAATAGCATGACAAGTCTGTGAAATTCATTTGGAAGCAGGACAGCCAAAAAAGGAAGATGCACCAAATCCCTGGAACTGAAGACATGAGGAGAAAATGGAAGAACTGCAGGAAGAGCCAAGCACCTTTAAGATGCTAATTTAAAGGGGAAAGTATGATATATCCTTCATGTTTCTTATCATTTTAAAAATTTGTCTGATTTTCATTAATGTTCCCTGTTTAACTCGTAAAATTGTAGAAAATGTATATTGGTTGCACTAACCCAACTTTACAGGTGTCGAACTGGAAGGATTCGTCCTCTCTGGACCTGAAGGTAAGTTTTTATCATTTTAAATAATTGTCTGATTTTCATTAATGTTCCCTGTTTGACTCGTAAAATTGTAGAAAATGTATATTGGTTGTACTAACCCAACTTTACAGGTGTCAAACTGAAAGGATTCCTCCTCTCTGGACCTGAAGGTAAGTTTGCATCATTTTAAAAATTTGTCTGATTTTCATTAATGTTCCCTGTTTGACTCGTAAAATTGTAGAAAATGTAAATTGGTTGTACTAACCCAACTTTACAGGTACCGAACTCGAAGGATTCGTCCTCTCTGGACCTGAAGGTAAGTTTTTATCATTTTAAATAATTGTCTGATTTTCATTAATGTTCCCTGTTTGACTCGTAAAATTGTAGAAAATGTATATTGGTTGTACTAACCCAACTTTACAGGTGTCAAACTGAAAGGATTCCTCCTCTCTGGACCTGAAGGTAAGTTTGCATCATTTTAAAAATTTGTCTGATTTTCATTAATGTTCCCTGTTTGACTCGTAAAATTGTAGAAAATGTATATTGGTTGCACTAACCCAACTTTACAGGTGTCGAATTGGAAGGAATTGTGTTCTCTGGACCTGAAGGTAAGTTTGCATCATTTTAAAAATTTGTCTGATTTTCATTAATGTTCCCTGTTTGACTCGTAAAATTGTAGAAAATGTATATTGGTTGCACTAACCCAACTTTACAGGTGTCGAACTCGAAGGATTCGTCCTCTCTGGACCTGAAGGTAAGTTTGCATCATTTTAAAAATTTGTCTGATTTTCATTAATGTTCCCTGTTTGACTCGTAAAATTGTAGAAAATGTAAATTGGTTGTACTAACCCAACTTTACAGGTACCGAACTGGAAGGATTCGTCCTCTCTGGACCTGGAGGTATGTTTTTATCATTTTAAAAATTTGTCTGATTTTCATTAATGTTCCCTGTTTGACTCGTAAAATTGTAGAAAATGTATATTGGTTGCACTAACCCAACTTTACAGGTGTCGAACTGGAAGGAATTGTGCTCTCTGGACCTGAAGGTATGTTTTTATCATTTTAAAAATTTGTCTGATTTTCATTAATGTTCCCTGTTTGACTCGTAAAATTGTAGAAAATGTATATTGGTTGCACTAACCCAACTTTACAGGTGTCGAACTCGAAGGATTCGTCCTCTCTGGACCTGAAGGTAAGTTTGCATCATTTTAAAAATTTGTCTGATTTTCATTAATGTTCCCTGTTTGACTCGTAAAATTGTAGAAAATGTAAATTGGTTGTACTAACCCAACTTTACAGGTACCGAACTGGAAGGAATTGTGCTCTCTGGACCTGGAGGTATGTTTTTATCATTTTAAAAATTTGTCTGATTTTCATTAATGTTCCCTGTTTGACTCGTAAAATTGTAGAAAATGTAAATTGGTTGTACTAACCCAACTTTACAGGTACCGAACTGGAAGGATTCGTCCTCTCTGGACCTGGAGGTATGTTTTTATCATTTTAAAAATTTGTCTGATTTTCATTAATGTTCCCTGTTTGACTCGTAAAATTGTAGAAAATGTATATTGGTTGCACTAACCCAACTTTACAGGTACCGAACTGGAAGGATTCGTCCTCTCTGGACCTGGAGGTATGTTTTTATCATTTTAAAAATTTGTCTGATTTTCATTAATGTTCCCTGTTTGACTCGTAAAATTGTAGAAAATGTATATTGGTTGTACTAACCCAACTTTACAGGTATCGAACTGGAAGGATTCGTCCTCTCTGGACCTGGAGGTATGTTACTTATCATTTTAAATAATTGTCTGATTTTCATTAATGTTCCCTGTTTGACTCGTAAAATTGTAGAAAATGTATATTGGTTGTACTAACCCAACTTTACAGGTATCGAACTGGAAGGATTCGTCCTTTCTGGACCTGAAGGTAAGTTTTTATCATTTTAAATAATTGTTTGATTTTTATTAATGTTCCCTGTTTGACTCGTAAAATTGTAGAAAATGTATATTGGTTGTACTAACCCAACTTTACAGGTACCGAACTGGAAGGATTCGTCCTCTCTGGACCTGGAGGTATGTTTTTATCATTTTAAAAATTTGTCTGATTTTCATTAATGTTCCCTGTTTGACTCGTAAAATTGTAGAAAATGTATATTGGTTGCACTAACCCAACTTTACAGGTACCGAACTGGAAGGATTCGTCCTCTCTGGACCTGGAGGTATGTTTTTATCATTTTAAGAATTTGTGTGATTTTTATTAATGTTCCCTGTTTGACTCGTAAAATTGTAGAAAATGTATATTGGTTGTACTAACCCAACTTTACAGGTATCGAACTGGAAGGATTTGTGCTCTCTGGACCTGGAGGTATGTTACTTATCATTTTAAATAATTGTCTGATTTTCATTAATGTTCCCTGTTTGACTCGTAAAATTGTAGAAAATGTATATTGGTTGCACTAACCCAACTTTAAAGGTGTCGAACTGGAAGGATTTGTGCTCTCTGGACCTGGAGGTATGTTTTTATCATTTTAAATAATTGTCTGATTTTCTTTAATGTTCCCTGTTTAACTCGTAAAATTGTAGAAAATGTTTATTGGTTGTACTAACCCAACCTTACAGGTATCGAACTGGAAGGATTTGTGCTCTCTGGACCTGGAGGTATGTTTTTATCATTTTAAATAATTGTCTGAATTTCTTTAATGTTCCCTGTTTGACTCGTAAAATTGTAGAAAATGTATATTGGTTGCACTAACCCAACTTTACAGGTATCGAACTGGAAGGATTCGTCCTCTCTGGACCTGGAGGTATGTTTTTATCATTTTAAATAATTGTCTGATTTTCTTTAATGTTCCCTGTTTGACTCGTAAAATTGTAGAAAATGTAAATTGGTTGTACTAACCCAACTTTACAGGTATCGAACTGGAAGGATTTGTCCTCTCTGGACCCGAAGGTAAGTTTGCATCATTTTAAAAATTTGTCTGATTTTCATTAATGTTCCCTGTTTGACTCGTAAAATTGTAGAAAATGTATATTGGTTGTACTAACCCAACTTTACAGGTATCGAACTGGAAGGATTTGTGCTCTCTGGACCTGAAGGTAAGTTTGCATCATTTTAAATAATTGTCTGATTTTCATTAATGTTCCCTGTTTGACTCGTAAAATTGTAGAAAATGTATATTGGTTGTACTAACCCAACTTTACAGGTATCGAACTGGAAGGATTCGTCCTCTCTGGACCTGAAGGTAAGTTTTTATCATTTTAAATAATTGTCTGATTTTCATTAATGTTCCCTGTTTGACTCGTAAAATTGTAGAAAATGTATATTGGTTGCACTAACCCAACTTTACAGGTGTCGAACTGGAAGGATTTGTGCTCTCTGGACCTGGAGGTATGTTTTTATCATTTTAAATAATAGTCTGATTTTCATTAATGTTCCCTGTTTGACTCGTAAAATTGTAGAAAATGTATATTGGTTGTACTAACCCAACTTTACAGGTATCGAACTGGAAGGATTCGTCCTCTCTGGACCTGAAGGTATGTTTTTATCATTTTAAAAATTTGTCTGATTTTCATTAATGTTCCCTGTTTGACTCGTAAAATTGTAGAAAATGTATATTGGTTGTACTAACCCAACTTTACAGGTATCGAACTGGAAGGATTCGTCCTCTCTGGACCTGAAGGTAAGTTTGCATCATTTTAAATAATTGTCTGATTTTCATTAATGTTCCCTGTTTGACTCGTAAAATTGTAGAAAATGTATATTGGTTGTACTAACCCAACTTTACAGGTATCAAACTGGAAGGATTCGTCCTCTCTGGACCTGGAGGTATGTTTTTATCATTTTAAAAATTTGTCTGATTTTCATTAATGTTCCCTGTTTGACTCATAAAATTGTAGAAAATGTATATTGGTTGCACTAACCCAACTTTACAGGTGTCGAACTGGAAGGATTTGTGCTCTCTGGACCTGGAGGTATGTTTTTATCATTTTAAAAATTTGTCTGATTTTTATTAATGTTCCCTGTTTGACTCGTAAAATTGTAGAAAATGTATATTGGTTGCACTAACCCAACTTTAAAGGTGTCGAACTGGAAGGAATTGTGCTCTCTGGACCTGGAGGTATGTTACTTATCATTTTAAATAATTGTCTGATTTTCATTAATGTTCCCTGTTTGACTCGTAAAATTGTAGAAAATGTATATTGGTTGTACTAACCCAACTTTACAGGTATCGAACTTGAAGGATTCGTCCTCTCTGGACCTGAAGGTAAGTTTTTATCATTTTAAATAATTGTCTGATTTTCATTAATGTTCCCTGTTTGACTCGTAAAATTGTAGAAAATGTATATTGGTTGTACTAACCCAACTTTACAGGTATCGAACTGGAAGGATTCGTCCTCTCTGGACCTGGAGGTATGTTTTTATCATTTTAAAAATTTGTCTGATTTTCATTAATGTTCCCTGTTTGACTCGTAAAATTGTAGAAAATGTATATTGGTTGCACTAACCCAACTTTACAGGTATCGAACTGGAAGGATTCGTCCTCTCTGGACCTGAAGGTAAGTTTGCATCATTTTAAATAATTGTCTGATTTTCATTAATGTTCCCTGTTTGACTCGTAAAATTGTAGAAAATGTATATAGGTTGTACTAACCCAACTTTACAGGTATCAAACTGGAAGGATTCGTCCTCTCTGGACCTGGAGGTATGTTTTTATCATTTTAAAAATTTGTCTGATTTTCATTAATGTTCCCTGTTTGACTCATAAAATTGTCGAAAATGTATATTGGTTGCACTAACCCAACTTTACAGGTGTCGAACTGGAAGGATTTGTGCTCTCTGGACCTGGAGGTATGTTTTTATCATTTTAAATAATTGTCTTATTTTCATTAATGTTCCCTGTTTGACTCGTAAAATTGTAGAAAATGTATATAGGTTGTACTAACCCAACTTTACAGGTACCGAACTGGAAGGATTCGTCCTCTCTGGACCTGGAGGTATGTTTTTATCATTTTAAAAATTTGTCTTATTTTCATTAATGTTCCCTGTTTGACTCGTAAAATTGTAGAAAATGTATATTGGTTGCACTAACCCAACTTTAAAGGTGTCGAACTGGAAGGATTTGTGCTCTCTGGACCTGGAGGTATGTTACTTATCATTTTAAATAATTGTCTGATTTTCATTAATGTTCCCTGTTTGACTCGTAAAATTGTAGAAAATGTATATTGGTTGTACTAACCCAACTTTACAGGTACCGAACTGGAAGGATTCGCCCTCTCTGGACCTGGAGGTATGTTTTTATCATTTTAAATAATTGTCTGAATTTCTTTAATGTTCCCTGTTTGACTCGTAAAATTGTAGAAAATGTATATTGGTTGTACTAACCCAACTTTACAGGTATCGAACTGGAAGGATTCGTCCTTTCTGGACCTGGAGGTATGTTACTTATCATTTTAAATAATTGTCTGATTTTCATTAATGTTCCCTGTTTGACTCGTAAAATTGTAGAAAATGTATATTGGTTGTACTAACCCAACTTTACAGGTATCGAACTGGAAGGATTCGTCCTTTCTGGACCTGGAGGTATGTTACTTATCATTTTAAATAATTGTCTGATTTTCATTAATGTTCCCTGTTTGACTCGTAAAATTGTAGAAAATGTATATTGGTTGCACTAACCCAACTTTAAAGGTGTCGAACTGGAAGGATTTGTCCTCTCTGGACCTGGAGGTAAGTTTGCATCATTTTAAAAATTTGTCTGATTTTCATTAATGTTCCCTGTTTGACTCGTAAAATTGTAGAAAATGTATATTGGTTGCACTAACCCAACTTTACAGGTACCGAACTGGAAGGATTCGTCCTCTCTGGACCTGAAGGTAAGTTTGCATCATTTTAAATAATTGTCTGATTTTCATTAATGTTCCCTGTTTGACTCGTAAAATTGTAGAAAATGTATATTGGTTGTACTAACCCAACTTTACAGGTATCAAACTGGAAGGATTCGTCCTCTCTGGACCTGGAGGTATGTTTTTATCATTTTAAAAATTTGTCTGATTTTCATTAATGTTCCCTGTTTGACTCATAAAATTGTAGAAAATGTATATTGGTTGCACTAACCCAACTTTACAGGTGTCGAACTGGAAGGATTTGTGCTCTCTGGACCTGGAGGTATGTTTTTATCATTTTAAATAATTGTCTTATTTTCATTAATGTTCCCTGTTTGACTCGTAAAATTGTAGAAAATGTATATAGGTTGTACTAACCCAACTTTACAGGTACCGAACTGGAAGGATTCGTCCTCTCTGGACCTGGAGGTATGTTTTTATCATTTTAAAAATTTGTCTGATTTTTATTAATGTTCCCTGTTTGACTCGTAAAATTGTAGAAAATGTATATTGGTTGCACTAACCCAACTTTAAAGGTGTCGAACTGGAAGGATTCGTCCTCTCTGGACCTGGAGGTATGTTACTTATCATTTTAAATAATTGTCTGATTTTCATTAATGTTCCCTGTTTGACTCGTAAAATTGTAGAAAATGTATATTGGTTGTACTAACCCAACTTTACAGGTACCGAACTGGAAGGATTCGTCCTCTCTGGACCTGGAGGTATGTTTTTATCATTTTAAATAATTGTCTGAATTTCTTTAATGTTCCCTGTTTGACTCGTAAAATTGTAGAAAATGTATATTGGTTGTACTAACCCAACTTTACAGGTATCGAACTGGAAGGATTCGTCCTTTCTGGACCTGGAGGTATGTTACTTATCATTTTAAATAATTGTCTGATTTTCATTAATGTTCCCTGTTTGACTCGTAAAATTGTAGAAAATGTATATTGGTTGCACTAACCCAACTTTAAAGGTGTCGAACTGGAAGGATTTGTGCTCTCTGGACCTGGAGGTATGTTTTTATCATTTTAAATAATTGTCTGATTTTCTTTAATGTTCCCTGTTTGACTCGTAAAATTGTAGAAAATGTTTATTGGTTGTACTAACCCAACTTTACAGGTACCGAACTGGAAGGATTCGTCCTCTCTGGACCTGAAGGTAAGTTTGCATCATTTTAAATAATTGGCTGATTTTCATTAATGTTCCCTGTTTGACTCGTAAAATTGTAGAAAATGTATATTGGTTGCACTAACCCAACTTTACAGGTACCGAACTGGAAGGATTCGTCCTCTCTGGACCTGAAGGTAAGTTTGCATCATTTTAAATAATTGTCTGATTTTCATTAATGTTCCCTGTTTGACTCGTAAAATTGTAGAAAATGTATATTGGTTGTACTAACCCAACTTTACAGGTATCGAACTGGAAGGATTTGTCCTCTCTGGACCCGAAGGTAAGTTTGCATCATTTTAAATAATTCTCTGATTTTCATTAATGTTCCTTGTTTGACTCGTAAAATTGTAGAAAATGTATATTGGTTGCACTAACCCAACTTTACAGGTGTCGAACTGGAAGGATTCGTCCTCTCTGGACCTGAAGGTAAGTTTGCATCATTTTAAAAATTTGTCTGATTTTCTTTAATGTTCCCTGTTTGACTCGTAAAATTGTAGAAAATGTATATTGGTTGTACTAACCCAACTTTACAGGTGTCGAACTGGAAGGATTCGTCCTCTCTGGACCTGAAGGTAAGTTTGCATCATTTTAAAAATTTGTCTGATTTTCTTTAATGTTCCCTGTTTGACTCGTAAAATTGTAGAAAATGTATATTGGTTGTACTAACCCAACTTTACAGGTATCGAACTGGAAGGATTCGTCCTCTCTGGACCTGAAGGTAAGTTTGCATCATTTTAAATAATTGTCTGATTTTCATTAATGTTCCCTGTGTGACTCGTAAAATTGTAGAAAATGTATATTGGTTGTACTAACCCAACTTTACAGGTATCGAACTGGAAGGATTCGTCCTCTCTGGACCTGAAGGTAAGTTTGCATCATTTTAAATAATTGTCTGATTTTCATTAATGTTCCCTGTTTGACTCGTAAAATTGTAGAAAATGTATATTGGTTGCACTAACCCAACTTTACAGGTATCGAACTGGAAGGATTTGTGCTCTCTGGACCTGGAGGTATGTTTTTATCATTTTAAATAATTGTCTGATTTTCTTTAATATTCCCTGTTTGACTCGTAAAATTGTAGAAAATGTATATTGGTTGCACTAACCCAACTTTACAGGTATCGAACTGGAAGGATTCGTCCTCTCTGGACATGAAGGTAAGTTTGCATCATTTTAAAAATTTGTCTGATTTTCATTAATGTTCCCTGTTTGACTCGTAAAATTGTAGAAAATGTAAATTGGTTGTACTAACCCAACTTTACAGCTACCGAACTGGAAGGATTCGTCCTCTCTGGACCTGGAGGTATGTTTTTATTATTTTAAAAATTTGTCTGATTTTCATTAATGTTCCCTGTTTGACTCGTAAAATTGTAGAAAATGTATATTGGTTGCACTAACCCAACTTTACAGGTATCGAACTGGAAGGATTCGTCCTCTCTGGACCTGAAGGTAAGTTTGAATCATTTTAAATAATTGTCTGATTTTCATTAATGTTCCCTGTTTGACTCGTAAAATTGTAGAAAATGTATATTGGTTGTACTAACCCAACTTTACAGGTATCGAACTGGAAGGATTTGTCCTCTCTGGACCTGAAGGTAAGTTTGCATCATTTTAAATAATTGTCTGATTTTCATTAATGTTCCCTGTTTTACTCGTAAAATTGTAGAAAATGTATATTGGTTGCACTAACCCAACTTTACAGGTGTCAAACTGGAAGGATTCGTCCTCTCTGGACCTGGAGGTATGTTTTTATCATTTTTTAAAATTTGTCTGATTTTCATTAATGTTCCCTGTTTGACTCGTAAAATTTTAGAAAATGTATATTGGTTGCACTAACCCAACTTTACAGGTGTCAAACTGGAAGGATTCGTCCTCTCTGGACCTGGAGGTAAGTTTGTATCATTTTAAATAATTGTCTGATTTTCATTAATGTTCCCTGTTTGACTCGTAAAATTTTAGAAAATGTATATTGGTTGTACTAACCCTACTTTACAGGTGTCAAAATGGAGGGATTTGTCCTCTCTGGACCTGAAGGTAAGTTTGCATCATTTTAAAAATGTGTCTGATTTTCATTAATGTTCCCTGTTTGACTCGTAAAATTGTAGAAAATGTAAATTGGTTGTACTAACCCAACTTTACAGGTATCGAACTGGAAGGATTCGTCCTCTCTGGACCTGAAGGTAAGTTTGCATCATTTTAAATAATTGTCTGATTTTCATTAATGTTCCCTGTTTGACTCGTAAAATTGTAGAAAATGTATATTGGTTGTACTAACCCAACTTTACAGGTGTCGAACTGGAAGGAATTGTCTTCTCTGGACCTGGAGGTATGTTTTTATCATTTTAAAAATTTGTCTGATTTTCATTAATGTTCCCTGTTTGACTCGTAAAATTGTAGAAAATGTATATTGGTTGCACTAACCCAACTTTACAGGTATCGAACTGGAAGGATTCGTCCTCTCTGGACCTGAAGGTAAGTTTGCATCATTTTAAAAATTTGTCTGATTTTCATTAATGTTCCCTGTTTGACTCGTAAAATTGTAGAAAATGTATATTGGTTGCACTAACCCAACTTTAAAGGTGTCGAACTGGAAGGATTTGTGCTCTCTGGACCTGGAGGTATGTTTTTATCATTTTAAATAATTGTCTGATTTTCTTTAATGTTCCCTGTTTGACTCGTAAAATTGTAGAAAATGTTTATTGGTTGTACTAACCCAACTTTACAGGTACCGAACTGGAAGGATTCGTCCTCTCTGGACCTGAAGGTAAGTTTGCATCATTTTAAATAATTGGCTGATTTTCATTAATGTTCCCTGTTTGACTCGTAAAATTGTAGAAAATGTATATTGGTTGCACTAACCCAACTTTACAGGTACCGAACTGGAAGGATTCGTCCTCTCTGGACCTGAAGGTAAGTTTGCATCATTTTAAATAATTGTCTGATTTTCATTAATGTTCCCTGTTTGACTCGTAAAATTGTAGAAAATGTATATTGGTTGTACTAACCCAACTTTACAGGTATCGAACTGGAAGGATTTGTCCTCTCTGGACCCGAAGGTAAGTTTGCATCATTTTAAATAATTCTCTGATTTTCATTAATGTTCCTTGTTTGACTCGTAAAATTGTAGAAAATGTATATTGGTTGCACTAACCCAACTTTACAGGTGTCGAACTGGAAGGATTCGTCCTCTCTGGACCTGAAGGTAAGTTTGCATCATTTTAAAAATTTGTCTGATTTTCTTTAATGTTCCCTGTTTGACTCGTAAAATTGTAGAAAATGTATATTGGTTGTACTAACCCAACTTTACAGGTGTCGAACTGGAAGGATTCGTCCTCTCTGGACCTGAAGGTAAGTTTGCATCATTTTAAAAATTTGTCTGATTTTCTTTAATGTTCCCTGTTTGACTCGTAAAATTGTAGAAAATGTATATTGGTTGTACTAACCCAACTTTACAGGTATCGAACTGGAAGGATTCGTCCTCTCTGGACCTGAAGGTAAGTTTGCATCATTTTAAATAATTGTCTGATTTTCATTAATGTTCCCTGTGTGACTCGTAAAATTGTAGAAAATGTATATTGGTTGTACTAACCCAACTTTACAGGTATCGAACTGGAAGGATTCGTCCTCTCTGGACCTGAAGGTAAGTTTGCATCATTTTAAATAATTGTCTGATTTTCATTAATGTTCCCTGTTTGACTCGTAAAATTGTAGAAAATGTATATTGGTTGCACTAACCCAACTTTACAGGTATCGAACTGGAAGGATTTGTGCTCTCTGGACCTGGAGGTATGTTTTTATCATTTTAAATAATTGTCTGATTTTCTTTAATATTCCCTGTTTGACTCGTAAAATTGTAGAAAATGTATATTGGTTGCACTAACCCAACTTTACAGGTATCGAACTGGAAGGATTCGTCCTCTCTGGACATGAAGGTAAGTTTGCATCATTTTAAAAATTTGTCTGATTTTCATTAATGTTCCCTGTTTGACTCGTAAAATTGTAGAAAATGTAAATTGGTTGTACTAACCCAACTTTACAGCTACCGAACTGGAAGGATTCGTCCTCTCTGGACCTGGAGGTATGTTTTTATTATTTTAAAAATTTGTCTGATTTTCATTAATGTTCCCTGTTTGACTCGTAAAATTGTAGAAAATGTATATTGGTTGCACTAACCCAACTTTACAGGTATCGAACTGGAAGGATTCGTCCTCTCTGGACCTGAAGGTAAGTTTGAATCATTTTAAATAATTGTCTGATTTTCATTAATGTTCCCTGTTTGACTCGTAAAATTGTAGAAAATGTATATTGGTTGTACTAACCCAACTTTACAGGTATCGAACTGGAAGGATTTGTCCTCTCTGGACCTGAAGGTAAGTTTGCATCATTTTAAATAATTGTCTGATTTTCATTAATGTTCCCTGTTTTACTCGTAAAATTGTAGAAAATGTATATTGGTTGCACTAACCCAACTTTACAGGTGTCAAACTGGAAGGATTCGTCCTCTCTGGACCTGGAGGTATGTTTTTATCATTTTTTAAAATTTGTCTGATTTTCATTAATGTTCCCTGTTTGACTCGTAAAATTTTAGAAAATGTATATTGGTTGCACTAACCCAACTTTACAGGTGTCAAACTGGAAGGATTCGTCCTCTCTGGACCTGGAGGTAAGTTTGTATCATTTTAAATAATTGTCTGATTTTCATTAATGTTCCCTGTTTGACTCGTAAAATTTTAGAAAATGTATATTGGTTGTACTAACCCTACTTTACAGGTGTCAAAATGGAGGGATTTGTCCTCTCTGGACCTGAAGGTAAGTTTGCATCATTTTAAAAATGTGTCTGATTTTCATTAATGTTCCCTGTTTGACTCGTAAAATTGTAGAAAATGTAAATTGGTTGTACTAACCCAACTTTACAGGTATCGAACTGGAAGGATTCGTCCTCTCTGGACCTGAAGGTAAGTTTGCATCATTTTAAATAATTGTCTGATTTTCATTAATGTTCCCTGTTTGACTCGTAAAATTGTAGAAAATGTATATTGGTTGTACTAACCCAACTTTACAGGTGTCGAACTGGAAGGAATTGTCTTCTCTGGACCTGGAGGTATGTTTTTATCATTTTAAAAATTTGTCTGATTTTCATTAATGTTCCCTGTTTGACTCGTAAAATTGTAGAAAATGTATATTGGTTGCACTAACCCAACTTTACAGGTATCGAACTGGAAGGATTCGTCCTCTCTGGACCTGAAGGTAAGTTTGCATCATTTTAAATAATTGTCTGATTTTCATTAATGTTCCCTGTTTTACTCGTAAAATTGTAGAAAATGTATACTGGTTGCACTAACCCAACTTTACAGGTATCGAACTGGAAGGATTTGTCCTCTCTGGACACGAAGGTAAGTTTGCATCATTTTAAAAATTTGTCTGATTTTCATTAATGTTCCCTGTTTGACTCGTAAAATTGTAGAAAATGTATATTGGTTGCACTAACCCAACTTTACAGGTGTCAAACTGGAAGGATTCGTCCTCTCTGGACCTGGAGGTAAGTTTTTATCATTTTAAATAATTGTTTGATTTTTATTAATGTTCCCTGTTTGACTCGTAAAATTGTAGAAAATGTAAATTGGTTGTACTAACCCAACTTTACAGGTGTCGAACTGGAAGGATTTGTCCTCTCTGGACCTGGAGGTATGTTTTTATCATTTTAAAAATTTGTCTTATTTTCTTTAATGTTCCCTGTTTGACTCGTAAAATTGTAGAAAATGTAAATTGGTTGTACTAACCCAACTTTACAGGTGTCGAACTGGAAGGATTTGTGCTCTCTGGACCTGGAGGTATGTTTTTATCATTTTAAATAATTGTCTGATTTTCTTTAATGTTCCCTGTTGTACTCGTAAAATTGTAGAAAATGTATATTGGTTGTACTAACCCAACTTTACAGGTATCGAACTGGAAGGATTCGTCCTCTCTGGACCTGAAGGTAAGTTTGCATCATTTTAAATAATTGTCTGATTTTCATTAATGTTCCCTGTTTGACTCGTAAAATTGTAGAAAATGTATATTGGTTGTAATAACCCAACTTTACAGGTATCGAACTGGAAGGATTCGTCCTCTCTGGACCTGGAGGTATGTTTTTATCATTTTAAAAATTTGTCTGATTTTCATTAATGTTCCCTGTTTGACTCGTAAAATTGTAGAAAATGTATATTGGTTGCACTAACCCAACTTTACAGGTGTCGAACTGGAAGGATTTGTCCTCTCTGGACCTGAAGGTAAGTTTTTATCATTTTAAATAATTGTTTGATTTTTATTAATGTTCCCTGTTTGACTCGTAAAATTGTAGAAAATGTATATTGGTTGTACTAACCCAACTTTACAGGTATCGAACTGGAAGGATTCGTCCTCTCTGGACCTGAAGGTAAGTTTGCATCAGTTTAAAAATTTGTCTGATTTTCATTAATGTTCCCTGTTTGACTCGTAAAATTGTAGAAAATGTAAATTGGTTGTACTAACCCAACTTTACAGGTGTCGAACTGGAAGGATTTGTCCTCTCTGGACCTGGAGGTATGTTTTTATCATTTTAAAAATTTGTCTTATTTTCTTTAATGTTCCCTGTTTGACTCGTAAAATTGTAGAAAATGTAAATTGGTTGTACTAACCCAACTTTACAGGTGTCGAACTGGAAGGATTTGTGCTCTCTGGACCTGGAGGTATGTTTTTATCATTTTAAATAATTGTCTGATTTTCTTTAATGTTCCCTGTTGTACTCGTAAAATTGTAGAAAATGTATATTGGTTGTACTAACCCAACTTTACAGTTATCGAACTGGAAGGATTTGTGCTCTCTGGACCTGAAGGTAAGTTTGCATCATTTTAAATAATTGTCTGATTTTCATTAATGTTCCCTGTTTGACTCGTAAAATTTTAGAAAATGTATATTGGTTGTACTAACCCTACTTTACAGGTGTCAAAATGGAGGGATTTGTCCTCTCTGGACCTGAAGGTAAGTTTGCATCATTTTAAAAATGTGTCTGATTTTCATTAATGTTCCCTGTTTGACTCGTAAAATTGTAGAAAATGTAAATTGGTTGTACTAACCCAACTTTACAGGTATCGAACTGGAAGGATTCGTCCTCTCTGGACCTGAAGGTAAGTTTGCATCATTTTAAATAATTGTCTGATTTTCATTAATGTTCCCTGTTTGACTCGTAAAATTGTAGAAAATGTATATTGGTTGTACTAACCCAACTTTACAGGTGTCGAACTGGAAGGAATTGTCTTCTCTGGACCTGGAGGTATGTTTTTATCATTTTAAAAATTTGTCTGATTTTCATTAATGTTCCCTGTTTGACTCGTAAAATTGTAGAAAATGTATATTGGTTGCACTAACCCAACTTTACAGGTATCGAACTGGAAGGATTCGTCCTCTCTGGACCTGAAGGTAAGTTTGCATCATTTTAAATAATTGTCTGATTTTCATTAATGTTCCCTGTTTTACTCGTAAAATTGTAGAAAATGTATACTGGTTGCACTAACCCAACTTTACAGGTATCGAACTGGAAGGATTTGTCCTCTCTGGACACGAAGGTAAGTTTGCATCATTTTAAAAATTTGTCTGATTTTCATTAATGTTCCCTGTTTGACTCGTAAAATTGTAGAAAATGTATATTGGTTGCACTAACCCAACTTTACAGGTGTCAAACTGGAAGGATTCGTCCTCTCTGGACCTGGAGGTAAGTTTTTATCATTTTAAATAATTGTTTGATTTTTATTAATGTTCCCTGTTTGACTCGTAAAATTGTAGAAAATGTATATTGGTTGTACTAACCCAACTTTACAGGTATCGAACTGGAAGGATTCGTCCTCTCTGGACCTGAAGGTAAGTTTGCATCAGTTTAAAAATTTGTCTGATTTTCATTAATGTTCCCTGTTTGACTCGTAAAATTGTAGAAAATGTAAATTGGTTGTACTAACCCAACTTTACAGGTGTCGAACTGGAAGGATTTGTCCTCTCTGGACCTGGAGGTATGTTTTTATCATTTTAAAAATTTGTCTTATTTTCTTTAATGTTCCCTGTTTGACTCGTAAAATTGTAGAAAATGTAAATTGGTTGTACTAACCCAACTTTACAGGTGTCGAACTGGAAGGATTTGTGCTCTCTGGACCTGGAGGTATGTTTTTATCATTTTAAATAATTGTCTGATTTTCTTTAATGTTCCCTGTTGTACTCGTAAAATTGTAGAAAATGTATATTGGTTGTACTAACCCAACTTTACAGGTATCGAACTGGAAGGATTCGTCCTCTCTGGACCTGAAGGTAAGTTTGCATCATTTTAAATAATTGTCTGATTTTCATTAATGTTCCCTGTTTGACTCGTAAAATTGTAGAAAATGTATATTGGTTGTAATAACCCAACTTTACAGGTATCGAACTGGAAGGATTCGTCCTCTCTGGACCTGGAGGTATGTTTTTATCATTTTAAAAATTTGTCTGATTTTCATTAATGTTCCCTGTTTGACTCGTAAAATTGTAGAAAATGTATATTGGTTGCACTAACCCAACTTTACAGGTGTCGAACTGGAAGGATTTGTCCTCTCTGGACCTGAAGGTAAGTTTTTATCATTTTAAATAATTGTTTGATTTTTATTAATGTTCCCTGTTTGACTCGTAAAATTGTAGAAAATGTATATTGGTTGTACTAACCCAACTTTACAGGTATCGAACTGGAAGGATTCGTCCTCTCTGGACCTGAAGGTAAGTTTGCATCAGTTTAAAAATTTGTCTGATTTTCATTAATGTTCCCTGTTTGACTCGTAAAATTGTAGAAAATGTAAATTGGTTGTACTAACCCAACTTTACAGGTGTCGAACTGGAAGGATTTGTCCTCTCTGGACCTGGAGGTATGTTTTTATCATTTTAAAAATTTGTCTTATTTTCTTTAATGTTCCCTGTTTGACTCGTAAAATTGTAGAAAATGTAAATTGGTTGTACTAACCCAACTTTACAGGTGTCGAACTGGAAGGATTTGTGCTCTCTGGACCTGGAGGTATGTTTTTATCATTTTAAATAATTGTCTGATTTTCTTTAATGTTCCCTGTTGTACTCGTAAAATTGTAGAAAATGTATATTGGTTGTACTAACCCAACTTTACAGTTATCGAACTGGAAGGATTTGTGCTCTCTGGACCTGAAGGTAAGTTTGCATCATTTTAAATAATTGTCTGATTTTCATTAATGTTCCCTGTTTGACTCGTAAAATTGTAGAAAATTTATATTGGTTGCACTAACCCAACTTTACAGGTGTCGAACTGGAAGGATTCGTCCTCTCTGGACCTGAAGGTAAGTTTGCATCATTTTAAATAATTGTCTGATTTTCATTAATGTTCCCTGTTTGACTTGTAAATTTGTTGAAAATTTATATTGGTTGTACTAACCCAACTTTACAGGTGTCGAACTGGAAGGATTTGTCCTCTCTGGATCTGAAGGTAAGTTTTTATCATTTTAAATAATTGTCTGATTTTCATTAATGTTCCCTGTTTGACTCGTAAACTTGTAGAAAATGTATATTGGTTGTACTAACCCAACTTTACAGGTATCGAACTGGAAGGATTCGTCCTCTCTGGACCTGGAGGTATGTTTTTATCATTTTAAAAATTTGTCTGATTTTCATTAATGTTCCCTGTTTGACTCGTAAATTTGTAGAAAATGTATATTGGTTGCACTAACCCAACTTTACAGGTATCGAACTGGAAGGATTCGTCCTCTATGGACCTGGAGGTATGTTTTTATCATTTTAAAAAATTGTCTGATTTTCATTAATGTTCCCTGTTTGACTCGTAAAATTGTAGAAAATGTAAATTGGTTGTACTAACCCAACTTTACAGGTGTCGAACTGGAAGGATTTGTCCTCTCTGGACCTGGAGGTATGTTTTTATCATTTTAAATAATTGTCTGATTTTCTTTAATGTTCCCTGTTTGACTCGTAAAATTGTAGAAAATGTATATTGGTTGTACTAACCCAACTTTACAGGTGTCGAACTGGAAGGATTTGTGCTCTCTGGACCTGGAGGTATGTTTTTATCATTTTAAAAATTTGTCTGATTTTCATTAATGTTCCCTGTTTGACTCGTAAAATTGTAGAATATGTATATTGGTTGTACTAACCCAACTTTACAGGTACCGAACTGGAAGGATTCGTCCTCTCTGGACCTGGAGGTATGTTTGCACCATTTTAAATAATTGTCTTATTTTCATTAATGTTCCCTGTTTGACTCGTAAAATTGTAGAAAATTTATATTGGTTGTACTAACCCAACTTTACAGGTATCGAACTGGAAGGATTTTTCCTCTCTGGACCTGAAGGTAAGTTTGCACCATTTTAAATAATTGTCTTATTTTCATTAATGTTCCCTGTTTGACTCGTAAAATTGTAGAAAATTTATATTGGTTGTACTAACCCAACTTTACAGGTATCGAACTGGAAGGATTCGTCCTCTCTGGACCTGGAGGTATGTTTTTATCATTTTAAATAAATGTCTGATTTTCATTAATGTTCCCTGTTTGACTCGTAAAATTGTAGAAAATGTATATTGGTTGTACTAACCCGACTTTACAGGTGTCGAACTGGAAGGATTTGTGCTCTCTGGACCTGGAGGTATGTTTTTATCATTTTAAAAATTTGTCTGATTTTCATTAATGTTCCCTGTTTGACTCGTAAAATTGTAGAATATGTATATTGGTTGTACTAACCCAACTTTACAGGTACCGAACTGGAAGGATTCGTCCTCTCTGGACCTGGAGGTATGTTTTTATCATTTTAAATAATTGTCTGATTTTCTTTAATGTTCCCTGTTTGACTCGTAAAATTGTAGAAAATGTATATTGGTTGTACTAACCCAACTTTACAGGTATCGAACTGGAAGGATTTTTCCTCTCTGGACCTGAAGGTAAGTTTGCACCATTTTAAATAATTGTCTTATTTTCATTAATGTTCCCTGTTTGACTCGTAAAATTGTAGAAAATGTATATTGGTTGCACTAACCCAACTTTACAGGTGTCGAACTGGAAGGATTTGTCCTCTCTGGACCTGAAGGTAAGTTTTTATCATTTTAAATAATTGTCTGATTTTCATTAATGTTCCCTGTTTGACTCGTAAACTTGTAGAAAATGTATATTGGTTGTACTAACCCAACTTTACAGGTATCGAACTGGAAGGATTCGTCCTCTCTGGACCTGGAGGTATGTTTTTATCATTTTAAAAATTTGTCTGATTTTCATTAATGTTCCCTGTTTGACTCGTAAATTTGTAGAAAATGCATATTGGTTGTACTAACCCAACTTTACAGGTATCGAACTGGAAGGATTCGTCCTCTCTGGACCTGAAGGTAAGTTTGCATCAGTTTAAAAATTTGTCTGATTTTCATTAATGTTCCCTATTTGACTCGTAAAATTGTAGAAAATGTAAATTGGTTGTACTAACCCAACTTTACAGGTACCGAACTGGAAGGATTCGTCCTCTCTGGACCTGGAGGTATGTTTTTATCATTTTAAAAATTTGTCTGATTTTCATTAATGTTCCCTGTTTGACTCGTAAAATTGTAGAAAATGTATATTGGTTGCACTAACCCAACTTTACAGGTATCGAACTGGAAGGATTTGTCCTCTCTGGACCTGAAGGTAAGTTTTTATCATTTTGAATAATTGTTTGATTTTTATTAATGTTCCCTGTTTGACTCGTAAAATTGTAGAAAATGTATATTGGTTGTACTAACCCAACTTTACAGGTATCGAACTGGAAGGATTCGTCCTCTCTGGACCTGGAGGTATGTTTTTATCATTTTAAAAATTTGTCTGATTTTCATTAATGTTCCCTGTTTGACTCGTAAATTTGTAGAAAATGTATATTGGTTGCACTAACCCAACTTTACAGGTATCGAACTGGAAGGATTCGTCCTCTCTGGACCTGGAGGTATGTTTTTATCATTTTAAATAATTGTCTGATTTTCTTTAATGTTCCCTGTTTGACTCGTAAAATTGTAGAAAATGTATATTGGTTGTACTAACCCAACTTTACAGGTGTCGAACTGGAAGGATTTGTGCTCTCTGGACCTGGAGGTATGTTTTTATCATTTTAAAAATTTTTCTGATTTTCATTAATCTTCCCTGTTTGACTCGTAAAATTGTAGAATATGTATATTGGTTGTACTAACCCAACTTTACAGGTATCGAACTGGAAGGATTCGTCCTCTCTGGACCTGAAGGTAAGTTTGCATCAGTTTAAAAATTTGTCTGATTTTCATTAATGTTCCCTATTTGACTCGTAAAATTGTAGAAAATGTAAATTGATTGTACTAACCCAACTTTACAGGTACCGAACTGGAAGGATTCGTCCTCTCTGGACCTGGAGGTATGTTTTTATCATTTTAAAAATTTGTCTGATTTTCATTAATGTTCCCTATTTGACTCGTAAAATTGTAGAAAATGTATATTGGTTGTACTAACCCAACTTTACAGGTATCGAACTGGAAGGATTTGTCCTCTCTGGACCTGAAGGTAAGTTTTTATCATTTTGAATAATTGTTTGATTTTTATTAATGTTCCCTGTTTGACTCGTAAAATTGTAGAAAATGTATATTGGTTGCACTAACCCAACTTTACAGGTGTCGAACTGGAAGGATTTGTGCTCTCTGGACCTGGAGGTATGTTTTTATCATTTTAAGTAATTGTCTGATTTTCTTTAATGTTCCCTGTTTGACTCGTAAAATTGTAGAAAATGTATATTGGTTGTACTAACCCAACTTTACAGGTATCGAACTGGAAGGATTTTTCCTCTCTGGACCTGAAGGTAAGTTTGCACCATTTTAAATAATTGTCTGATTTTCATTAATGTTCCCTGTTTGACTCGTAAAATTGTAGAAAATTTATATTGGTTGTACTAACCCAACTTTACAGGTATCGAACTGGAAGGATTCGTCCTCTCTGGACCTGAAGGTAAGTTTTTATCATTTTAAATAATTGTCTGATTTTCATTAATGTTCCCTGTTTGACTCGTAAAATTGTAGAAAATGTATATTGGTTGTACTAACCCAACTTTACAGGTATCGAACTGGAAGGATTTTTCCTCTCTGGACCTGAAGGTAAGTTTGCACCATTTTAAATAATTGTCTTATTTTCATTAATGTTCCCTGTTTGACTCGTAAAATTGTAGAAAATTTATATTGGTTGTACTAACCCAACTTTACAGGTATCGAACTGGAAGGATTCGTCCTCTCTGGACCTGAAGGTAAGTTTGCATCAGTTTAAAAATTTGTCTGATTTTCATTAATGTTCCCTATTTGACTCGTAAAATTGTAGAAAATGTAAATTGATTGTACTAACCCAACTTTACAGGTACCGAACTGGAAGGATTCGTCCTCTCTGGACCTGGAGGTATGTTTTTATCATTTTAAAAATTTGTCTGATTTTCATTAATGTTCCCTGTTTGACTCGTAAAATTGTAGAAAATGTAAATTGGTTGCACTAACCCAACTTTACAGGTATCGAACTGGAAGGATTTGTCCTCTCTGGACCTGAAGGTAAGTTTTTATCATTTTGAATAATTGTTTGATTTTTATTAATGTTCCCTGTTTGACTCGTAAAATTGTAGAAAATGTATATTGGTTGCACTAACCCAACTTTACAGGTGTCGAACTGGAAGGATTTTTCCTCTCTGGACCTGAAGGTAAGTTTGCACCATTTTAAATAATTGTCTTATTTTCATTAATGTTCCCTGTTTGACTCGTAAAATTGTAGAAAATTTATATTGGTTGTACTAACCCAACTTTACAGGTATCGAACTGGAAGGATTCGTCCTCTCTGGACCTGAAGGTAAGTTTGCATCAGTTTAAAAATTTGTCTGATTTTCATTAATGTTCCCTATTTGACTCGTAAAATTGTAGAAAATGTAAATTGATTGTACTAACCCAACTTTACAGGTACCGAACTGGAAGGATTCGTCCTCTCTGGACCTGGAGGTATGTTTTTATCATTTTAAAAATTTGTCTGATTTTCATTAATGTTCCCTGTTTGACTCGTAAAATTGTAGAAAATGTATATTGGTTGTACTAACCCAACTTTACAGGTACCGAACTGGAAGGATTCGTCCTCTCTGGACCTGGAGGTATGTTTTTATCATTTTAAAAATTTGTCTGATTTTCATTAATGTTCCCTGTTTGACTCGTAAAATTGTAGAAAATTTATATTGGTTGTACTAACCCAACTTTACAGGTATCGAACTGGAAGGATTCGTCCTCTCTGGACCTGTTGGTAAGTTTTTATCATTTTAAATAATTGTCTGATTTTCATTAATGTTCCCTGTTTGACTCGTAAAATTGTAGAAAATGTATATTGGTTGTACTAACCCAACTTTACAGGTATCGAACTGGAAGGATTCGTCCTCTCTGGACCTGAAGGTAAGTTTGCATCAGTTTAAAAATTTGTCTGATTTTCATTAATGTTCCCTATTTGACTCGTAAAATTGTAGAAAATGTAAATTGATTGTACTAACCCAACTTTACAGGTACCGAACTGGAAGGATTCGTCCTCTCTGGACCTGGAGGTATGTTTTTATCATTTTAAAAATTTGTCTGATTTTCATTAATGTTCCCTATTTGACTCGTAAAATTGTAGAAAATGTATATTGGTTGTACTAACCCAACTTTACAGGTATCGAACTGGAAGGATTTGTCCTCTCTGGACCTGAAGGTAAGTTTTTATCATTTTGAATAATTGTTTGATTTTTATTAATGTTCCCTGTTTGACTCGTAAAATTGTAGAAAATGTATATTGGTTGCACTAACCCAACTTTACAGGTGTCGAACTGGAAGGATTTGTGCTCTCTGGACCTGGAGGTATGTTTTTATCATTTTAAGTAATTGTCTGATTTTCTTTAATGTTCCCTGTTTGACTCGTAAAATTGTAGAAAATGTATATTGGTTGTACTAACCCAACTTTACAGGTATCGAACTGGAAGGATTTTTCCTCTCTGGACCTGAAGGTAAGTTTGCACCATTTTAAATAATTGTCTTGTTTTCATTAATGTTCCCTGTTTGACTCGTAAAATTGTAGAAAATTTATATTGGTTGTACTAACCCAACTTTACAGGTATCGAACTGGAAGGATTCGTCCTCTCTGGACCTGAAGGTAAGTTTTTATCATTTTAAATAATTGTCTGATTTTCATTAATGTTCCCTGTTTGACTCGTAAAATTGTAGAAAATGTATATTGGTTGTACTAACCCAACTTTACAGGTATCGAACTGGAAGGATTTTTCCTCTCTGGACCTGAAGGTAAGTTTGCACCATTTTAAATAATTGTCTTATTTTCATTAATGTTCCCTGTTTGACTCATAAAATTGTAGAAAATTTATATTGGTTGTACTAACCCAACTTTACAGGTATCGAACTGGAAGGATTCGTCCTCTCTGGACCTGAAGGTAAGTTTGCATCAGTTTAAAAATTTGTCTGATTTTCATTAATGTTCCCTATTTGACTCGTAAAATTGTAGAAAATGTAAATTGATTGTACTAACCCAACTTTACAGGTACCGAACTGGAAGGATTCGTCCTCTCTGGACCTGGAGGTATGTTTTTATCATTTTAAAAATTTGTCTGATTTTCATTAATGTTCCCTGTTTGACTCGTAAAATTGTAGAAAATGTAAATTGGTTGCACTAACCCAACTTTACAGGTATCGAACTGGAAGGATTTGTCCTCTCTGGACCTGAAGGTAAGTTTTTATCATTTTGAATAATTGTTTGATTTTTATTAATGTTCCCTGTTTGACTCGTAAAATTGTAGAAAATGTATATTGGTTGCACTAACCCAACTTTACAGGTGTCGAACTGGAAGGATTTGTGCTCTCTGGACCTGAAGGTAAGTTTGCACCATTTTAAATAATTGTCTGATTTTCATTAATGTTCCCTGTTTGACTCGTAAAATTGTAGAAAATTTATATTGGTTGTACTAACCCAACTTTACAGGTATCGAACTGGAAGGATTCGTCCTCTCTGGACCTGAAGGTAAGTTTTTATCATTTTAAATAATTGTCTGATTTTCATTAATGTTCCCTGTTTGACTCGTAAAATTGTAGAAAATGTATATTGGTTGTACTAACCCAACTTTACAGGTATCGAACTGGAAGGATTTTTCCTCTCTGGACCTGAAGGTAAGTTTGCACCATTTTAAATAATTGTCTTATTTTCATTAATGTTCCCTGTTTGACTCGTAAAATTGTAGAAAATTTATATTGGTTGTACTAACCCAACTTTACAGGTATCGAACTGGAAGGATTCGTCCTCTCTGGACCTGAAGGTAAGTTTGCATCAGTTTAAAAATTTGTCTGATTTTCATTAATGTTCCCTATTTGACTCGTAAAATTGTAGAAAATGTAAATTGATTGTACTAACCCAACTTTACAGGTACCGAACTGGAAGGATTCGTCCTCTCTGGACCTGGAGGTATGTTTTTATCATTTTAAAAATTTGTCTGATTTTCATTAATGTTCCCTGTTTGACTCGTAAAATTGTAGAAAATGTAAATTGGTTGCACTAACCCAACTTTACAGGTATCGAACTGGAAGGATTTGTCCTCTCTGGACCTGAAGGTAAGTTTTTATCATTTTGAATAATTGTTTGATTTTTATTAATGTTCCCTGTTTGACTCGTAAAATTGTAGAAAATGTATATTGGTTGCACTAACCCAACTTTACAGGTGTCGAACTGGAAGGATTTTTCCTCTCTGGACCTGAAGGTAAGTTTGCACCATTTTAAATAATTGTCTTATTTTCATTAATGTTCCCTGTTTGACTCGTAAAATTGTAGAAAATTTATATTGGTTGTACTAACCCAACTTTACAGGTATCGAACTGGAAGGATTCGTCCTCTCTGGACCTGAAGGTAAGTTTGCATCAGTTTAAAAATTTGTCTGATTTTCATTAATGTTCCCTATTTGACTCGTAAAATTGTAGAAAATGTAAATTGATTGTACTAACCCAACTTTACAGGTACCGAACTGGAAGGATTCGTCCTCTCTGGACCTGGAGGTATGTTTTTATCATTTTAAAAATTTGTCTGATTTTCATTAATGTTCCCTGTTTGACTCGTAAAATTGTAGAAAATGTATATTGGTTGTACTAACCCAACTTTACAGGTACCGAACTGGAAGGATTCGTCCTCTCTGGACCTGGAGGTATGTTTTTATCATTTTAAAAATTTGTCTGATTTTCATTAATGTTCCCTGTTTGACTCGTAAAATTGTAGAAAATTTATATTGGTTGTACTAACCCAACTTTACAGGTATCGAACTGGAAGGATTCGTCCTCTCTGGACCTGTTGGTAAGTTTTTATCATTTTAAATAATTGTCTGATTTTCATTAATGTTCCCTGTTTGACTCGTAAAATTGTAGAAAATGTATATTGGTTGTACTAACCCAACTTTACAGGTATCGAACTGGAAGGATTCGTCCTCTCTGGACCTGAAGGTAAGTTTGCATCAGTTTAAAAATTTGTCTGATTTTCATTAATGTTCCCTATTTGACTCGTAAAATTGTAGAAAATGTAAATTGATTGTACTAACCCAACTTTACAGGTACCGAACTGGAAGGATTCGTCCTCTCTGGACCTGGAGGTATGTTTTTATCATTTTAAAAATTTGTCTGATTTTCATTAATGTTCCCTATTTGACTCGTAAAATTGTAGAAAATGTATATTGGTTGTACTAACCCAACTTTACAGGTATCGAACTGGAAGGATTTGTCCTCTCTGGACCTGAAGGTAAGTTTTTATCATTTTGAATAATTGTTTGATTTTTATTAATGTTCCCTGTTTGACTCGTAAAATTGTAGAAAATGTATATTGGTTGCACTAACCCAACTTTACAGGTGTCGAACTGGAAGGATTTGTGCTCTCTGGACCTGGAGGTATGTTTTTATCATTTTAAGTAATTGTCTGATTTTCTTTAATGTTCCCTGTTTGACTCGTAAAATTGTAGAAAATGTATATTGGTTGTACTAACCCAACTTTACAGGTATCGAACTGGAAGGATTTTTCCTCTCTGGACCTGAAGGTAAGTTTGCACCATTTTAAATAATTGTCTTATTTTCATTAATGTTCCCTGTTTGACTCGTAAAATTGTAGAAAATTTATATTGGTTGTACTAACCCAACTTTACAGGTATCGAACTGGAAGGATTCGTCCTCTCTGGACCTGAAGGTAAGTTTTTATCATTTTAAATAATTGTCTGATTTTCATTAATGTTCCCTGTTTGACTCGTAAAATTGTAGAAAATGTATATTGGTTGTACTAACCCAACTTTACAGGTATCGAACTGGAAGGATTTTTCCTCTCTGGACCTGAAGGTAAGTTTGCACCATTTTAAATAATTGTCTTATTTTCATTAATGTTCCCTGTTTGACTCATAAAATTGTAGAAAATTTATATTGGTTGTACTAACCCAACTTTACAGGTATCGAACTGGAAGGATTCGTCCTCTCTGGACCTGAAGGTAAGTTTGCATCAGTTTAAAAATTTGTCTGATTTTCATTAATGTTCCCTATTTGACTCGTAAAATTGTAGAAAATGTAAATTGATTGTACTAACCCAACTTTACAGGTACCGAACTGGAAGGATTCGTCCTCTCTGGACCTGGAGGTATGTTTTTATCATTTTAAAAATTTGTCTGATTTTCATTAATGTTCCCTGTTTGACTCGTAAAATTGTAGAAAATGTAAATTGGTTGCACTAACCCAACTTTACAGGTATCGAACTGGAAGGATTTGTCCTCTCTGGACCTGAAGGTAAGTTTTTATCATTTTGAATAATTGTTTGATTTTTATTAATGTTCCCTGTTTGACTCGTAAAATTGTAGAAAATGTATATTGGTTGCACTAACCCAACTTTACAGGTGTCGAACTGGAAGGATTTGTGCTCTCTGGACCTGAAGGTAAGTTTTTATCATTTTGAATAATTGTTTGATTTTTATTAATGTTCCCTGTTTGACTCGTAAAATTGTAGAAAATGTATATTGGTTGCACTAACCCAACTTTACAGGTGTCGAACTGGAAGGATTTGTGCTCTCTGGACCTGGAGGTATGTTTTTATCATTTTAAATAATTGTCTGATTTTCTTTATGTCCCTGTTTGACTCGTAAAATTGTAGAAAATGTATATTGGTTGTACTAACCCAACTTTACAGGTATCGAACTGGAAGGATTTTTCCTCTCTGGACCTGAAGGTGGGTTTGCACCATTTTAAATAATTGTCTTATTTTCATTAATGTTCCCTGTTTGACTCGTAAAATTGTAGAAAATTTATATTGGTTGTACTAACCCAACTTTACAGGTATCGAACTGGAAGGATTCGTCCTCTCTGGACCTGAAGGTAAGTTTTTATCATTTTAAATAATTGTCTGATTTTCATTAATGTTCCCTGTTTGACTCGTAAAATTGTAGAAAATGTATATTGGTTGTACTAACCCAACTTTACAGGTATCAAACTGGAAGGATTCGTCCTCTCTGGACCTGAAGGTAAGTTTTTATCATTTTAAATAATTGTCTGATTTTCATTAATGTTCCCTGTTTGACTCGTAAAATTGTAGAAAATGTATATTGATTGCACTAACCCAACTTTACAGGTGTCGAACTGGAAGGATTTGTCCTCTCTGGACCTGAAGGTAAGTTTTTATCATTTTAAATAATTGTTTGATTTTTATTAATGTTCCCTGTTTGACTCGTAAAATTGTAGAAAATGTATATTGGTTGTACTAACCCAACTTTACAGGTATCAAACTGGAAGGATTCGTCCTCTCTGGACCTGAAGGTAAGTTTTTATCATTTTAAATAATTGTCTGATTTTCATTAATGTTCCCTGTTTGACTCGTAAAATTGTAGAAAATGTATATTGATTGCACTAACCCAACTTTACAGGTGTCGAACTGGAAGGATTTGTCCTCTCTGGACCTGAAGGTAAGTTTTTATCATTTTAAATAATTGTTTGATTTTTATTAATGTTCCCTGTTTGACTCGTAAAATTGTAGAAAATGTAAATTGGTTGTACTAACCCAACTTTACAGGTATCGAACTGGAAGGATTTGTCCTCTCTGGACCTGGAGGTATGTTTTTATCATTTTAAATAATTGTCTGATTTTCTTTAATGTTCCCTGTTTGACTCGTAAAATTGTAGAAAATGTATATTGGTTGTACTAACCCAACTTTACAGGTACCGAACTGGAAGGATTCGTCCTCTCTGGACCTGAAGGTAAGTTTGCATCAGTTTAAAAATTTGTCTGATTTTCATTAATGTTCCCTGTTTGACTCGTAAAATTGTAGAAAATGTAAATTGGTTGTACTAACCCAACTTTACAGGTACCGAACTGGAAGGATTCGCCCTCTCTGGACCTGGAGGTATGTTTTTATCATTTTAAAAATTTGTCTGATTTTCATTAATGTTCCCTGTTTGACTCGTAAAATTGTAGAAAATGTATATTGGTTGTACTAACCCAACTTTACAGGTACCGAACTGGAAGGATTCGTCCTCTCTGGACCTGGAGGTATGTTTTTATCATTTTGAATAATTGTTTGATTTTTATTAATGTTCCCTGTTTGACTCGTAAAATTGTAGAAAATGTATATTGGTTGCACTAACCCAACTTTACAGGTGTCGAACTGGAAGGATTCGTCCTCTCTGGACCTGAAGGTATGTTTTTATCATTTTAAATAATTGTCTGATTTTCATTAATGTTCCCTGTTTGACTCGTAAAATTGTAGAAAATGTATATTGGTTGTACTAACCCAACTTTACAGGTATCGAACTGGAAGGATTTGTGCTCTCTGGACCTGGAGGTATGTTTTTATCATTTTAAATAATTGTCTGATTTTCATTAATATTCCCTGTTTGACTCGTAAAATTGTAGAAAATGTATATTGGTTGTACTAACCCAACTTTACAGGTATCAAACTGGAAGGATTCGTCCTCTCTGGACCTGAAGGTAAGTTTTTATCATTTTAAATAATTGTCTGATTTTCATTAATGTTCCCTGTTTGACTCGTAAAATTGTAGAAAATGTATATTGATTGCACTAACCCAACTTTACAGGTGTCGAACTGGAAGGATTTGTCCTCTCTGGACCTGAAGGTAAGTTTTTATCATTTTAAATAATTGTTTGATTTTTATTAATGTTCCCTGTTTGACTCGTAAAATTGTAGAAAATGTATATTGGTTGTACTAACCCAACTTTACAGGTATCGAACTGGAAGGATTCGTCCTCTCTGGACCTGAAGGTAAGTTTTTATCATTTTAAATAATTGTCTGATTTTCATTAATGTTCCCTGTTTGACTCGTAAAATTGTAGAAAATGTAAATTGGTTGTACTAACCCAACTTTACAGGTATCGAACTGGAAGGATTTGTCCTCTCTGGACCTGGAGGTATGTTTTTATCATTTTAAATAATTGTCTGATTTTCTTTAATGTTCCCTGTTTGACTCGTAAAATTGTAGAAAATGTATATTGGTTGTACTAACCCAACTTTACAGGTATCGAACTGGAAGGATTTGTGCTCTCTGGACCTGGAGGTATGTTTTTATCATTTTAAAAATTTGTCTGATTTTCATTAATGTTCCCTGTTTGACTCGTAAAATTGTAGAAAATGTATATTGGTTGTACTAACCCAACTTTACAGGTACCGAACTGGAAGGATTCGTCCTCTCTGGACCTGGAGGTATGTTTTTATCATTTTGAATAATTGTTTGATTTTTATTAATGTTCCCTGTTTGACTCGTAAAATTGTAGAAAATGTATATTGGTTGTACTAACCCAACTTTACAGGTACCGAACTGGAAGGATTCGTCCTCTCTGGACCTGGAGGTATGTTTTTATCATTTTGAATAATTGTTTGATTTTTATTAATGTTCCCTGTTTGACTCGTAAAATTGTAGAAAATGTATATTGGTTGTACTAACCCAACTTTACAGGTATCGAACTGGAAGGATTTGTGCTCTCTGGACCTGGAGGTAAGTTTGCATCAGTTTAAAAATTTGTCTGATTTTCATTAATGTTCCCTGTTTGACTCGTAAAATTGTAGAAAATGTATATTGGTTGTACTAACCCAACTTTACAGGTACCGAACTGGAAGGATTCGTCCTCTCTGGACCTGGAGGTATGTTTTTATCATTTTGAATAATTGTTTGATTTTTATTAATGTTCCCTGTTTGACTCGTAAAATTGTAGAAAATGTATATTGGTTGCACTAACCCAACTTTACAGGTATAGAACTGGAAGGATTTGTCCTCTCTGGACCTGAAGGTAAGTTTTTATCATTTTGAATAATTGTTTGATTTTTATTAATGTTCCCTGTTTGACTCGTAAAATTGTAGAAAAATTATATTGGTTGCACTAACCCAACTTTACAGGTGTCGAACTGGAAGGATTTGTGCTCTCTGGACCTGGAGGTATGTTTTTATCATTTTAAATAATTGTCTGATTTTCTTTAATGTTCCCTGTTTGACTCGTAAAATTGTAGAAAATGTATATTGGTTGTACTAACCCAACTTTACAGGTATCGAACTGGAAGGATTCGTCCTCTCTGGACCTGGAGGTAAGTTTGCATCATTTTAAATAATTGTCTGATTTTCATTAATGTTCCCTGTTTGACTTGTAAAATAGTGGAAAATACATATTTGATGTATTAACCCCAGTTTACAGCTGTCAACCTCGAAGGAATTTTCCTCTCTGGACCTGAAGGTAAATTTGCATCATTTTAAATCTTTGTCTTATTTTCATTTAGGTTTCCTGGTTTACTTGTAAAATTGTAGAAAATTTATATTTTTTTCACTAACCCCAGTTTACAGGAATTGAACTGGACAAACAACATTTAATTTAAAACAGTCAATTGATCTACATTCTTATGTTCTTTAATGTCTCAAACTTCCTTAATATTTGTGGTCCGTGAGGCAGACACCCTGTCTACTTTTAAGACTAATATTAAAACTATTATTCCTTTTTGACAAAGCTTATAGTTAGAGTGGCTCATGTTACCCTGAGCTACCTCTATAGTTATGCTGCTATAGGCTTAGGCTACTCGAGGACATCAGGGCCTATTTTTCTCACTCTACTGATTTCTACTGTTCTCCAGTTTTGCATTGCATTACATTGAAATGACTGTTGTCATTTCAGCTTTTAACGTTTTGCTCTCTCTCTTTTTTCTTCATAGTAGGTACACCTGGTCTGACGTTCTGTTAACTGAGACATCATCCAGGGAAGACAGATCACCCACTATTACCATCTAATGTAGAACAGATTACTGGATCAATGTTTGCTTCTTTGCTTTTTTGTCTCTCTTGTTGTGTCTCTGCTCTGTCTTCTGTAACCCCCAGTCGGTCGAGGCAGATGACCGTTCATACTGAGCCCGGTTCTGCTGGAGATGTTCCTTCCCGTTAATGGGGAGTTTTTCTTTCCGCGGTCGCTTCATGCTTGCTCAGTATGAGGGATTGCTGCAAAGCCATGGACAATGCAGACGACTCTCCCTGTGGCTCTACGCTTCTCCAGGAGTGAATGCTGCTTGTCGGGACTTTGATGCAATCAACTGGGTTCCCTTATATAGGAACATTTTTTTGACCAATCTGTATAATCTGACCCAATCTGTATAATATGATTGAATTTGACTTTGTAAAGTGCCTTGAGATGACATGCTTCATGAATTAGCGCTATATAAATAAATTGAATTGAATATTGAAGTTATTTATTAAAATATTTCCAACAGGTAATGCAGCCTCAAATGCGGCACAGTAATGTGTTCCATTTGAGCCGGTCCCAAGCCCGGATCAATGCAGAGGGTAATATCAGGAAATTTATCCAGTGTTATGTCTGCTATTCTACACGTGGGGTGGTCCGCCATGTTAACAAAATCGTCCGCCCGCCCAATAATGTCACGGCATGTAGCAAATTATTCAACGTCTGTACGTGTTCACGAATAATTATATAAAAATTATTATTTTGTGCCGCATTGACAGGTGTGCGGTGGTTGACTGCTGTGGCAAATGTAGGAATTTGTCACAAGGATTAAGCAAATAGGTGTGCACGAGTTTACTATGAAGGCTACAATGTCCATGTGCGGGAGACTATTGTTTGTGCGGGAGACTAAGCTTGTCGCTCCTCTGCTTTCAGCTCAGAGTCATGTGCGTTAGCACCCCGGTAAACCCACACTCCCACCAGGAGAGAGAATGTCCAGAGTTATAGTTTTACCTGCCTTGGTAAACATATCTGCGTTTTGTGAACACACACAATTTCTGAGGATGTCTGCACTAAAAAGTCCCACAGAGTCGGGAGTACAGTGCACCTACTTGCTGTGCAGACATCAGTGGAGTATGCTCTAATGGGGAAACATGGGCATGCGTTAAAGCAAAACATAAATGACCAAGTAGTTATCCCCTTTTTGTGTTGTGTGTTACAACAGAAAAAAGGACACATTTCTTGATTTCACGTGGTGTCGCACATGATTACTTCAATATATCAGGAACGTTTGCCTTATACAAATATGAGGACAATCACGTCTGTTTAAACTTGGTTATTTTAAATAACTGTGGCTTGATGGGTTGAGTAGTCGTCTGGCAATCAGAAGGTTGTGGGTTCGATTCCAGCTTCCCCTTGCCACATGTCGATGTGCCCCTGGGCAAGGCACTTAACCCCAAGTTGCCTACCGAGCTGTGTCTCGGTGTATAAATGTGTGCGCGTTAGTGAGAGCGACTGGGTGAATGTGGCTATAGTGTACAGCGCTTTGGGTGGTCAGCATGACTGGAAAAGCGCTATATAAGTTCAGTCCATTTACCATTTAAACATTAAGAGGAAAACAAAAAGCAGAAGTGACCAGGACATAAAGATTAGTAAGGATGTAGTAAGGAAGGCATTGAAAAAGGATAAAGAATGGAAAGGCAGTTGGTCCTGATTATACACCTGTGAAGGTTTGGAAGTGTCCAGGAGAGACAACAATAGGGCTTTTTACTAGGCTGTCCAATGAGATCTTAGAGGCATAGAAGAAACACTGAGAAACGAAGAAGTGTGCTGGTACCAATTTTCAAGAACAAATAATAGTAATAGTAATATCATCTTTATTAAAACATACATTACAACACAATTTGTTCTCTGTTTTTAACCTATCACCCTTGGGGAGCTGTGGCCTGCCATGTGCAGTGCCTGGGGAGCAATCTGGGGTTAAGGGTCTTGCTCAGGGACCCAGAGTGCAGGCACTGGGGATCGAACTGGGTACATGCATCCTTCTCTGAGTGCAAGCACACTGCTCTAACCACTAGGCCACCACTCCCCAAACAAGGGAGATGTGCAGAGTTTTGGCAACTACAGAGGAATAAGGTTGATGTGTCATACAATGAAGCTATGGGAAAGCTAGGTTGAGGTCAGAAGTGAGCAATTGTGAGCATCTGTATGGTTTGAAGGCAAAGAAAAAGTACAGATGCAGTATTGCTTTTGAGGATAGTGATAGACAAGTACAGAGAGGGTCAGAAGGAGCTGCATTGTTTTTGTAGATCTAGAGAAATATGACAGGTTGCCGAAAGAGGAGCTGTGGTATTGTATGAGGAAGTCTGGAGTTGCCGAGAAGTATGTTGGAGTAGAGCAGGACATGTATGAGAGCTGTTAGACAGTGGTGAGGTGTGCTGTAGGTGTGACAGCACTTCAAGGTGGAAGTGGGACACCAATAAGGATCAGAGCCCCTTCTTGATTGCTGTGGTGATGGACAGGTTGCCAAATGAGGTTAAACAGGAATCTCCATGGATTATCATGTTTGCAGATCAATTTATGATCTACAGTGACAGCTGATGTTACTCCTTCAAGGCTCAGCTCAGTGGGCATATGTTATCTGTGACAATGAATAAAGACAGCACATGTGTTGAGCTGATGAGAACTTCCCAACGAGTGGATTTATTCTTCCTCGGGTGGTGCGCAGCTCTACTCTCTATCAGTTGTGTATTGTGCGCCCTCTGGTGGCAAGCATATGTATAGCGGTTACTAATTTTGAGTTAAAATGGTACCATATGAATATTTTAGGGATGGGCAAGTTAACGCGTTAATTTTGCGTTAATTCATTAGACTATTAACGGCGATATTTACTTTATCGCGCATTAACGCATGTTGGTCACATGCTTTTATTTTGTGAAGGTCTGTTGCTGCGGTGTAAGGGTTTGAATCAGAACAGTAGGGGGCGATAATGCTCCAATAACCTCTCTGTCAGCCCCATAGACATAAGAGTAGACGCGTCATTGGGCGGGTTCTGCCTATGCTGCGATGCGTCAGAGCGTCCGCCATCTTAAATGTGGCAAATCTGCAGTTACTCAGTCACTTAAACAGTATCTGAGGGACTTTAATCTCTGAATATACTTTGTATTCGTAGTATTTTTTTTGTAATATTACAAGTTTATTTTCGTATCCCTTTAGCTTCATTGTCCTGAATTTATTCTCCTAAAGAATAAAAATATTTAAAATAATCTAACCTGGCCCTATTACTCCAGGAGTGAAATAATTCTGCAAACTGTGATTATTCTGGAAATGTTCCCCCTTAATTCTCATAATATGGTGTTTTTATCATAACATTATCACTTTTGTGTTTGTTTGTTTATTTTTACTTTATTGACCTAGGACTTTTTTTCCTCATATTATTAATTTTACCTCTTTAATACTCACCCAAAAAGTCTGTTCCTAAAGGTTCACATGTGACACGGTTTTTATGAAATAATGAAGACCACAATGTTTAGATTTACCAGATTGATCCTTATATTCATAACACATACACACACACAATATATATATATATATATATATATATATATATATATATATATATATATATATATATATATATATATATATATATATATATATATATATATATATGTGTGTATTTATTGCAGCCCAGGAATGAGGCATCTTCTCTGATCCACGTTCACAATAACAGAACTCAACTTTTTTCTGCCACATACAATATGGCGGTGACGTTGACGTGCGAACCTGCACCCTATGACGCGTCTACGTATTCATGTCTGTGGTCAGCCCAGCCTCGGATTCAAACAGGAAGTAAGGTTTTTTTTTTTTTTTTTTTTTTTTCAGAAAAAAAACTTTATTTAACAATTGTACATTACACCAGGTACCAGTATCTCAATACACCAAACAAATAGATATAAACAAAGATGCAACAATAATAGTAAAGACAACAAAAAAAATAACAATAATAATAATAATAAGGGGCAACATTATATTATACATAGATTCAAGGACAAGCCATTAAACCAGCAGATTAAATTTACTCACAAAAGAAAGAAAATTACCAGCATATTTTGTTTTTACAAATTCTAAAGATTTGACATAAGATTTTGTTTCATTTTTCCAATGAGATATGACTGGTTTACATTTTAAGTAACGGCATTTGTGTAAATAAAATTTAACTAATAGAATTAGAATGTTAATATCAACTTTATCTTCAATTTTTGCAACTATACCAAATAAGGCTACTTTTAGAGTAAAATCAGGTAATTGAATTCCTTTAGATTGGATCCACATCAGAAAATCAAGCCAAAAGGTTTGGACTACAGTGCAGTGAAAGAAAAGGTGTTCCAGACTCTCAGATTCAACCTCACAAAAAACACAATTTTCAGTGTCAAACTTAAATTTTTCTCTTAGAAATTCATTAGTAGGGTAAAATCTGTTAATAATTTTAAATTGAATTTCTTTCATTTTTGGAGGTACTGGGTATGATAGGAATTTAGTTCTTATCATCTTTTTTGTTTCTGTATCGAAATCTTTGAGAACATATTCTCTCTTTACGTGATTGGAAGATAAACAATAAGTCAAATAATACCTCAAAAATTTATTGTTACATTGAGTGCTGAAAAAATTAACGTCATCTATAAAAATTTGTTTGAGTTTTGGAGAATTATCAGAAAATATTATATCTTGTTTAACCATAGCCTGGAGAGGTAAAGGGAATGTTTTTAAGATCTGATTATATTTACTTTTAGTACAATGGATTTGATACTTTTCACAAAACTCCTGATGAACTAACAGGTTACCACTATTGTCCATGAAATGAGAAACAGCCCATATTTCTTTTTTATACCATTCGTTCATAAATATAGATTTTCTGTTACTAAGAACGTATCTATTGTTCCAAACAGGGGTGTTATGGGGTGTAAAATTATGACTAAAGATTAATTTCCAATAGAGAAGAACCTGTTTATGAAAATCAGATAATTTAAGTGGTAATTTGTTTATCTCAAAATCACATTGTAAGAGAAATTGGATTCCACCTATTTTTTTGAACACTAAATTGGGTATATAAGACCAAACTGAAAGATTATTGTTTACTATATATTTCAACCATTTAAGTTTTAATACAGCATTCATAATCTCAAAATCTATGGCATTTCCCCCACCTTCTTCATAAGTTCTAATCATGTCATTTTTCCTAATGTAATGAATTTTATTCTTCCAAATAAAGTTAAAGTTTAGTTTATTAATGGTTTTTATCATCTTGTTTGATATTGGAAGAGTGTAAGCAGGGTAGATAAATCTAGAAAGACTCTCCATTTTCGTTAATAAAATCCTGCCAAAAAGAGAGATGTCTCTCTGTAACCACTGATTAAGAATTAGTTTACATTTTTCAATATTTTTCCAAATGTTAACGTTATCAGAAGATATCCTGTTTCTTGTAATAACAATTCCCAAGTATTTCACCTCTTTTTTAATATTAATGTTAAACAGTGATTGTGATGGGTGGTCTTTCAAGGGAAAAAGTTCACATTTGTTTAAATTTAATTGAAGACCAGAAGCCTTAGAAAATAATTTTATACTTTGAAGAGCTAACGGGATTTGTTCTTCATTTTTTAGAAAAAGGGTTGTATCATCGGCCAGTTGACTAATTATTATTTTGTTGTCCAGTAACTCAATTCCAGAAATGCAACTGTTTTTAATTAATATTGACAGCATCTCTGCAACCATTATGAATAATAATGGTGAACTTCCACAGCCTTGACGAATTCCTCTACTAATGTTGAACCTGTTACAAGTACCATGACTTAATATTACAGAGCTGTTTATGTCATTGTAAAGCATTTTAATTAGGTTCCTAAATTTTTCCCCAAATCCAAAATGAGTTAGAGTTTTAAAGATAAATGGATGTTCAACAGAATCGAATGCCTTGTAGAAATCTAAAAACAAAATAAACCCATCATCACTAATTAAATCACTGTAATCAACTAAATCTAAAACCAGTCTGATGTTATTATGGATGGATCTTCCTTTTAAAAAGCCTGATTGGGTTTCACCAATTATATTGGAAATACCTTCTTTAAGTCTGGCTGCCATACAACTAGAAAATAGTTTATAATCAGTATTTAATAGAGTGATGGGTCTCAAGTTGTCTAAAATCCTTTTATCTTTCCCTGGTTTAGGGATCAGAACAATCACTCCTTGTTTCATGGTTGGCATCAATTCTTCTTTTTTAATACATTCTAACAAGGCATTAAATAATAAATTCCTTATGTCGGTCCAAAAGAATTGGTAAAAATTAACAGTAAGGCCATCTGAACCGGAGATTTATTTAATGTCATTTTCTTTACAGCAGTATCCAGCTCTTCAATTTTAAGGTTGGCATCGCAGATAGTTTTAAATGATGAGTAAATCTGTGGAATCAATGAGGATATGTTGTTGAAGAGATTGTCACAATCTATTTCAGAGTAATTAGCTGAATAAAGTTTGGAATAAAAGTTAAAAACTTCTTTCTCTAACACTTTAGAATCTTTACATTCATTTCCCTTTACAATAAGGCATTAGATGCAATTATTAGTCTGTCTGTTGCGTTCTAATTTAAAAAAATATGACGAATTCTTTTCTCCTGCCTCAATCCATTTTGCACGCGACCTAATAAAGGCACCTTTTGCTTTATTCAAATAAAGTTGATCTAACTTAGATTGTAATTCCATAAGTTTATTTTTTTCTTCAGGGCCAAAACTAGGTTTGATGCAACATTTATGGATTTTATTTAAAATATCACTTTCAAATTTCTTTTGTTTAGAATTGAGGTTATTGCTGAACTGAAAGCTAAATTCTCTTACTTTAAACTTCAGGAATTCCCATTTGTTGATGTCACCTACAATTGAGGCATTAGTTTCAATTTTACTTATTAATTTTCTAATTTGAACATTATAATCTTCATAATCTAATAGTTTGGAATTAAACTTCCAATAGCCCTTTTTTTGTAAATTTCTAACAGCAGGTTCCAGACTTAACTCTATAAAGCAATGGTCAGTAAGAGGAGCTTTTGAAGTTAGAATTTTTGAAGTGTGATTTAAAACAGAGTCACTTCCCAACCAGTAGTCAATCCTAGATTTGCAGCATCCATTAGGCTTGAACCATGTAAAATCTTGAAGTCCTGGGTTCTTTAATCTCCAAATATCATTCAGGTTGCTAGTTACAATAAAGTCATTAATTATTCTATTATATTGCGGTCTCCCTGATCTTGAAGGCCATCTATCGAACCACTCATCAGGGGTCATGTTCCAATCACCGCCCATCAAAATATAATCTGTAGGGTAACGAGCCTTAAACTCAGATATCACCTTTGTTATGTCTTCCAACATTATTCTGTTTTGATTTTCGTTGTTATAACCGTAGATGTTACATAAGATAATAAACAGATCGTCAGTCTTCACCACAGCTGTCAGCCAGTGACCTTCACTATCAGTTCGATGTGTGATTATTTCTCCTTTAAAATTATTGAAAAGCACAGCAACTCCACTGGATCGGCTGGTGCCATGACTGAACAGGATCCTATCGCCCCACTGACTTTTCCAAAATGAAGTGTCCACATCTGAAGAATGAGTCTCTTGTAGAAACAAACAATGAGATTTTTGCCCTTTACAGAATAAGAAAACAGCTTTCCTTTTAACAAGTTCTTTCAAGCCCCTAACATTTAAAGAACCAAAGTAAATTTTAGAACTTAACATTAACTTTTTTTTTTTTTTTTTTTTTTTAAGATTAAAAAACTTGAACTATCACTCACTAGAAAAGTGAATGTAATAAAGAGAAATGCTCTTAGACAAGCTCCATCACCGCCAGCATGTTTCCCTCCCTGTTAAAAGTTTTTACCTATTTATGTCCACTCGTCTTCCTTCAATGTATGCATGGGGACCCCGGAAAAAAGCCTGTTTTCCAGCTTTCCTTGCTTCATCAATCAGCGGCCACAGACGACGTCGCTCCTCCATGTCTTCTTTTGGTAACATCTCTGCAAAGCTGATACCTTCTTCTTTACAGATCGATGCTCCTTTGCTGCGCCTCCAGAGTTCTTCTTTTATTTTTTTTTGGGAGAATAGGATCAACACATTCCGGTTTCTGTCTTGTTGTTTTTTTCCCAATCTGTGGACAACATCCACCGCATCCTCAATCTTCGCCTCTAGTTCTGGGAGAATATTTTTTATTATTTGAATCGTTTTTGTTCTGATATCTTCATCTCGTTTCTCCTTCACTCCTTTAATTCGAAGGCACCAGCTCATTCTGTAACGTTCTTGCGCTCTCAGTTTTTCTTTTAATTCTTCCTTCTCTGTAAACAGTTCTTTGTTGGCAATTTCTAGCTTTGAAATCTTAATTTTGCATTCCTTCACTTCTTCAGCGTTGTATTGAACTGCTTTTGTCAAGCTCGCAATCATGGCGCTGCTCTGTCTTGTTTGTTCTTTAATATCTTCGAGCTGCGTCTCTACTCTTTTCTCTAAGCTCATAATGGCATCTAGTATGGCATTGTTAGTCACCTGGGTATTTCCATCTTCTTCAGCTGACTTCGCTTTTTTGTCTGACTGCATCTTGGAAGGAGTTGTCGGAGCTGAGCCATCTCGGCCGCGTTTATTTTGTGTCGAGACTTCCATAGCATAGTCATGCTCCATCTCTTTAGGCTGTTGAAGCATCTTTGTCTTTGTTTTGGGGGGTCCCGCTTGTAGTTTCGTAGATTTTAGTAATTTTTTACCATCCATTGAAACTTTGGGAGGAAATGAAGCACGTTGAAAGTATAAATTTGCGGTTCCAGTGGAGCTCAATCTTTTTGCGGCTACTCACCATCTTGGTTCCTCTAAACAGGAAGTAAGGTGCTGGCTGGAAAAAGTAAAACGCGGAAAAAAACAAAGCTGACATGCGGAAAAAAAACAAAGCTGACATGGGGAAGGCGGTGTTTCCCGCACGAATTTGCTTAGGCGAGGCGGTGAGTAGGCGGCCGGAACAAGTTTTGTGCGGATGACCGGTGTAGGCATAGACATCATATACGTAGACGCCCCATTGTACGCTGCCGGCCGCTAGGCTGACGTGCCTACAGGGCGGCCATCTTGGGTCAGACCACAGATCAGACATCTGCTGTCAGAATGAATTGGAGGCAGTTCAGATCTCATTTTAATCATATGTTCACAATGCTCGTGACCTTTCAGACAGAATACACATATTTATTCAGAACCAAACCTATTTTAACTGAAGTCAAACTGGATGAAAAATGTACACGCACTTAGATATTTTGCAGTTACATATTAATCTAATACACACACAAATTATACACACATAAATATCTCTCTTTTTTTCCTATATATATACACATATACATATATATATATATACACATATACATATATATATATATATACACATATACATATATACACATATACATATATATATATACACATATACATATATATATATATATATATATATATATATATATACACACATATATATACACACATATATATATGTGTACATATATATATGTGTATATATATATATGTGTGTGTGTATATATATATATGTGTATATATATATATGTATATATATATGTGTATATATATATATATGTATATATATATGTGTATATATATATATATATATATATATATATATATATATGTGTATATATATATATATGTATATATATATGTGTATATATATATATATATATATATATATATATATATGTGTATATATATATATATATGTATATATATGTATATATTTATGTGTATATATATATATATATATATATATATATATATATATATATATACACACTGTATATATAGGCTATATACACAGACACTGATCTACATAGGAGCAAAACTATATACAGACAAGTGAGAGCAAAGGTGCCCATAACAGCATTTAAAAATTATATAATACAAACCGCCGCCCCCACAAATCATGTCTATCCAGTAATTTAGGACCATTTTGATTGTTTTTGGTGTTTAATGTACTTTTCTCTACTTCCATCCCTGCTACCCATTGGCACATATGTGTTTATGCCGGAAAAACTGTAACAGTAAAGCATGAGGATTATCTATCATAAAATCTTACTTATGGAAGGTAATTCCCCAGGATCTGGTTCCTAGTGTCCTTTTATTTGCGCGTCCATAAGCGGAGTAAAAGTCTGGCTTCCTGGGACGTAGCTCTGGAAGTTTGCTTACTTTCAATACAAAATTGAAATTATTTATTAAGTTTGACAATAATTTAATTCAATCAATTGGTCCCATGTAGCCCCTAAAAGGGTGACGTTTTCAGTCAGTTGATTTATCTGGAAATCGGATGAGAATTCACCGGATTCAGAGTGTCTGAAAACATAAAGTACATTTTCCTGAATTGACTTGTATTCTGTCTGACTGCAGCTTGGTCTGACCTAAGATGGCCGCTCTTTCGGCACGCCTCTCAACCGAGGACGCGGCGTCTAGGTACCAGATCGGCTCGGGTGGTCAGATTGACTCGGGGGGCCTGCGCTTCCCGATGACGTTAAATATATGGCAACTCCACTCAAACAAACTACATTACGCCCGTGGTCTCCATCTGGTACCTACACCGGCGGAGCGGGGGGGGGGGGGGGGGGTCTGCATCGACGCCGTCGGTGAAGTCGCTTCTCGCTTCAAAATATCCATGTATTTTTGCCTGTTTTTCCCCTGCCATCCACTATATGCACGCGAGAAAGCAACAACAAAAAAACGTGTGTTACATGTTTAAGTTGAGTTTTACACTAAATATGTGTTACTGATAAGTGCTACAAATGTTACAACACTTTTGTTCATATGGCAGCAGAAAAACTTGGATTCTTTTAATGAACTGTATGGTATCTTTTATCTCAGAATAGGGGTCCTGCTAAGGAAGAACTGAGAGAAATTTACATCTTTCAGAGTTAAAATTTTATTGCAATGTAAATTAATTACATTTTATGCAATGAGATTTAGCACAAGCATGTGGTACTGTGCAGCCTCACTTCTGTCAGTCTGCTCCAGGGCAGTTGTGGCTACAATGTAGCTCACCACCATCAGGATGTGAATGTTTGAATGACTGACCAGTCTAAAGCGCTTTGGGGTCATCGGACTGGATAAAGCACTATACAAGTAAAAGCCATTTATATATATTGTTGTAGTCTTCAGGCATACGCTGATAAAATAAGAAACCTATAAAGAAAGTTGCTTTTCAAAAATGGAGGTAGTACAAGAAGGTTGGTCAGAAACCAGCAGAAGCTACGCACCGCAAAGGACTCCAACTGCAGGAACGCTAGCGGAGCAGCAGCGCTCCAGAAACAAACAGCAGGTGTAGCGCTCAAAAACCAACCAAATTGGTTGAAAAATGGCACTTACGATCTCAGATAAGAAGATCCCAAAAACACAGCCACACAAACAGCTGACATGCAGCAGGAGTAACAAAGACGCACACCACCACCTGCCCAACAATAAAGGCATCCGCCCTACCCATCAATCAGTGGTCCGCTCCGATCAACACCTGGCGCACACAGAGTGGGACCATAGAACACCATCTCACCAGAATTGCAAAATGGTACAAAATAACTTGCTTAATTATTATTTTGTTTACAGCTCGATTTTGTTTTCTGCACTGCATGGATTTACTGTGCACGCTGAATCCAGATGCAGTGCGCGATTGCACATACGCATAACTTTGAGGGAACAGTGACCCTAACATATTTTAAAAACATGCTCTTCTAGCACAAAAAATTTATCTACAATGTCAAATTGAAGAAAAAAAGTAACTTTGGAGTTGTGGAACTTCATTTTGTTGTCAAATCGTCCCGTCCCGGTCGACTGTCGTCATAATTATAAGCTGCAGTCCTCATGTTTCTGCAGAACTCCAAGTTGTGAAAATACTTCACAGGATAAACAACACACAGATGGTTTCTCTCCTGAATGGATTTTCATGTGACTTTCAAGATTACATTTCAGTTTAAATCTGTTTTTACAAACATCACAACCAAATGGCCTCTCCTCAGAGTGAAGTCTCATGTGTTGTTCCAATGATATTCGCTTTACAAAACCTTTTCCACATTCTTTTTTGTGAAAACCCTTTACGGCAAACATCACAAACAAATGGTTTCTCTCCTGTGTGAACGCGCATATGATTTTTCAGCACCTCTTTTTGTGAAAATCCTTTACTGCAAACACTACAAATAAACGGTTTCTCACCTGTGTGAATGCGCATGTGACGCTTTAGATCTCCTTTTTGTGAAAAATTTTGACTGCAAACACTACAAACAAATGGTTTCTCGCCCGTGTGAATGCGCATGTGAGTTTTCAGGCTCTCTTTTTGTGAAAATCCTTGACTGCAAACACTACAAATATATGGTTTCTCTCTTGTGTGAACATGCATGTGAATTTTTAGACGTTGTAGTCGTGAAAATCCTTTACTACAAATCGAACAAATGAATGGTTTTTCTCCTGTGTGAACAGGCAAATGACTTCTTAGATTCTCTTTTTGTAAAAACCTCTTGCAACAAAAACCACAAACAAAAGGTTTCTCTCTATTGTGGCTCCACATGTGCTTCTTAAGCCTTTCCTTTGTCTTAAATCCTGTGCCACAAATATCACAGGAAAAAGGGTTTTCTACTGAATGGAGTTTCATGTGAATTTTAAGATTTGTCTTTGCATGAAACTTTTTACAGCAAACATCACAGGCAAATGGTTTCTCTCCAGTGTGGACTCTCATATGTATCTGAAAGGAACTTTTTACTTTAAATGTTTTACCACAAAGATCACAGCTATGTTTCACCTTTCCAGTGTGAACCTTCATGTGTAATTTGATGGAATATTTGTCTGGTTCTGGTCCTCCACAGTGCTGTGTATTAATGTCTGTTTCCATATTTTCAGTTGAACTGCTGGATGGAGCTTCAATCTTTCTGTTGTCTTCTGTTTTGAGGTGATGAACCTCTGATAAGTGCAGTTTCTCCTCATCCTCAATCTTCACAGTAAACTGTTCTTCCTCCTGACTGATCCACAGTTCCTCATCCTCCTCCTTTATGTGGAGAGGTTCTGGTTCCTGCTGGTCAAGACAGGAGCTCCAATCACGATGATCCTCTTCTGTTTTCACCAAAACCTGATGGACTGGAGACATTGAAACATTAAACAAGTTAATGAGTAAATAATTTAGATCCAAAAAGGTTTGCATCCCTTTGCTTAAAATATGAAACAATTAGGGCTGGGCAAGTTAACGCGTTAATTTCGCGTTAATTCATTAGACTATTAATGGCGATATTTACTTTAACGCGGGTTAACGCATGTTGCTCACATGCTTTTATTTTGTGAAGGTCTGTTGCTGCGGTGTAGGGGTTTGAATCAGAACAGTAGGTGGCGATAATGCGCCAATAATCTCGCTGTCAGCCCAGCCTCGGATTCAAAGAGGAAGAAAGGTGCTGGCCGGAAAAAAACAAAGCCGACATGCGGAAGGCGGTGTTTCCCGCAGGAATTTGCTTAGGCGAGGCGGTGAGTTGGCGAACGGAACAAGTTTTGTGCGGAGCGGGGTCTGCATCGACGGTGTCGGTGAAGTCGCTTCTCGCTTCAAAGTATCCATGTGTTTTTGCCTGTTTTTCCCTGCCATTCACTATATGCACGCGAGAAAGCAACAACAAAAAAACGCGTGTTAACGTCAAATAACCATGCAAGCATATCGAGTTAGCAAGCATTTCAGTTTAAAGTTCTTCCAGCATCGAATATGACAGAAACAAGTTAGTTGTAACCACTGCCAAGTTAAACTTTGGTATTGAACATAAAATGGTAATGCTGCTCCCTGCTGTTACCTCAGAAATTGCCTGTTTTTGGTAGATTTTTTCCCCATAAAGAGAATTCCCTGTCAGTGGCAATAAGCTTTAATTTATTATTATTGCTATTTTTTGTTTTACATGTTTAAATTGAGCTTTACACTAAATATGTGTTACTGATAAGTGCTACAAATGTTACAACACTTTTGTTCATATGGCAGCAGAACATTAAAATAAAAGTGCTCTTTACACTACTTTTGAATTAATTCTTGGAGTTTGTAAATACAATGCGATTAATCATGATTAATCAGGCAAATTATGCGATTAATCGCGATTAAATATTTTAATCGTTGCCCAGCCCTAGAAACAATACATGAAACATTAATAAACATCAACTTTATTCGCCAATTTTGTGGGTACAAAACAGATATTTGATGCTCACATTGTGTAAAAAAAAAAAAAAAAAAAGGCAGCCAACCAGAATATCAAACTACAATCTATAATTCAATTCAATTTTATTTATATAGCACCAATTCATGAAACATGTCATCTCAAGGCACTTTCCAAAGTCAAATTCAATCAGATTATACAGACTGGGTCAGAATATACAGTTTGGGTCATATTATTCAGATTGGTCAAAAAATGTCCTATCTAAGGGAACCCAGTTGATTGCATAAAGTCTTGACAAACAGAAAAAAACATTTCACAGGGAAAACTTAAGAGCAAGGACAGTATGTCCAAGGGAGGTTATTTTCCATACATATTTTTTATATATACATAAGCACATATATTTTTTATATATGTATAAGCATATATATATATATATATATATATATATATATAAATATATATATATATATATATATATATATATATACACAAGAGGAAAGAGGAAAAAAAACTGCTGAGTTAGTGAAGATGTGCTTTTTAATTTGATTTATTAAGTTATTTTCTGCATAGCAGCTGACAACCCTGGCTGTAAGGTATTTATCAGAGACATATCCTGAGGATAGCCACCAACTCTGTGTTGGCTCGTTTTGGCCATCAGTGCTCTGTAGCGCTGATCTGAGGGTTAAAGTCTGAACAACCTGTGACCAGGATGTGTTAGGCCCACAGGTATGTTAACTACCCTTTTATTGGCACTGGACCTGTACAGGTCTTGAATGGAGGGGAGGTAATTCCTGATTATTCTCTCTACAGCTCTAATGGGGCTCGAAAGGGCAAGGGATGTTGCAATTCCTTGTGGGATGTGGTCATCATTTATCGGGCCAATGGCTTCTGTTTATGTTGCTGATTCTGATAAAGTGAAAGGCGAAGGACTGTATCGAGGCAAGCTAGACCCTGTTCTGAAGGGTTGTTATCTAGAAAAAATCTTAAGGCTAGGTGGGATTGATCTATATGAACATGATAACGGGACCAAGGATATACAGGGGTTGGACAAAAAAACTGAACCACCTGGTTTTAGACCACAATAATTTATTAGTATGGTGTAGGGCCTCCTTTTGCGGCCAATTCAGCGTCAATTCGTCTTGGGAATGACATACAAGTCCTGCACAGTGGTCAGAGGGATTTTAAGCCATTCTTCTTGCAGGATAGTGGCCAGGTCACGACGTGATGCTGGTGGAGGAAAATGTTTCCTGACTCGCTCCTCCAAAACACCCCAAAGTGGCTCAATAATATTTAGATCTGGTGACTGTGCAGGCCATGGGAGATGTTCAACTTCACTTTCATGTTCATCAAACCGATCTTTCACCAGTCTTGCTGTGTGTATTGGTGCATTGTCATCCTGATACACGGCACCTCCTTCAGGATACAATGTTTGAACCATTGGATGCACATGGTCCTCCGGAATAGTTTGGTAGTCCTTGGCAGTGACGCGCCCATCTAGCACAAGTATGGGGCCAAGGGAATGCCATGATATGACAGCCCAAACCAATGTGGGGAAAACAGTAAAGGTGGACTCATCAGAGAACAATACATGTTTCAAATTGTCCACAGCCCAAGATTTGCGCTCCTTGCACCATTGAAACCAACGTTTGGCATTGGCACGAGTGACCAAAGGTTTGGCTATAGCAGCCCGGCCGTGGATATTGACCCTGTGGAGCTCCCGACGGACAGTTTTGGTGGAAACAGGAGAGTTGAGGTGCACATTTAATTCTGCCGTGATTTGGGGAGCCGTGGTTTTATGTTTTTTGGATACAATCCGGGTTAGCACCCGAACATCCCTTTCAGAAAGCTTCCTCTTGCGTCCACAGTTAATCCTGTTGGATGTGGTTCGTCCTTCTTGGTGGTATGCTGACATTACCCTGGATACCGTGGCTCTTGATACATCACAAAGACTTGCTGTCTTGGTTACAGATGCGCCAGCAAGACGTGCACCAACAATTTGTCCTCTTTTGAACTCTGGTATGTCACCCATAATGTAGTGTGCATTGCAATATTTTGAGCAAAACTGTGCTCTTACCTTGCTAATTGGACCTTCACACTCTGCTCTTATTGGTTCAATGTGCAATTAATGAAGATTGGCCACCAGGCTGGTCCAATTTAGCCATGAAACCTCCCACACTAAAATGAGAGGTGTTTCAGTTTCATTGTCCAACCCCTGTACACGACTTGCTGCCATTCTCAGAAGCTGAGCTTGTTTTCCATCTTGTCAATGGAGTCAGTCTTCATACCGGCGAAGTATCCAGAAATGCTAATTCTTTAAAGACAAAGCAAATTAAACAGTAAACTCATCATTTCAGAGGTATGTAAACGACACACCTTCACCTCACAATGGTCCTCCACGATGGTGTTTGCCCGACAAATTTATTAAAATGATTGTAAGCCCGGCATTCACTCTGCATTTATGTTGGAAATATTTAGGTACTTATTGGTTCATTAGTTTAGGTAGCAGGGAATTTTCATAAACCATAACTTAGCTCACACTCATGGCTGAACTAAGTTTAGAAAGTATTTTATGGTATTATTGTAACTGAGAGTTACAAAATGCATGCCCTGAATTCAGTATGCTGCCATCATCAGTGATGGTAGCATACTGGATGTTCCCTCAAGCACTGAGGAAGGTTGAACCGGCCCCAGCACACCTCTTGACTACTCCACTGCTGCGACCAGAAAGACAGACTTGGACAAGCTCGTTGCTGGGCATGCTGGAAGAAAGTTGAAACCAAGTGTCCTAAGGCAGGGGACCCCACACACAAGGCCATGCACATCTTATAAGAGGCAGTTTGGCTTTTCTCTTGTCTATAATGATGGAAAAATGCTCAGCACAGCTGAAATGTTTTAAACCTTTCTCAGCCTGTTTTTAGCCCATTTTTTGCTTTAGAGTTATCAGAATTTGCATCTCACTTTAATAAATCATTTGCTTTTTTATTTGTGATTGCAACAATTTTGTTAACCTCAAGTACAGTTATACTTCTGTTTGCAACTAATATTTTAGTTTTTTTCCCTCATGCACATTTATACCTGTTTGATAATGCTGTGAGGACACACACATACTGGAATATGAAGTGAAAAGTGAGGTTTGGTCATCTCACAGCTGCTATCCAGGCCATTCGGGGTCTCTTTGTGAGTTCACCGACCCAAACACTTTGGCTTTGGTTCCACATTGGAAAATTGAAATATCTCAATCCATCGTTCTTTTTCCCCAAGTGACAGTTATTAGCACAGCACGTTTGCTACCATGTTGTCAACTACTTTAAAAACAAAAGGACAGACAATAAAATCAATGTTGTGGATGCAGGCGGTGGAAACAAACAAAAGCCCGTTTCTACATCCCCAGGTGTCCCACAATGCAGTGCAGTTATGTCACCCTTTCAAGCCCCATTGTTGATTGCAGTTTGGACCTGTCTAGTTTTGCGGATGATCTGAACCACACAGAGATAGAGGAGCACAAGACAGACTGGATGATGGCAGTGTAGAAGGTGATCCATAGCTTCTGCGGATGGTTGTACTTTTGGAGCTGCCACAGGAAGTACAATCTTTGCTTGACACAATCTGAAAGAAGGTCCATGGGCGGGGACCATCTCAGTTCCCAAGATAGGGTGGTTCCAGGGAACCAGAAGTGATCCACAGTAGACAGTGTTGTTGAGAATAGCTGGGGGGGGAGCAAAGTGAGTGGGGTTCTCCTGAAGTCCACCGTCCTCTCCACCCTTTTTGGCGGGTTTAACTCCAGGTGATTCTGGGCGCATCAGCAGATTAGCCGATCCATCTCCTGTCTGTATGCGGGCTCATCACCATCCTGGATCAGACCGATGACAGTGGCGTCGTCTGCAAACTTCAGGAGTTACACAGACCGATCTGCAGATGTGTAGTAATTAGTGTACAGACAGAAGAGGAGTGGGGAGAGAACACATCCCTGGCACCAGTGTTGTTTGTTCTTGAGCAGCAGAAGATGCTCCCCAGCCTCATCTGCTGCTGCCGCTGATCGGTCAAAAAGCTGGTTATCTACTGACAGGTGAGGGCGGCACTTTGAGCTGGGGGAGTCTGTCGGTGGTGGTCAGAGGGTACGGTGGCATGGATGCATGGCAAACTCGTTTTTGTCAGTCTACTCCAGGACAGTTGTGGCTACAAAACGTAGCTCACCACCGTGAACGTGTGCATGAATGACTGAATGTAAACTGCTTTGGGGTGCTCGGACTTGATAAAGCGCTATACAAGTACAGGCCATTCACCATTTACCGTTAAAGCTGAGATCTGGGACATTTCCAGGTACAGCTTTTACGGGGGACAGGTCTTCCAAAACGGTGACTGTCCCCAGAAATCGGGGACGACTGATCACACTAAACAATAAGAAACCTGAAAAGAATCCTGATTTATTGTACATTTGTTAAAGAGTGATGACAGAGGGCAAAGGGGGGGCTCCAGAAACGCTCTGCACCGTCTTCCAGGCCTCCAGCAATGTTTCCAGGCCCTATCACTATGAGCGATTATCAGCGGGCCTGTCCATTAATTGTGTTTACAAGGTAGAGGTTAATAGAGCTGGTTGCTTGTTTCTCTTGCAACAACTGGCAACACTGGAGTGGCTTAACTGGCTCACACCATTTTTTTCCCTAAAATTCCAGCTGCCTGGGCAGAGAGGGAAAGATGTTCTTCTCATAAGCCTAAAATGTCATGTAAAAGTTAAAGTTTAAAAGTAATTTATCATTAACTAAAACAGCTATCCCATCACACTTGCAGCAGTGCGCACGTTCATCATGTGTGCGCATGTAACACCTTTTTTTCCGTAGACATGTGACACAGACTGAGGCCTGGTCCACACGTAGCAAGATATCTGGGAAAAACAAAACATTTTATGCGTTTATGCCGGCGTTATACGGCGTTATACGGTACTTAAACGCTCAGTGGCGCATTTCTGCGGGTTGGTGTGGATGAAAACTTTTCTAAAAATCCTCCCGTGTGTATGCTATGTGTGGACTAGGCCTGAGTGACAGCCGGTGATTATCAGTTAGCGATAGCATTGGTAAAATTTCATATATATATATATATATATATATAAGTTAGTTTGAATTTTTTTTTGTTTGTGACCACTTTCACTATAGAGGTGCTGAGCTTTTAGGATATTGATGTTAGAACTTTTTTTCAGCTACAGATGAATCATTTTTATTCAAAAGAGAATTTTAATTATTTGCCTTTTATCATTAATTTCTTTAACTCAGGAAATAAGCTTTTAGGTAATTAAGTGAAAAATCTGTTTTTTCTGATTACTTGATTCATCGTCAGAATAATCGACAGAATACTCAATAACTAAAATAATCACTTGTTACAGCCCTAGACTGTTTAGAAGCTACTTCTGCTGCTGGATTATGTCTGCAGAGATTTGATGGACTGCTGACCTGTCCAGAGCGTTTGACTTCGCTGCAATGATTGCTTGAATATTCACACATATATTAAGCACTTTTATATTTCCCCAATACAGCAGATCTGAAAGAACCAACAGCCAGAATTTATTTTATGAATTCTACACAAACAAAAGTGTCACTTACTGAGAACTTTGTCGTCTTGTTTCTGCTCCGGTTTTGATGTGGATCCTGCCGGTATGGGAGGCTCCAAACTCAGGCCCCCAGGCTCCTCTGCTTCAACCTTCATCATCTCAGACATCCTCTGTACACTTGAGCTTCTCCTCTCCACAGTCCTGGTCTGCAACCTTCACCTGTTCTAGTAGATCAAGGTCATATAACCTGTATCTTCTGCGTCTTAATACTGGAATCAGAGACAAATCAGCATCTGATCAGATGAAGAATATTAACAGGGCATGTAAACAGCAGCAGAGCTGCAGCGACGCTGCAGAGCAGAGAGTCTGGTACCTTGGTCAGCAGCTCTGTGTCCTCTCTGGAACTGTCCCCAGTCTCTCGGTCCTCAGCTGGACAACAAGGTTAGAGGAGGTGTCCACAGAGGATGGGGTCTTCCTCACAGTCTGATCAACTCGGAGTCTGGACTCGTCTTGTAGCTCTGAATCATGAACTTTTAAAGCTTTAACGTATAAAAAGAAAAACACTGATTCTCTGCTGTTAGTAGCTTTAGCTCCACCAAGGCTGACAGTCCAGATTACTAATGAAGACGAATTACATTGTGTGCAGCAAAAATAGTCTGAAAATAATCAGAGGTTCAAACAAACATATAAAAGTGACATCCTGACACAGACAGTCGACCTCAGGCCGAGAGATCAAGTTACAAACCTGTTTTAGGCAAACATGAGTGTTGTAGTGGTTCAAGGGAAGCGTCTGCGTCCAAGGGAACCTGCAGGTTCCCCGGTTTGAATCCCACAGACTGCCAGAGCAAGGGATGGGTTAAATGCAGAGGACGGACTTAGTTTGAATTTGCAAAGCTGTTGTGACAGCTAAGTATTATTATAATGTTGTTAAAACATGTTTAAGGCATTTTCGAGAGGCGTCTGGCTAGAGACACCGCAACAAGAGGAGCTCCGCTAGACGCAGAAGTGATACACAGGAAGTACATCAATTTTGAAACGGAAACGCCTTCAAGACTTAAAAAAATTAATTGTAACTAACTGACAAACAGCAAAGCTCTACTGTGATTAAAACACGTGAGCTATTTGTAAGAAGTTTAAATGAAGAGGATAAATAGAAAGACATCGTAACATAATGTCTTACTACTGCTACAGCTCCCCCTGCTGCTTCGGAGCCAGACGGCACTGAAGGAAAACAACAAAAGACTTCAACTTCAGCAGCACTACAAAGGCAGGCAGGCAGGCTCCATATGTTTGGATGTGAAATGGCAATAAATTACTTGTTATTTTAAAAATCAAACATGATAGTAAAAGACATTTGTTTTATTGTAGTTATTGGATTTCCTATAACTATGCCTCTGCTAAGGTATGAACTAATATGGAGTTTCAGTCAAAAAATAAAAGATTGGACTAAAATCTTTTTGGTGTCTTTCTCGATGAACCTATGATATGTACTAAAGATATAAATTCATGAAACCTCAACATGTGTATAATCGAATCCAGCACCTTGTGTTCTACACACCATTTACATTTTCTTGTGAAAACCAGACAAGTTAACAGGATTTTGCTTAATTCTTATTTTTACTTTGTAAACAACTCTCCCAATAGAAAACAATTTCAAGATTACAATTTTAAATGGGGATCAGCAAGTTGTTTTGACCTCACTATGAGATATGTAATCTCCTGACATTAGGTTGAGGATATACTGTACCCCACCTCTGGAGATAGGCACAAACAAATTAATCTTCATATGTTTAATCTTACAGACATATTAAATTTATATAGCACCAATATATAGAAATTGTCACCACAAGCCACTTTACAGTAAAACATACAGTAAAAAAACTCAAATTAGCTTTCAAAACTTTTTGATAGAGCTTTCAACATATTTTAGAAAAACAGCTTTTTATACAGCACATCCATCTACAAGGCAACAATAAAATTAAAACAAAACTTTGTGATGAGTGCTTAAGATTCCCTGTTCTCATTACTGCCAATATATCCCCTACAATAAAAAACAAAACAAAATAATTACCATGGCTAACAAAGAAAGAAGCAAAACATAAAACGAAGAGGGAGAGTATCAATTTTTTACAGAGAAACATTATTATTTGGATTTCAATGGTTTAACCTGCAGCACCTTAACTCGTGATTTTAACAGAAAACAAATTAGTGAAAAACATAAACGTCAGAGGGTGGCCCATTTGATGGAGAGAAGCAGCATTTAGTTCCTAAGCTCCACTTTTCTAGACAAACTTCCAGAAAACTGTAAAAGTGCTGAAAGCCTTTTACAGTTATCCTTTTACAGTTATCCTTTAAATAAAGATTAAAAACACATTTGTTTAGGACTGCGTTTGAGTGTTCCAGTTAAACTGTTTTACTGAAACATCATTAGTTCAAATTTGTAGTCCAGCTGTTTTTAATATTTGCTTTTAGTTTCCATTTTACCATGTTTTATTTTGTTTCAATTTTTCTACATTTTATTCCAACTTGCTCTTGTTCTGTTTTTATTTTCCTATATTTTACTCATATAAAGCCCTTTGCATTGTCTTTGTACTGAAATGTGCTGTACAAATAAATTTGCCGTGCCTTGGCTTAACTAGGCATGATGACATTTCACTAAATTGGTTTGTTGGCAATACTTTGAAAAAAAAGTATTTTTAAAAAGAATATAAAAAGCCAAATTTCTGAAAAGAGCTCATTCATTTCATTTCTACACTGATCCAGAGGTTTTTCCATCGCCGCTAGAAAGCTTAAAGAGGCCTAGTCACATTATATGACTCAATGTATTTGTACACTAGTGGCTCTCTATAGTTGAATACAAAGGCTTTTCTGATTAAATTATCACACCCTATTGGCTTATTATATTTGATTTGTGTTTTATTCTTTGTTTTTGCTCTATTTGTTAGTAAACAAGGTGCTTTTGTGTATCTTATACATGTATTTAGGCCCAGAAATATTTGGATGGTGACACAAGTTTTGTTATTTTAGCTGCTTATGAGAACATATTCAGCATACAATTATATAATTGTAGAAGTTAAAAGGTCTGGAGTGGATTCTAGGTGTGGCGTTTGCATTAGGATGCTGTTGCTGTGAACACACAACATGCTGTCAAAGGAGCTCTCAATGGAGGTGATACAGACCAACCTAAAGCTGAAAAAAGAAGAAATCCATCAGAGATATAGCAGAAATGTTAGAAGTGGATAAATCAACAGTTTGGTATATTGTGAGAAAAGAAAAAGTGCACTGGTGAGCTTGTGAACTCAAAGAGGCCTGAACAGTGGTGGATGATCACAGAATCCTTCCCATGGTGAAGAAAAACCCATTCACAACATCCACTCAAGTGAAGAACACTCTCCTGGGGTCCGTTCTTCGTACGTCGCTAACTCAGTTAGCTGGATTTGACTGTTGACGATTTGGCATGATCTTGGATCGTTTGGTTCTTCGAAACTCTTCCTGGACTTGCTGTCATAGCAACATGTGCGCAAGCTTAAACCTGCTCACGAGCCAGTGCACTTGGACCACCTAGTGGCAGAGGACGGGACAGAATTGTGGAACACCATTTTTTAATGTTTAATAAAAGACGAAACAAATAATGCTTAGTTCCTCTCGTTTTATTTAAACAATTTTTTATGAAGAAAAGACAGCAAGTCATCTTTTGCCTGCAATAAGAGATAGTTATGTAAAGTCAGCAATACTACTGTGAAATGGTGTATTAGAACTTATTCTGAAGGTCCTTTTGAAGCAAATTGATCTCTAGTGCAATTTTTCTCTTTTTCAAGTTGTGGAGTTCAATTTCTCCTCTTAATTTGTGTTTTTTCAGGTCAAAATATTTATTTTTTTGTTGAAGATGCCGTTTATATAGGGAACGGATGGCACCCTGTGTCATTTTGTGAAAGAAAAAGGGTAAAACATGCCTCATGCAACAAAAGTAAAAAGAACCTGTTTTTTTTCAGGCTTTTCCTTGGTGGCTGTTATAAACAGACAAACACATCATTTAACAGTGGCTTTTAAAAAAGAGGAAGAAGTTGCTTTTTAAAATACAGTATAATAATTAAAGGCCATGTTCTAGTGGCTCCCGTGAAGGCTCTGACATAAAAGAACAAAGTAAATAGGAAATTACTAAAATGCAAAAATACATACTGTAGAAAGTGATAGAAACATCTAACATGGACAGCACTTATGCATTTAATTTGTCTGCTACTTTTTACCAGCCGTCTCTGGTATATATATATATATATATATATATATATATATATATATATATATATATATATATATATATATATATATATATATATATAGGGGAAGCAAGGAAAAATTTTCTCCCCAAAACAAATTACTTTCCGTCATTACTTTCCATGTGTTCAGCTGTTCTGGACATATCTATTTAATTCCTGTCATGTATATTGTGGGAGCATTTCAACAACAACAAAAAAAACTACTTAAAGGCACTTTAATATATTTTAAAACAATGCCCTTTCAGCATAAAAATTTTATCTTCAAGGTTACACTGAAGAAAAAGTAACTTTTTGGTGGTGGGGCTGATTATTGCCAATATTTCTCCTACACGCATAAAAAAAAAAACATTCTGACTGCTGGGTGAACTGTTTTGAAGCTGAAGTTTATCCCTGACAAATATGGTTTCATAAAGAAGACATTATGAGTATGTTGCTGAGTGTGTGATGGATTGATGGAAAGTATTAAATCAAATCAGTTTATTTATATAGAGCCAATTTACAACAGATGTCATCTAAGGGCATTTTACATAGTGAATTAAATCAAATCATACATATAGGGGAAAAATGTTCCATCTAAGGAAAACATGCAGATTATGTCAAGTCATTGACTTGCAGCATTCACTCCTCCTGAATGAACAAGTAGCCAGAGTGAACATTGGGTTGGTGCAGCAATCCCTCATACTGAACATGCATGTAGCAACAGTGGAGAGGAAAACTACCCATTAGCAGGAAGTCCTCTCCAGCAAAACCAGGCTTAGTGTGAAAGGCCATCTGCCATAACCGACTACTACAACTGCTACAGGTAATAACACCAATAACTTTAATGGTGAAGTTCAACTGTTAATCATCATGTCTAAAGATTAGTATCCCATTTCCTGAATATCTGTTGTGCTTGACAAAACCTGGCAAAGTTGAGCAGTTGTGAAAACTGAGTAAAGAAAGGTAAAATTATGATGACAGTGAAAAAAATGTAATTGATTTTTTTTTTTTTTTGTCTCATCGCTCAGTCCTGGGGCCCTTCTTCGTACGTTGCTTAAAACATCCAAGATAAAATGAGACATCCAAGATGATTTCATCCAGCTAATCATGATCCGGCTAATTGGGTTCTTCGAACACACCTGTTGTTTACGATTAGTATCGCTGGATTGAGTTATCTGAGACAACTGCGCGTTCATGCATCGGTTTAAAAGGGGAAATGTATCGATAGTAGAAACAATGATCAGCAACGCTGCTATTGGCTGTTCAGCATGGCCAAAGAAGGCCCACAGTTTTTCTCTCAAGCAGAACAAGAGCTTTTAATGGAAGGTTATGCTGAATTTGAGTCATTAATTAAAGCGACAGGGGATTTACACAGTAGTCACAAAAAAGTTACAAGCAATAGTGAATTAAACAGTTTAAAACAACTTCAAGATAACTATAACCTGGAAAAATGTGATTTCTTTAGATACCTTCAGCTAAGATACCATTACAATAAAAATATAAAATTTTTGGAGGAGGATGAGACAGGTATACTTAAAATCTTATTAGATTCCAGCAACGGAAGACCTCGCAAAAAAAAACCAACAATATCCAAACTATACTCATGTCTACAAACAGAGAGAAAATGTAATACAACATATCTTAAGGTTAAATGGGAAAATGAAGCTAAAATAACAATAACTGATGATGTTTGGTTAAATATTTGTAATTCTGTGATCCACACGTCAAGTTCTGACCTATGGAGTAAATTTTCCTGGACATGCATGGTGCGTTTTTTTGTTACACCTAACATTAAAAGTAAACATTGTAACGACACTGAGAAGGCAAAATGTTGAAAGGAACTGTGGGAATGTGTCTGCAGGACATTTTCATGTCTTCTGGGAATGTACTAAGATCGCATCCTACTGGTCAGGAGTGATAAAAGAAATCAATACTAAAATGGACTTAAAATTACGTTGTGATTTTACTACGGTTTTCCTGGGTAGTTTACCCAAAGAGCCGAGGAAGTCCCATAGATATCTCCTACTAATATTAATAGCAGGTGCATAGAAAGCTATAACTCGCAGGTGGCTTGATGCGGAACCACCATCATGTTCGGACTGGAAGGACATAATTGAGGAAATTCACACAATGCATGACTTTTTCATTAAGACTTGCCACTTATAAATACAATAAATACTGGAGAAAAATGGAACATTCATCGGAACTTGACACCAACTGTATAAGTAATGTAATTACTTTTTCCTTTTTCTTTTTGATTATTATTCAACTGCTCTTGTCAAACTAGTTGCTCTGTAATTTTTGTTGGAGGGGGGTCCAATTGTTCAATGTATGTATGTATGTATGTATGTATATATATATGTAAAACTACTAAAATGACAAAAATAAAGTATTAAAAAACGACAGGGAACACCTCAAAGTCTGCTAAAGCCAGGAAAGAGGGCTGGCAAAAAGCAGCAGACAAATTAAATAAGTAAATACTGTCCATGGTGGATGTTTCTATCACTTTCTACAGTATGTATTTTTGCATTTTAAGAATTTCATATTTACTTTGTTCTTTTATGTCAGAGCCTCCACGGGACCCACTAGAACATGGGGACAAGTAAAAGTGAAGTACAAGAATATTCTACAAAATGGTAGCCTTTAATTATTATACTGTATTTCAAAAAGCCACTTTTTCCTCTTTTTAAAAGCCACTTTTAAATGCACTCAAAAAAACTCTTTGGATGAAGATAAAAAAAGTCACTCCTCCGTGTTGAACACTTAATGTGTGGTTCCAACAAATTAATTATGTAAATAACAGCCTCACACATAAAAACATATCTCTCTACAATTATGACAGACTTCCCCATCTCCTCCGATCTAATCCTGTTTACATGAAATAAGCCTGCTCGCTTGCGCACATGTTGCTATGACAGCAAGTCCAGGATGAGTTTCGAAGAACCTAACGGTCCAAGATCATGCCAAATCGTCAATCAAATCCAGCTGAGTTAGCGACGTACGAAGAACGGACCCCTGGTCTACTTTCCCAATCATGAGTTGCAGCCCTCATGACTATTTACATGTTTCTGCAGAACTCCATGATGTGAGAAAGCTTCAAAGGAAACAGTACTCACTGTTGGTGGTTTCTCTCCTGAATGGATTCTCATGTGATTCTCAAGATTACGCTTGTGTTCAAATCTGTTTTTACAGACATCACAGCCAAATGCCCTCTCCTCAGAGTGAAGTCTCATGTGTCGTTCCAACGATATGGCCTTTACAAAACATTTTCCACATTCACTACAGCTAAATTGTTTGGTGTGAGCAGCCATGTGTGTTTTCAGTCCTGCAGAGTGGGAAAACCTTTTACTACAAACATGACAGGTAAATGGTTTTTCCCCTGTGTGAACACGTATGTGACTCTTTAGACTATCTTTCCGTGAAAATCCTTTACTGCAAACATCACAAACAAATGGTTTCTCGCCAGTGTGGACTCGCATGTGACTCTTTAGACTCTCTTTTTGTGAAAATCCTTGACTGCAAACACTGCAAATAAAAGGTTTCTCACCCGTGTGAACACGTATGTGACGGTGTAGAGTCTCTTTTAGTGAAAATCCTTGACTGCAAACACTACAAATAAAAGGTTTCTCACCCGTGTGAACACACATGTGACGGTTTAGATCCCATCTTTGTGAAAATCCTTTACTACAAACACTACAAATAAATGGTTTCTCTCTTGTGTGAACAAGCATGTGACTCTTTAGACCTTGTGGTAGTGAAAATCCTTTACAGCAAAGCGAACAAATGAAGGTTTTTTCTCCAGTGTGAACCCGTAAGTGACTTTTTAGACTTTCTTTGTGTAAAAACCTTTTACTACAAATACCACAAACAAATGGTTTCTGTTCATTGTGCTTCCACATGTGCTTCTTAAGCCTTTCCTTTGTCTTTAATCCTGTGCCACAAATATCACAGGAAAAAGGCTTTTCTACTGAATGGAGTTTCATGTGAACTTTAAGATTTGTCTTTGTATAAAACTTTTTACAGCAAACATCACAGGCAAATGGTTTGTCTCCAGTGTGGACTCTCATATGTGTCTGAAGAGAACTCTTTACTCTAAATGCTTTACCACAAAGATCACAGCTATGTTTCACCTTTCCAGTGTGAACCATCATGTGAAATTTGACATAATCCTTACTTTTGAATCTTTTGTCACAAACAGTACAACCAAATAGTTTCTCTTCAGATTTTACTCCAATCTGAGATGCAACTTTGGAACACAGTTTAGATGTTTTATATCTTGTTGGAACAATCCTCTTGGTTTGATGAGACAAAGATACTAGATTTGGGTTCCTGTCTGCTCCTGGTCCACCATAGTCCGGTCCATCAGGTTCTGTTTCCATCTGTTCATTTGAGCTACTGGTAGGAGCATCAGTCTCTCTGTTGTCTTCAGTTTTGAGGTTATGAAGCTCTGATACCTGAGGTTTCTCTTCACCCTCAATCTTCACAATAGGCCGCTCTTCCTCCTGACTGATCCACAGTTCCTCTTCTTCCACCTTTAATTCGGGGGGTTCTGGGTCCTGCTGGTCCAAACTGGGGATCCAGTCAAGGGGAACCTTTTCTTTTATCACCAAAACCTGATGGACTGGAGACATTGAAACATTACTGACTGCTTGCAAACTATTTTGATGATTAAATTTTTTAGAAAGGATATAGTTTGCCATTTGCTTTAGATATAAAACAATACCTGAAACATTAATCATAATCAACTTTTTTGACAAGCTTATGGGTTCAGACCAATTTGATTTCTGATTTCAATGATCTCATCATGTAAAAAAAACAGGCAGTTGAGCAGAACACCTAACTACAATCCATAACAGAAAATTGTTTTACAAGGGAAAAAGTAAGAATGGGGGCAATATGTACAAGAGTTTTTTGTTTTTTTTAATACGTACATTTCACTGGTGGACACAGTTATGGTAATCTCCAGATAATTGATATTACTAACTTTATGTTAAGTACATTTTAGCTTTAATTATATTGGGTTTGAAAACCCAAAATTCCTATCTCACAAAATTAGCATATCATGAAAAGGGTCTCTAAACGAGCTATGAACCTAATCATCTGAATCAACAAATTAACTCTAAACACCTGCAAAAGATTCCTGAGGCCTTTAAAACTGCCAGCCTGGTTCATCACTCAAAAACCCAATCATGGGTAAGACGGCCGACCTGACTGCTGTCCAGAAGGCCATCATTGACACCCTCAAGCAAGAGGGTATGACACAGAAAGATATTTCTGAACGAATAGGCTGTTCCCAGAGTGCTGTATCAAGGCACCTCAGTGGGAAGTTTGTGGGAAGGAAAAAGTGTGGCAGAAAACGCTGCACAACGAGAAGAGGTGACCGGATCCTGAGGAAGATTGTGGAGAAGGCCCGATTCCAGACCTTGGGGGACCTGCGGAAGCAGTGGACTGAGCCTGGAGTAGAAACATCCAGAGCCACCGTGCACAGGCGTGTGCAGGAAATGGGCTACAGGTGCCGCATTTCCCAGGTCAAGCCACTTTTGAACCAGAAACAGCGGCAGAGGCGCCTGACCTGGGCTACAGAGAAGCAGCACTGGACGGTTGCTCAGTGGTCCAAAGTACTTTTTTCAGATGAAAGCAAATTTTGCATGTCATTTGGAAATCAAGGTGCCAGAGTCTGTAGGAAGACTGGGGAGAAGGAAATGCCGAAATGCCAGAAGTCAAGTGTCAAGTACCAACAGTCAGTGATGGTCTGGGGTGCCATATCAGCTGCTGGTGTTGGTCCGCTGTGTTTTATCAAGGGCAGGGTCAATGCAGCTAGCTATCAGGAGATTTTGGAGCACTTCATGCTTCCATCTGCTGAAAAGCTTCATGGAGATGAAGATTTAATTTTTCAACACGACCTGGCACCTGCTCACAGTGCCATAACCACTGGTAAAGGGTTTACTGACCATGGTATCACTGTGCTCAATTGGCCTGCCAACTCTCCTGACCTGACCCCCATAGAGAATCTGTGGGATATTGTGAAGAGAAAGTTGAGAGACGCGAGAGCCAACACTCTGGATGAGCTAAAGGCCGCTATGGAAGCATCCTGGGCCTCCATAACACCTCAGCAGTGCCACAGGCTGATTGCCTCCATGCCACGCTGCATTGAAGCAGTCATTTCTGCAAAAGGATTCCCGACCAAGTATTGAGTGCATAACTGTACATAATTATTTGAAGGTTGACTTTTTTTGTATTAAGAACACTTTTCTTTTATTGGTCGGATGAAATATGCTAATTTTGTGAGATAGGAATTTTGTGTTTTCATGAGCTGTATGCCAAAATCATCCGTATTAAGACAATGAAACACCTGAAATATTTCAGTTAGTGTGCAATGAATCTAAAATATATGAATGTTCAAGTTTTATCATTACATTATGAAAAATAATGAACTTTATCACAATATGCTAATTTTTTTTAGAAGGACCTGTAGTTATTTGACAGTCTGCAGTGCCTTGATTGCACCATCCTTTGTGTATATATAATTTGTCTTTAACTTTTTATTTTTCCAGATATATATTCTGCACTGCTGATGAATTATAATACACAAAAATGTGTTTTGATTCTCAGGTTTTAAATCTTTTTTGTCTTTAGCACATTGTTTTAAATTTTGGAATAACTTTTCATTTTTAATAGCTTTTTAGGTATTGTGTATGCTTATTTTTAGACCATTTAAAAGTTTACAGATACAAAAAAACTTGTGTCCAACTATAATCTGCATCAATAAATTGTACAGTCCATTTTTATTGCCAATGTAACTTGTGTTTACTTATTTTGATCAGATGGATGTTGTCTTAACCAGATGTAAAGAACTAAAGTGTATCTTATGTGCATAAACAGGCAAGAAGATACAGTATTTCACAAATCAATTTTATTATTTCAAGTCATTCGTTTACATTACTAAATTTAGAAATTTCGCTTATGGAAATATATTATTATAAAAATAAATCATTATTATATTGTTATTATAAAAAGAAAAGCACCAAGGAACTAGCCTAACGGAGGGTCAGCGGAACAATTAACAGTTCGGTATCATCAGCACAGACAAAGGAAAGCTGGTGTGGCATGATGCACATACAGCAGGTTAAAGATTAGAAACTCAGCCTAGTTACACAGATTTTCACATTTATTGCACAGTGTCAGTCTGCCTGACAGAAACTCGTCTACAATCCTTGGCAGCATCTGACTAAAATAGAAGGACTTTAGTTTAGGTAGAACTTGTGAACAATATTCCAAATCAAATAGTACATCAATAACAATTTTCTCAGATGGAGCCCACATAAGCAGCTTGCATTTATCAAGCCGTGTACAAAACATACCAAGTTGGACTTGAAGATAGTAACCACAGGATCCAATTGGTTGCAGCTGTGGAACCCCATCCACCATCTTCACATCTGTGAACTTGCTGGAAAACACTTCAGCCAGAGATGTAAAGTTCTTGCTCAGAACAGGACATTTAATCTCCAGCAGCTCTGTGGAATTAACGACACCATCTAGGCTTGCAGGTAGCCATGGTTCTGTGACACCAACTACAGTGCCTCTCTTTTCTACCACAAAACCACAGCTTTCCAGCCATACATAGGCCACTTCTTTATTCTCCTGCCATACCTGGTTGCAGTGTTCCCATGCAACCTAGGAAACAAGTGCTCTCTAAGTAAATTGTCTGGCCTAGTAGAAGCACGTACAGGGACCTTTTTTGCAGAGCTAGCAGTTATTCTTAATTTACGTGCATCAAACCGCAAGTGGGAGGCATTCTGCATTTTAGTGAAGTCCTCCAAACTAGCACATTTATCCCCATCTAACTTAATGTACATATCATAAAATGACATGCATTTTTGGCACCGCTTGTCAGTGCCATGTTCACTATGAGGCTGCTGCAGCTGTGTGGGTGCTGCTGGAACTTGGTCTGATACAGCAGAGATGCATTTGTGCAGAAGGCTGCCTACTGGAATACTGGCAGCTTCTAAGCTCACCTTCAGTGCTTCATGAGAGCTGTAGGCAGGGGTTGGCGGTAGAGAAGGTAAGATGGGCAGGATGTTCTCAGAGAAATCTGAACTTTCTTTGTGGTGCTTGAAACATATATTACTCAACCTTTTAGGGACTAAATTGCGCTGTGTCCCCGAATTCCAGTGGCGCTGCTCATCTGTGCAGGACAATCCAGTGAGACCTTTGGACACGGCAAACTGCACCTTTATAACAACGTTTAAAAACAACCATTACATATTTTTAATACATTATGGTCCTTGGTGTGACAATATTTGTATATCAAAAATATATGCAGTTAACAGTGAAAAAGGTACATAATCTGTTGATTAAAAATAAAAACGTTATTCATAAAGACTGCTAAATTTTATTTCACAAATGCCTTAAAAGCCAATGTTTTCATCAGCTCTTTGATACCCCAAACATAAAATGGAAATAAATGTAAAGTTTCAATCTAAAGCAAAATTCCATGTTAACGTGACACACTTCAAGAGCTTTGAGACTACACATCAAACTGGTACAGTTTCAAACTTCATTATGAGGTAGGCAACCGTTCAATTAACGTTTTGATATTGGTAACATTTAGTTACCATCCCAAACATGTAGCACCGCTATCTTTTTAAAATAAACGGACTGGTAATCTAGTCACAGCAACGCACCAGACAATTCATTAGCCTACCTTCCATAAAATTGCCGCTGCATGACTGCATGACTTCCCCTGACCCGCATGACAGGAGCACCCGGCCGTCTCAACAGTGCCGGTTGATGTGGTCAGGATCCATGACGAGTGAGCGTCGGATTTGCTATGGCTTGGATGGACATCAGCCTTCGGGAATATCACATTGTTGATGTTGTTACTGTTTAACACCTTGCCAACTTTTCCACTGTGGAGGTACTGATACGCCTCTGTACTTGTAGTTGTGCATCGTAGACCCATCCGCACCAAGTGACAATACAAAATAGTTAAAAATGTCCTCATACGTTATATGAGGCCACGTCTTCACATCATCCTCCCACTCACGAATAGTTTGAGGAGGGTGGCACTGACCTGCCACTTTGATCGCTCAGCGAATTTGGGAAATGTTGCCACATTGTTTACTAATTCAGTCAAGCTACCGGTAGTTTGCCCAGGGAAAGTTGGACCCATATTTACTTCCGTGTTCGAAAATAAGGTGGATAAACAGTGTGCTGCTGTGTTTGACTAGTTTTCCAAATATGGTTGTAGCCAATCAGATTGAACTCAGTTTAGTAGAGCTGTATATCATTGCTACAATCAACCCTTTTACTGAGGAGGGACATTTGGCCTGATAAAGCAACAAGCTGAGGTTATTTTTTTAATGAAATTCTTTGGAGAAGTTACATATGCAGCAATGTCAACTACATGAAATGGTTTATACGGTGATCTCATGGCACCTTTAAGATAATTTTAAACACATTTGTCTGGCAGGCCTCGGAGCTAAGGAGGAGCACTGTGAGGGGAAGTTCACGTACTCCTGAAATGACGAGTTTTCTCTTTAAGATGAAAAATTCGGAGATCCTTGACCCACCCCAAGCTGCTTTATCCATGAACATTTCTGAATTATTCGCTAGTATGAAAACTAACTGACGAGATAGAACGCAAGCTTAGCTTCTGAGTAGGCGGTGGCAAGTCATGTAAATCCTCTGTCCATTTATCATGCTCATATGGATCAATCCCACGGATCCTAGAGATTCTTTCACAATAATGAGCCTCCGGAACAGGGTCTAGCTTGTCTTGGTACAGTCTATTGCTCATCTCTTTAGGATAGTCCATTTTTAAGCACTTTGCGTCTCTATCTCTCACAGCTCGGCATCAGCAATGTAAACAAAAGCCACATTGCCTCGGTAAAAGGTGACCGCATCCCACAATGCATTGCAAAATCACGTGCCCTTTCGAGCCCCATAGATTAGTTGACTAATTAGTTGCAGCCCTAACCGTAAAACATTACATTTGTGGATAAAAATAAAAAATAAAGTTGTACTTGATTAAAGTTAAAATCGATTGTTTCAAACAAGAAGCTGCTTAATCTAGATAGTGACAAGTCTTGAGGGCCCCAAATAAGTGACTTAAATTTATTGCCAAATTCAACTATTTTCTACATCCTTGTTTTACAGCTGAACATATTCAAAATTTCTAAAAACTACCGTATTCACATGGTTGAAGGAATTATGTATTTATAAATCTCTTTATCAGAATCAGAAATACTTATAATAATATAATACTTATAATAATCCCAGACGGAAATTACAGTTTATAATGTACCTTTTAGATATTAGATGAAGCTACAGATTGTTGAAGCTATTGAAAGCAGTTATTGGGAAAATAGCAAATATGCGACCGTCGTCATACAGATAATTCCAAGGCATCAAGTATGTCACAGATGTGGCATATGGATAATGGGACTGATACAGGAAACGGTCAGTTATCTCAGGGCAGCATGTACACTTGGACAGATTATAGCCGAGCGTGGAGGAGGAGCTTAGCTTATAATAAAGACTCATGTGAGCAGCATTCGTGGCTTGCTCTGTCTTATCCCTTTTTTCTATGTGAATACCTGTGAATAAAATCTCTGATTTGTAACATTTCCCATGCTGGTTTAATTTAAAAGTTCAGTTTCCAGAGTCATTTCCTAAAAACGAAGTATTCAATGTGTGAATGCATCTCCGGGGTAAAAGAACCAGACAGTGTGCAGACGCGTCTAAAAGCCGACCGGGGGCTGTAGCTTTTACATACCTTTCAGTTTTATAAATGAAAAGGTAGCACACAATTAATAAGTGGAAATAAAGTGGCCTTTCATTAAACTAAATACTATCTAAGTAAACTAAAAATCCATGTTGAAATTCATGGTTTAAAGAATAAATATTTTTTTCATCATTTGGCTATTTTTAAATAATTTATTTCATGAACCACTGTTAATTTGTAGGTAAACTTTGTTATGCAAGTGTTGGCCTGCCCTACATGCAGCAATATGATACTCCATCATAAACCAAACCTCCCCTTAAGACTACATAAAATCTGTGTTCTGTTATTTATTTTTCTCTGGTCTTTTTCACAATCTTACCTGCTGTTTTGAATTGAATAGTCAGAATAAAGCTTTTTGTTTTGGACTTGTACCTGTTAGAAATAATATCTGATTCTGGATTATGTGAGAGGTCCTGTGATAGATTAGTGACCCGTCAAGGCTTTACTCTACCTCTGCTGCAGTGAAAGCTTTCATATTTACTGTAAACATATAACAGAAAAGGGCGCACAGTGGAGCAGTGGGTAGCGCTGTTGCCTTGCAGCAAGAAGGTCCTGGGTTCGAGTACACCCCTGGGTCTTTCTGCATGGAGTTTGCATGTTCTCCCTGTGCATGCGTGGGTTCTCTCCGGGTACTCCGGCTTCCTCCCACAGTCCAAAAACATGACTGTTAGGTTAATTGGCTTCTCCAAATTGTCCTTAGGTGTGAATGGTTGTTTGTCCTGTTTGTCTCTCTGTGTTGCCCTGCGACAGACTGGCGACCTGTCCAGGATGTACCCTGCCTCTCGCCCGGTGAACGCTGGAGATAGGCACCAGCAACCCCCGCGACCCCATGAGGGATTAAGCGGTTTGGAAAATGGATGGATGGATGGATGGATATAACAGAAAAATAATCAACATGGCATTAAGATCTGCTTTCAGATCGTTATAACCAAGCAAAAACATCTGAGCTCATTAAGGGAGGAAAAACTAGACAACAAGGCTAGAGTCACACAAAAAAAATAACTTGAAACGTGGTGAAGAAACTTTCCCTCAAGATGCTGTTCTAGTCACTGGGGTCTGATCATTGGTCTGACATATGGGTGCTTTGTCTCAGCTACTGTCAATTATGTTATTTATGTTTGGCTGTAAATAAATAAATAATAAATAATAATTGAACTTTATTGATCTCACAATGGAGAAATTCACTTCTGCATCTTAACCCATCCCCTTGGGGAGCAGTGGGCTGCCACTATGCGGCGCCTGGGGAGCAATTGGGGGTTAAGGGTCAGGTACCCAGAATGGCAGCTTGTGGGAGTTGAACTCAGAACCTCTGGGACCGTAGCTCTGTGCTCTAACCACTAGGCCACCACTCCCCTCCTAAAATGTAATTCATTTTGTTGTGGCTAGTTTAATCCTCTAGTTTCCTGCTTTCAACCTGAATATCCAGATTGAAGTTTCATGACTGTTTACGATGCTTGGGTTGTGTATGCAGATTTATGACGGACTGATGACCTGTCCAGAGCTTACTTTGGCTTTACTGCGATAACTGCTCAGATATTTAAACATATATTTACCGCTTTGACACTTCCCCCACTACAGTAGATATTTAGTAACCAACAGCCAGAATTTAATTGATTCTACACAAACTAATGCATGTCACTTACTGAGATCTTTGTTGTCTTGTTTCTGCTCCAGTTCTGATGAGGATGCTGCAGGTATGGGAGGCACCAAACTGAGTCCTTCAGGCTCCTCTGCTTCAACCTTCATCATTTCAGACATCCTAGATCCACCTGGGATTCTCCTTTTCACGATCTTTGTTTGCAACCTTCACATATTCTAGTAGATCAAGGTTACAGTCATATAACCTGTGTCTTCTGTTTTTGCTGTGTCCTAAAATGGGAATCAGACACAAATCAACATCTGATCAAATCAAGATGACCAGAAAATGTAAACAGCAGCAGAGCTGAAGTGATGCTGCAGAGCAGAGAGTCTGGTACCTTGGTCAGCAGCTCTGTGTCCTCTCTGCAACTGTCCCCAGTCTCTCGGTCCTCAGCTGGACAACAAGGTTATAGGAGGAGTCCACAGAGGATGGGGTCTTCCTCACAGTCTGATCATGGAGTCTGGACTCGTTTCGTAGCTCTAAACCATGAACTTTTAAAGCTTACACGTCGGTAACTCTGATTTACTCTCTGCTATTAGCAGCTTTAGCTTCACGGAGGCTAACAGTCCAGATAACTAATGAATGCGAATTACTGTATGTGTAGCAAAAAGGACAAAAAAAAATCAGAGGCTCAAAACAGAAGTGTCATCCTCATGCATACTATCGAGTTAAGTCTGAGAGCGCAATTACAGACCTGTTTGAATAAAACAAGCGTGAACTGCTGCTTCAAAGGAGGCTGCAAGTTCCCTGGTTTGCATCCCAGACTGCCTGAGCAAGGGATGGGTTGAATGGAGAGTAAGGATTTCACTGGCATGAACAAAGTTCCAATGACAACTAAACACAAATATGACGTCGAAAAACTTTTAAGACATTTTTCGAAAGGCTTCTGGCTGCAAACTACACAGATAAAGGAGCTCATCGAGAAGCGGAAGTGATACACAGGAAGTACATGAATTTTGGAGCAGAAACGCCTTGAAGAGGGTTTTAAAACATTAATTTTAACCTAACCGGAAAGCAGCAGAGCTCTGCCGTGCTTAAAAAAAAATACCCTAACCATTGCAAAATTTGCAAAGTTTCAGTAACGACAATAAATAACAAGACATACAATTAGTGTTCTTACTCATACAGCACCCCCTCCTGCTTCGGAGCCAGACTGCGCTCCTAATATCTGAAGCTGGGGGAAAAATGCACTTGCACTTAAGATGTTGTTTGTGATGTAGCCTAACTATGTTAAGGTTGTGAATAAATTAACAGAATGTTTTCATTTACATCCACCCTTCTACTATTGAATGGATTTGAAGACAGAGTACGGTAAGAGCGTCCTCAGCACTCCCCCCGTGAACTTTACCACACATATCCTCCAATAAAGATCCATGTGCTCCTCCAAGCTGACCAGCCACGGGTGCTCAGCTGGAACTTCAGAGACAACACGGCGGTTCCAGTTTTGACCAAAACCAACAAAAACCAACCAACAAATTTGATCAACAGGAGCACTGCTACACTATTGTCACTTGAGTGACTATTTTATGGCTCAGTTACTCATTCCTTTTCAGCATTCTTGACATTTTCACACATCCAACTTGTTTATTTCACGTTATTTTTATCATCTTGAAACACCGGGCCATTAAAAAATAATAATCTTAAGCATAAGGCTAGTTTTCTTTCATGTAAAAAGCAAAAGGCAAACTTTCATATATATACTTTTATATATATAGACATTTTTTTTCTCTCTCTCTCTCTCTCTCTCTCTCTCTCTCGATCCACAGTATGTGGACGCACTGTATATACCTCATGCACCTTTTCCTCCTTTTAGAACCTTCTTTTGATTATTGAGCCGATGTGACAAGTGAATTTCTCCACTGTGAGATCAATAAAGCATATCTTATCATATATATATATATATACATACACTACCATTCAAAAGTTTGGGGTCACCCAAACAATTTTGTGTTTTCCATGAAAAGTCACACTTATTCACCACCATACGTTGTGAAATGAATAGAAAATAGAGTCAAGAAATTGACAAGGTTAGAAATAATGATTTGTATTTGAAATAAGATTTTTTTTACATCAAACTTTGCTTTCGTCAAAGAATCCTCCATTTGCAGCAATTACAGCATTGCAGACCTTTGGCATTCTGGCTGTTAATTTGTTGAGGTAATCTGGAGAAATTGCACCCCACGCTTCCAGAAGCAGCTCCCACAAGTTGGATTGGTTGGATGGGCACTTCTTGCGTACCATACGGTCAAGCTGCTCCCACAACAGCTCAATGGGGTTCAGATCTGGTGACTGCGCTGGCCACTCCATTACCGATAGAATACCAGCTGCCTGCTTCTGCTCTAAATAGTTCTTGCACAATTTGGAGGTGTGTTTAGGGTCATTGTCCTGTTGTAGGATGAAATTGGCTCCAATCAAGCGCTGTCCACTGGGTATGGCATGGCGTTGCAAAATGGAGTGACACATTGTACCATTAGAACACTGGAGTGATAGTTGCTGGAAATGGGCCTCTATACACCTATGTAGATATTGCACCAAAAACCAGACATTTGCAGCTAGAATAGTCATTTACCACATTAGCAATGTATAGAGTGTATTTCTTTAAAGTTAAGACTAGTTTAAAGTTATCTTCATTGAAAAGTACAGTGCTTTTCCTTCAAAAATAAGGACATTTCAATGTGACCCCAAACTTTTGAATGGTAGTGTATATATATATATATATATATATATATATATATATATATATATATATATATATATATATATATATATATACACACATACACACACACACACACACACACACACACAAGAAACACACTTTGAATGAGGATACAAAACTTTTGAAACTTCAAGGGGCGACCTAATATACTTTAGCTGGGGCTTTATACGTTTCCTGGTTCTATTTTGAAACATATTAGACATACCAATGTGCATTGGATAACCCCTAATTGCGGAAATGGATGGAAAAAAGGTGATTTTAGTGTATGGCTAAAATATCAAATTGATTAATAAACATTCAATGCAGAGGTTAGTGAAAAGATAAAGGTAAGATATTTTACAGATCGGGTTATCATAGGAGGCGACTTTATTATAGCTCCAGAGGGTTCAATTGATATTTTTCCTCTAGAGGGCAGTATGATCTGTTTGATAATGCTTTTGATTCCTCTGTCTCCAAATACTAATCTGACCGACTGTTGGAGGTTAAGAAATCCTGATATCAGACAATACACCTGGTTTAATCCTTCTAGAGATGGCTAATGTTGGAGGCTATACTACTGGTTAATCCCTCAAGATATGGTAGATAAATCTCAAACTGTGAAATTTCAGCATCCCCTCTAACTGATCATTCCTCATTTACCCTACTCCTCTTCTTAGATAAATGTAAATCAAACCCAATTTGGAAGTTCAATAATAAGCATTTTACAAATTTTTGTACTGAATTTTTAAATCGCTTTGAAGATATTTCAGTTATGAAACTTTCACTCTTGTCAAAATGTGAGTGGCTTATATTTAATGTTAGGGCAACAGCTAGTAAGATAGGTAAAGATGCTTCAAAACCTCTTCGGTTTTGAAGCAGGCCAAACAATCTCAAGTTGTTAAAAACATTAATACTCTGTTAAAACCTGGAGAACTAGGCCAACTTGAAGATTTAAGTCTTAAGCAATCCTAGAAACACAAATTAATATTCCAGAAGTCGTTACTATAGCACTCAATGCTTAATTAAATAAAAGTGTAAGGAATCTAAAAATATAGAAGAAAACAGAAACAGTGGCAGTGTTCAATTGTGAGTAACATTATATAACATCAAGAACCTTAGAACATTTAGAACCACTTTGAAGGGAAACGGATTACTTGTTTAAATTTTAAACAATAAAAAACTATGTCCATAGACTTACTGCTCATGTATAATACACAAGCATTAAAATATTTACAGGCATATTAAAAAGACTTCTTCAGCCTTCCTTGTCCATAACAGAGGTAAAATGTTCATAACTTTCATAAACAGTCCGATCCAGACCTTTGGACATCATCTTCACTGGGCAGAGTGTCTTTTTCTTATATTTTCTATGACCCTGTGTTGGTTGGCCACAGAGTTGACAGACAGGCCGCTTCTGCACCCTGGACAGTTTGGCTTGACCTTCCATTCAAAAACCTTTGTCCCTGCTGTGCTGGCTGTGGGTTCATAGGTCATCAGCGGGTAGTCTGGTGGACAGAGGACAGCAGGCTGATGAGGGGCTGGAGGCAGATCTGCTGAAGAGACGGAGATGAGCTTGGTGAAGATGTTGGATGACTGTTTCGTGGCATTTGGGTTGAGGATCCAATCCTGCCGCTGGATAAAGCCCCGCACAAGGATCCCAGCTCTGCTCAGAACTAGGTCCACTACCAAAATATGGTGCTGGATCCTCTCATACGCCTTCAAGGTTATCTGTTTCTGTTGGCTGCTGTGTGATCCCTGAGGCGCACCCAGCCAGAGCAGTTTAACCAGCGTGTACATCAGCCGGTTGTGCTGAGCGCTGATGTCTAGCTGTGCTGGTGCGTAGTGTTTGGCCATTTTAACCCTCGTCTTTTTTCGTACGGCAGTACAGTGTGTTGCCCCAGTGAGTTCTGTACCGCTGGCTAAATGTCTGAGGCTGCTTATCGTGCTCTTCAACAGCATTCCAGGCTTTTAAGGATCGTGTTCCTCTGCTCGGTGGTGAGCAACAGCTTTTCATCTGTCAGGCTGATGTTGATCAGCAGCGAGCAGAACCTTTGTAGCTGCTGAGAGCCAGGAACGGGCCTGGGACCACAGACATCCTCCTATTCAAACAGAGTAAAACAAATGTTGATCATGTTGCATGTTTCATTTGTTTTGTTTATAATTGCTACTTATTTCACTTATGCTAAGGACATGTCAAAAGAAAGCTGTCCACATGTCCCACAGCAGCTCAGTTACAGCAGTTTAACAACTAAAACTCCTGGGATAAAACGAACAACAAAAGAAAAGGACTTAGCAGCTACTCACTAAGGCTGGGGGCTGTCTCTGCACTGGGGAGTGAGATGTGAGGCAGAGCTGTAACCCCCACATCGTCCAAGCCCTCCAGGTCACTCTCGTAAGCCTCATCCAGCTCATCCGGTTCCGGCTGGCCAGGTTGAACCACCTCTACCTCAGGATTAGGACCATCCAGCACGATGTCCTTGAGGGTGAAGGGGCCAGATTCTCCTTTACAGGTATTCAAGGTATTCCAGGCCAAGCAGCTCAGTGGGAAGGATATCAGTGGGAACCTGAAAGTTCTTCTCCACAGTCTCTCCAGACAGCAGTTGAGGCAGTCGATAAGTGTAGCAGAGAAGGTACGGTGGAGTCGTCCTTTACCTCCAAACACTGCATCAGAGCGCCGGCCCGCGTTCCACCTCTCAATGCCGCTGACCAGGTAAATCTGACAGGCCGTGCTGCACAATGGGGACCTACCTGAACATTACAACGGAGAGGAAAAACATTAGTAACCACTCCCCTTATTTTATAGTGAGGTTTTAACACCATGTCTGTGTACCTTGGGGTAAGGATTTGTCCAGGCTGTCGTTGCCACGGACACATGTATAATAGGGCAGGTTCACGTTGTTGATGGTCACCATATGTGCCACGCTGAACATCTTTAAGCCTGGTGGATCCTGGATGCATTCCAGGTGATGCTGCTGTGCTGTCCACATTTCATCAATGGCGTCTGTAAATGTATGCACAACACACAGCTAAAGTTTACCTCGACACATTTTTAGCATCGTTGATAAGCATTTTAAACTTTGTGTTTCAGTTTTTCATACCTGGTGTTTTAACAAGGCTGACACCACTTTCATCCAGCCCTGCAGGACCTTTCAGCTCCTCAGTGGCCTGCTGGACAAACCTGAAGGTCTCCTGTGCCACTATTGTGACTCTCCTGACATGATGTTTCAGTTGTTCCCTGCTAATGTACAGGCGAACAACATCCTCATCAATCACAGACCTATCGAGTTAAGATTTGAACACAGAGTACTTGGAGTGGGACTCTGTGTAGATGGTTGCATCGAAACAATGAATCCAATGGAAGATGTTGAGACACACCACCATCCCAATGTCCACCCAAGACTGGAACAAGGTCTCCACAGCTGTTGGTCCCTGACTACGGCAGCATCCATGGTTCACATAAAGGATGCTGGGGACAGGTTGTCTGGCCAATTGGAACCTCTCCACCAGTCCACGGCACATGGGCTCCAGCTTCTTCTTGGATTCCTAGTACAAAGGTCACTATCTGGGAATGCTCGTTCCCAATGCTGGTGAACCACTCAGCTGAGTGCCGACCATCACCAGACAGCTTCTTCACTACCTAGAAAAGCACGAGACATGAGAATTTTAGGGGTTACCTCTTTTCTACTTTTTACAGACCATGAACATTAGGATCTGGTTACTGTGGTACTGTAGTCCTGGACATTTTCAGCCTCTGCCGGCAAGAAGCCGTGGCGAAATAGACGGGTGGATAGCAGTTCTTGCTGAGGTGGAAACGGCTGTAATGTGTGGCCAAACGCTCCAACGATCCCTCCGGGTTTCCCCGTGGTCATGAGCAGTGTGGTGCACAGGTCCTTTCAGTGGAGGTACTCCTCTATGTGGTTCTTCTGGACCTGCCGCCAGACTCTGACCAAGGTGTTCCCTTCGGTCCGGTCCCTCAGAAGACGCACTACATTCTTGTCCTCACCACGCCAGTCAAATTTAGGCTTAGGTTGGTTGACATCACTTTTTCAAAGGCTGACACATGCACACAATGCTCGGTGTACTTACTAGTCAGCCTTTGTTATAACACAAGACCTCCGTCAACATTGTTTACCAGCTGGTCACATCTGAAATGTGACGTACCTGGAGTGCACATAGAGGAAAAACATGAACTAAAGATGACCTTAAGGCACTTAACCTTTCTTATGTTTAGATACAATGTAGCCATTATTCAGTTATAATGTTTACACTATAAAACAGGAGAAGTGAGTTCTACCCTGGTGTGGTAACCAGACTTGTACAGGTACACATTATGCCCCTTTCCAACACACTCATCACCACGAGGAAACTTCAGGGAGCATCTCCAGACTCCCACAGGGCTCCATACAAAGACTGAGCTGCAGAAAAACAGGTGTGGTGCAGGCAGAGCGCCTCCGACAAAACTTGGAGGTTCTGGAAGATAAAACCACATCCAGTCCGACTTCAACACTCTTCTCCTCTTGCAGGCACCAGTGATGTCCTTGTAGGTCTGAACAGTTGTGAACAGACCCATTTCCGTGTCCTCCTTCAGCCAGGAAACATCAGCTGGAAGTATGTTGTTTGGAGTTTCCCCATAGGCGTAACCAGCTCTCTAACTCCACCTGTAACACAAACATGTTGACAACAATGGTTATGTTGCATAATTTGGTCATAATATGGTCTAAACTAATTATAAAGAGTCATGGTTCGTTTTTCTAAATGTTAGTTACAAGTGGGTCACTTGAAGTTGCTTTCAGTGGATTCTTCACACCCTGAGATATCAGTGGAGATTCACTGGGTGACACAGCTGCAGTTTCTGGCTGCTGCCTTGGCGGGACACTCAACTTCTGTTTGGATGAGTGGGTATGCTTGGGTTGTGTGGAAGATTCCAGCTTTGAGGATGATTCGGACAGCTTGGGTAGGTTTTGAGGTTCAGAATGCCTCTGAAACTCTGTGGGCACACATTCCTGTCACTGGGACTCTTGGGACTTGACTAACTCTAGAGATCTATCAGACAGAAGTTTAAATTTAAAAATACTCAAGGGTTTTTCTCCATAATAGACTGGCTTTGTTTATACCTTACCCTCTACAGACTGGCATACAGCTACCATCTCTGGACCTCATCCCCGGGCCATGAAAAAAAACATGCTTTGTGATGATCGCCTCTGATTCCTGAATGTAATGTTAAAATGACAATCATATTCCTTATCACTGTTCATAATTTCCAGAAAGCACAGAAAAATGCTTAGTTTAGTTTCTTTTAGAATATCACCACCTATTTGCCTCCGTTAATGTGTCATGCTTAATTCTTCTTTCCTTCTCCTGAATATGTTTTCTGAAGCGCTTCAGTTGCACACTGGTGATGTGGGTCAATGGTGTATTCAGCCACCTTTTTATTGAGATCCAGGCCGCCTGAATTTCAGCACTCTGTTGAAGTCCCCTGGTTATTTTTTCAGATGACTATATTGACTGTAGAGTTCCCACATCTCCTCAAAGGTGCAATCTTCAAACTCCTTTTGTCCAAAATTCACTAAACAGAAATAAAGTGCAATAAATTTCAGTTCAGAGGTACCAGTAAATGGAACAGCTATGGAACAATAGAGCCAAATAAAAGGCTTTTACAGTGATCTTACACATTCTGTTTAAATGTTCATTTGCTCTGCAAGCAAGACAAAGGCAGCATTAAAGTTGCTGCTACATGTATTAGTGCCACCTATCAAGGCTAAGCCATCATCAAAGAAGTGAAATGAATGAATGAAAAAAAGCATCTCAGCATTAACAGCTGCAAGCTTGTTTCTTTTCTCATTAATAATATGTGACACTGAGCTAAAAAGCCTTTTGCTGTCTATACTAGTGCATAGTGCTGATAGGTATCTTTGTGCCAGAATGGTAAGCCTCACTTTGTTAAGTATTTCATTGGTTTATTCTGTCACAACATTATGGGCTTTTTATACATGTCAACCGGTATGACAGGACCCAATGGTGCATTGGTCATTGCTTGCTCATGTGCCATTTCCTCAAAGACACTGTCAAGAGTGAGACTGCCGTTGGCCTGGATCCCGAGTATCTCTTTAGCTGCTGGTTCCCATCTTCTCCTACTCTTCTGTGTCTTTCCTCTATCTTCGGCAGCTCTGAGACCACCATATTCTTGGCTTCTGAAGTTGTGATGCTTGGAAAAAAAAAAGGAACCTTTGTACCTAAAACAGAAAGTATTTTATAGCTGACTGCTAACTGCCCCTGCTTTAGAAAGAGTGGCAGCGCCCTCTTCTGGACGGCGGCTATACTACAATACTAAAATAATGTCCGAAAGCGGACATTATCAGTTAATCGGATGGAACAACTTTTAATCTAATAAACCAATAATCGATAATGAATCATGAATCGATTGTTAGCATCCCTAGTCGAAATGCTTGTAATGGACCCTCAGTTTCAACACAAGCTTTAAGTCCTCCAGAAAGTTTCATTTGGCGATCCCTAATGGTTACTTTCTCCTCACTGAACTCACTGAATAATTAAAGACAAGTAATTCTTTGCTTTGATATACCTCTAACAATTATTTTTATTTTATTTTTTTTACCATGAAACACACGAGAAGACATAGGAATTTATATTTGTCATTACTTTCCATGTATTGAATCATTGTGAACATATTCAGTTTAATTCATATTAATTTATATTGTGCCAATTCATACAACAAAAATTTCAAGGAACTTTAACATTTTAAATAACAAGCTCTTTCAGCACAAAACATTTATCTACAATGCCAACATTTCTGCTACAATCATGAAAAACAAAAATAAGCAGTCTGATTGCTGGGTGAAATGTGTTTTCATGCTGCAGTTTATTCCTGACAGATATGGTTTCTTACAGAGGACATTACGAGCAAGTTGCTGAGAGTGTGATGAATTCATGGAAAATATTACAACTACAACTGCTACTAGCACTAATACCAATACCTTTAACGCTGAAGTTAAACTTAACAGTGAGCTTCATGTCTCAGCTGGCATCATATTTCTTAAATGTCTGGTGTATTTAGCAAAACCTGACATTTTGTGCAAATAAAGTTAAAATCATAATCTTGCAATCATAAAAATTTACAAGAATTTTTTTGTCATATTACCGAGCCTTGGTGTACTGTTATAATTATCTTAATCTGCGGTGCTCGTGACCATTTATATGTTTTTGCAAAACTCCATGTTATGAAAATGCTTCACAGGAAACGCTACACACAGATGGTTTCTCTCCTGAATGAATTTTCATGTGACTTTCAAGATCACACTTCTGTTCAAATCTGTTTTTACAGACATCGCAGCCAAATGGCCGCTCTTCAGAATGAAGTCTCATGTGTCTTTCCAACTGCATTGCCTTCACAAAACATTTTTCACACTCACTACAGCTAAATTGTTTGGTGTGAAGAGCCATGTGTCTTTTCGCAGCTCCAGATTGGGAAAATCCTTTACCACAAACATGACAGGTAAATGGTTTCTCGCCCGTGTGAACCCGTACATGACAATTTAGACTTTGTTTTCGTGAAAATCCTTTACTGCAAACAATACAAATAAACGGTTTCTCATCCGTGTGAACACGCATGTGACTCTTCAGTTCCCCTGTTCGTGAAAATCCTTGATTGCAAATCTTGCAAATAAACGGTTTCTCACCAGTGTGAACACGCATGTGACGGTTTAGATCCCCTCTTAGTGAAAATCCTTGACTGCAAGCACTACAAATAAATGGTTTTACTCTTGTATGAACATGCATGTGACTATTTACACTCTGTACTCGTAAAAATCCTTTACTACAAAGGGAACAAATTAATGGTTTTTCTCCAGTGTGAAAGCGTAAATGAGTTTTTAGATTCTCTTTTCGTACAAAGCTTTTACTACAAATACCACAAACAAATGGTTTCTCTCCATTGTGCCTCCACATGTGATTCTTAAGCCTTTCCTTTGTCTTAAATCCTGTGCCACAAATATTACAGGAAAAAGGGTTTTCTACTGAATGAAGCCTCATGTGAAGTTTAAGATTTGTCTTTGCATGAAACCTTTTACAGCAAACATCACAAGCAAATGGTTTCTCTCCAGTGTGGACTCTCATATGTGTCTGAAGGGAACTCTTTACCCGAAATGCTTTACCACAAAGATCACAGCTATGTTTCACATTTCCAGTGTGAACCATCGTGTAATTTTACAGAAATCTTATGTTTAAATCTTTTGTCACAAACAGTGCAACCAAATGAATTGTCTTTAGCTTTTACTCCAATCTGAGATGCAACTTTGGAACACAGTTTAGATGTTTTACATCTTTTTTGAATAATCATCTCAGTTTGATGAGAAAAACATATTGGATCTGTGTTCCTGTCTGTTTCTGGTCCTCCACAGTCCTCTCCATCACGTTCAGTTTTCATCTGTTCAGTTGAGCCGCTGGTTGGAGCTTCAGTCTCTCTGTTGTCTTCAGTTTTGAGGTAATGAAGCTCTGATAACTGAGGATTATCTTCATCCTCAAGCTTCACAAAAAGCTGCTCTTCCTCCTTACTGATCCACTCTTCCTGTTCCTCCTCCTTTATATGGGGGGTTCTGGGTCCAGTTGGTCCAAATTGGGGCTCCAGTCAAGGGGAACCTCTTCTTTTTTCACCAAAACCTGACGGACTGGAGACATTGAAACATTGATGAGTACCTGCAAACATGGTACTCATCAAATGATTAAATAATTTAGATACAAATAGGTTTCACATACATTTGCTTAAAATGTAAAACAATACCTGAAACATATGTTCATAATTACAATTATGATTGAGAATCTTATTTATATTTAACTTTATTTTACTTAAAAAATAGAAAGCGTTAATTGATCACCACATAAGAGAGCTGAAAATAAATATTCCACTTTGCCAAGCTTTTTTTTCCCATTGCCACAGACTAAATCAATACCAGTGCAAATAAAAAAACATTACACTATGGATAAACGTAAAATAAAATTGTAATTGACTGAAATTAATAGCTTGTTTTCTATCAGAATGTGCTTAATCTGGACAGTCTCAAGATTTAAGGGCCTGAAAAAATATCTGTTTTGGTTTCTTTAATTTAATCATTTTCTTTCATATTTTTACCTCCCTCTTTTACATATTCTAAATGCCTAAAAAGAAACTATAAGGTTGAAGTTGTTGTGCAATCAGCCACAGAGGAAAAAATCTGACTTTATGTTTAAAGCCACTGAAATGTGAGACTTTTGCGTGCCCCCAGGGAACTGCCCATCAACAGTGGATGCCAACACTGCTATGTACCAAGCCCCCTCTGATTCATCTCCCTCTTTGTCCGGGGATCCTCAAGGAGAGAGTTTACTTAATGTGTTTTTACTGTGTTTTAAAGCTTGACCAAGCAGGCATAGCTTCCACTAGCGTTCTTGAAACAAATCTTTGCTGGTGTGTTTGAGTGTAATTTAAGGTTATAACAAACTTGATTTCCATAGGGATTTTATACACCAATGGGCCATTAATGTTTGTGTTGTCCGGTCCACTCATTACGACCAAATAGAACTTAAAAGTCTTTTTAAATTGGCACTGAATGTTTGCTATCATAGCACTATTAGCCTGCTTACTGCTAATACCCTGGTAAAACATAACTATGGTTTGTTTCAAACATGATACTGGCTTTCGTTTTGCTCCGCCATCATTCGATAGTGCTTTGAGCGTTTTTACAGTATTAAAAGGGAAGATTAATGTCGATTTAATGGTGTTTTGTGTAATGTTCTAAGGGTTAATGAATTTTACTGAGCAAATCATTCTTTAAAAATGTATTTTCTTAAACAATGTTTTATATAACTCAGATTTACATTGTGAATGGGTTGAAATACACAACAAAAGTTGTTCTTATTTAGTTAAGCTAATCTGATCTCATTCCATATTCCTTAAGATGAACTTTGGTTCTCCAATTTAGATCTGCAGTGAAACAGGATTCAATGAATCATTCTGATGATGGATTCCAATTATTTTATTTGCCACAAAAATAATATCTCCACTAAGTCACATAAACTGACTTTCTTTTTTTTTAAAACATTAGATCACTGTCCGGAAAATAATCTTTAATCAATGACTTAATTACTGACCATAATCTTGATATGTTTCTAACAGAAACATGGTTACATGAATTTAATGAGGCACCTATTCTAATAGAGTCGACACCTCCAAACTACAATTTTCTTTGTGAGAGAAGACAACAAAGGAAAGGTGGAGGAGTGGCAACTTTTTTTAGTGATTCAATAAAATGTAAAAAGCCATTTCAAACTTTTCACCCTGAGCAAGCTAGTTCCTCGCCCCTGGCTGTAAGACCAGTTTCACCCTGGAGTAATTCACAACAACCGGACGCCCCGTCGCCATAAGAAAACATAGACAGAGGTTTGGCAGAGAAACTATAGGGAGAGTCATGGGGGATTCATCGTTTAAAATGGTTTACTTTATGTGTTCTCACTGTGTTTTTAAAGCTTGACCACTAGCATTCTTGAAAAAAAGCTTTGCTAATGTGTTTGAGTGTAATTTATCGTTATAACAATCTTTATTTCCATAAGGATTTTATACACCGATGTCAGCTTAATATAGTCTGGGCAAATTTGACTCTCTTAAATATTTGCCTCTCCAGGTAAAGAGCCCGGTATCAACAATGTTCTTTTATTTACAGGCGTCCTAAGTCCAAATCAAAGTTTTTAATGATTTAATGACCTCCTATCTGTGATATATGTTGATTATTGTGGGAGATTTTAACATTCACATTGACAACCCTGAAGACAGAGGTCCAAAAGAACTATTTGACATTTGAACCAATAGGGTACTGATGACTGGTACCTAATCAAAACTGGTACTCAACGGTACCTACTTTTGTGTTTATTTATGTGGCAATAAATGTTAATTTGTTTACAAATAAAATCTCAAAACCTCTCTTCAATTTCACCTATTTATTTGTCAATATACAAATGTTTTTGGATCTACAATTGGACCTAATGAAATAATTTAGGAATTTTATTACATTGCTTGAATCCACACCACATAAAACTAATTTTTACGAAAATCACAGTTATCAGAGGCACAGAGTGAATAAGGTAAATAAATGACTCAAGCTGTCTGCAAGTCAGAGAAAAAGGGCTACATTTAAAACATATTTTATCCCGCTTTGTAATCCAAGGTGGGATACAGTTGCATTGTAGAAAAAAAAAGTAGGTCTCCTCTCTACTTTCTTTACTCTGACTGCAGGCGGGTTTTCAGGACGAGGCAGCTGTAGCTGCCTGTAAGAAAGTGGTTGGAGAAGTAGGAAGGGGCTCACAGCAGCACTTGCTGATTCCTCAAGACAGTGACTGCATAATGGCTGGCGCTTTCACAGGAAGTCATCAATAACAGAAAAAAGTCGCTAGATTTGTCACTAGTTGCTTTTTAAAAAAAAAAAAAAAAAAAAAAAAAAAAGGTCACTAGAGCTGAATACAGGGGTATTCATTAAGAATATTATAGATTTAGTTTTGGAACCATTTACATACTATATCTGTAATTTGTCATTTTCAAGAGGGGTTTTCCCAGACAAAATGAAAATTTCTAAAATAATAATAAACTATAAAAGTGGGAATAAGCACGAATATAATAATTATAGACCTATTTGGCTGTTTTCGCAATTTTCAAAGAGTTTGGAGAAATTATTTGTTTCCAGACTTAATACATTTATTAATAAATATAGCATTTTAAGTGAGTATGGTTTTTGCTCAAATCATTCAACTGTGACAGCAATAATTGAGCTGGTAGAAGAGATTTCAACAGCAACAGATATAAGCAATATTTGGCGAGGGTATTTGTGGATTTAGGAAAAGCCTTTGTTACATTAGATCACTCAATATTATTGAAAAAGCTACAGAAGTACGGTATCAGAGGAGTGGCACATGAATGGGTAACAAGTTATTTAAAAAATAGAAGGCAGTTTGTAGTGATCACTAACATAAAATCTACTTTGTGAAATATTAGTTGTGGGGTACCACAAGGATCAGTCATTGCCATCATTAGATCCCTACTCTTCCTCGTGTATGTTAATGATATTACTATTAATCTATTCTATTTTCAGATGATACAACTTTTTTTTATTCTGGAGAAAATATTTAAAAGTGTTAGAGGTAGTTAGAAATTAATTTATAAAAATAAAACAATTGTTTAATAGTAACAGACTGTCCTTAAAGGGACAGTGTGTAACTAATTTGGCTATTAATTAGCAAAAATCCAGTACTGCTTTTATAAATACATATTCTGGCAAAGTTCAACATCATCACATAAAAACTGAAAGCATTCCCCTCGTGTTATAAAAGCGACGTGGGGGCTAAGAATTTTGAGATAAATCAATGACAGCGGCAAAAACAGTAATGCTGGAAAATATATTAATCCAGAAATGCTAAGATATTAATTATAGTCTGATCAGTCTCTCACGACAGAGATTTCTGTGGAGTATTTGCGTTACACGCCTTTTCTGACACTTCTTTGTGCAGATCTCAGCTAAAAAAAAGAGGAAAAACTAATAACTCTGCTAGGTAGCAGGGTTGTTTCCCGGAGTAATTTGTTGTCATAATTTGACTGAGGGTCTGAATATCCACTAACTCAACGTTCTCAAATGGGCACAGCTGTTGGATTTTGTATGCAAACTTTTGATGACTGCTGACCTGTAAAGTAGAGCACATCACCCCAGTTCTAAAGTCTTTACACTGGCTCCCTATATCTCAGAGAATAGAGTTTAAAATCCTCCTGTTAGTCTATAAATCACTGAATGGCTTAGCACCTAAATACATCACAGACTTGTTATCAGTGCATCAACCATCCAGACCACTAAGGTCTTCTGGCTCCAGCCTACTCCGCATACCTAGAACCAGAACTAAACACGGAGAAGCAGCATTTAGTTCCTATGCTCCACTATTTTGGCTTGGTTGCTGGGATATTTACACATATATTTACCACTTTGATACTTCCCTGCTACAGCAGATCTTCAATAACCAACAGCCAAAGTTTATTTTGTCGATTGTACAAAAAATAAATAAATAAATGTGTGTCACTTAACAGCAAACAGGCTTAAATGGGAGGCAACCAGTCTTTTGTTCAGTTCTTTCTGAAAATGTTTCAACACATATCCAAAGGTCTTTGTAAATTCTGGCAGCTCACACTTGAGCAACATGTAATTGGTGCACTGCTGTTTTTAAGGAAAGTAGTTCTATGCTGAAGTTGCGATGACCCGGATTAACTGAGAATTTGCACAGGCATGTGTCATTTACTGAGATCTTTGTCGTCTTGTTTCTGCTCCAGTTCTGATGAGGATCCTGCAGGTATGGAGGACACCAAACTGAGTCCTCCAGGCTCCTCTGCTTCAACCTTTATCATCTCAGACATCCTCTGTGCACCTGGGATTCTCCTTTTCACAATCTTTGTCAGCAATCTTCTCCTGTTCTAGCAGATCAAGGTTACAGTCATATAACCTGTATCTTCTGTTTTTATGTGTACTGAAGCTGAACTCAGACACAAATCAGCATTTGATCAAATCAAGTGTTTAACAGAAAATGCAAACCGCAAAAGAGCTGAAGGGAAGCTGCAGGGTGGAGAGTCTTTGGTCAGGAGCTCTGTGTCCTCTCTGCAACTGTACAGTCATGGCCAAAAGTATTGAGAATGACACAAATATTATATTTTCACATGATCTGCTGCCCTCTGGTTTTCATGTGTGTATGTCAGATGTTGTCATCACATACGTACAGAAATACAATTGCAATCATATTATGAGTAACAAAAGCTTTTAATGACAGAATGAGTTAATGCAGCAAGTCAATATTTGCAGTGTTGATCCCTCTTCTTCAGGACCTCTGCAATTCTCCCTGGCATGCTCTCAATCAACCTCTGGACCAAATCCTGACTGATAGCAGTCCATTCTTGCACAATCAATGCTTGCATTTTGTCAGAATTCCTAGGTTTTCGTTTTTCCACCCGTCTCTTGATGATTGACCACAAGTTTTCAATGGGATTAAGATCAGGGGAGTTTCCAGGCCATGGACCCAAAATCTCTATGTTTTGTTCCCTGAGCCAGTTAGATATCACCTTTGCTTTATGGCAAGGTGCTCCATCATGCTGGAAAAGGCATTGTTCATCACCAAACTGCTCTTGGACGGTTGGGAGAAGTTGCTCTCGGAGGACATTCTGGTACCATTCTTTATTCATGGCTGTGTTTTTAGGTAAGACTGTGAGAGAGCCGACTCCCTTGGCTGAGAAGCAACGCCACACATGAGTGGTTTCAGGATGTTTTACAGTTGGCGTGAGACAAGACTGGAGGTAGCGCTCACCTTGTCTTCTCCGAACAAGCTGTTTTCCAGATGTCCCAAACAATCAGAAAGGGGATTCATCAGAGAAAATGACTTTACCCCAGTCCTCAGCAGTCCACTCCCTGTACCTTTTGCAGAATATCAGTCTGTCCCTGATGTTTTTCCTGGAGAGAAGTGGCTTCTTTGCTGCCCTCCTTGAGACCAGGCCTTGCTCCAAGAGTCTCCGCCTCACAGTGCGTGCAGATGCTCTCACACCTGCCTGCTGCCATTCCTGAGCAAGCTCTGCACTGCTGGTAGCCTGATCCCGCAGCTGAAACACTTTTAAGAGACGGTCCTGGCGCTTGCTGGTCTCTCTTGGGCGCCCTGGAGCCTTTTTGGCAACAATGGAGCCTCTCTCCTTGAAGTTCTTGATGATGCGATAGATTGTTGACTGAGGTGCAATCTTTCTAGCTGCGATTCTCTTTCCTGTTAGGCCATTTTTGTGCAGTGCAATGATGACTGTACGTGTTTCTTTAGAGATAACCATGGTTCACAGAAGAGAAACAATGATGCCAAGCACCAGCCTCTTTTTAAAGTGTCCAGTGGTGTCATTCTTACTTAATCATGACATATTTATCTCCAGCCCTGTCCTCATCACCACCCACACCTGTGTGTTAATGGAGCAATCACTGAAACGATGTTAGCTGGTCCTTATACTTACACTGCAACGTCATTGCAGGGCTGCAATGACGTTGAAATGTGTTTTGGGGGATAAAGTTCATTTTCTAGGCAAATATTGACTTTGCAATTAATTGCTGTTACGCTGATCACTCTTTATAACATTCTGGAGTATATGCAAATTGCCATTATAAAAACTGAAGCAGTAGACTTTGTAAATATTAACATTTGAATCATTCTCAATACTTATGGCCATGACTGTAGTCAGTTTCTCGATCCTCTGTTGGAAAAAGGAAACACTGGTCTCATCTGTTAGCAGCTTTAGCTCCACGAAGGCTAAAAGTTCAGATTACTAATGAAAACTAAGTACTTTCTGTGCAACAAAAAGGGTCTAGAAATAATCAGAGGTTCAACACAGACTTATAAAAGTGGCAGCCTCAGGTAGTCTGTCAACTTAAGTCTGAGAGATCAAATACAGAGCTGTTTTACACAAACACGGGGGTCCTAGTGGTTAAACGGGGCGTTTGCGTCCAGGGGAGGATGCAAGATCCCCGGTTTGAATCCCACAGACTGCATGAACAAGGGATGGATTAAATGCAGAGGATGGATTTAACTGGAACGTACAAAGGTGACAGACAAAAAACAGACAACTACGTTGTTTTTTAAGGCGTTTGGCTGTAGACACGGATCTCGAAAAGCTTCTCAAGAAGCGGAAGTGATACAAAGTAACTAAGGAAGTATATAAAACCTTCTTCTGTTACTTATTTAGCGGGTGGCAAACTAATATGGTGCATTTACCGCCACCTACCGGACGCTTCCAGATTTTGTTTTTTTGTTTGTTTTTGTTTTGTTTTTTATTGCAAAGGTTGCACAATACAAAACAATGACAGGGCGTATTGTACATGCATTTCAATTTAACACAACAGATAAAGTCAAACAGTGACCTGTTGTACCATAAAATGGAGCATCATTTAGCAAGCAAATAAATAATAAAGACCATAAAATAATTCAAAAACAAGAAACAAAAAACATCACTCAGCCTACACACTTGAATTGTGTCCGAAATAAAATTATAACAAAGAAGTACAAAACTAAAGTAATAAAATAATAACAAAGGACAATCTTACATTAAATCAAATAGTTCCAGCAAGGATGATAATTTGACAGCAGGTTTGGATTTAGTCAGTCTCAGAGACTTATAATATAAATCAAAGTCATTTTTCCAGTGGCAAAAAGTGGGCTTTGTTTTAAAATACCTACATCTGTGAATGAAAATTTTTTCCCATCAGTATAAGACAGTTTCCTAAATGTTCAAGAGCCTTATTTTCACTTTCTAAACCAAATAATATGATTGTGTCAGATAGTGGCGACAATACAAGGTCTTCTAATTGGATTTGGGAAAAGTTCTTTTAAGAAGAAATTCCTCAACATCTTATTGTTACATCTAATGTCCTGGATCTGAATACCTTCAATCTGCAATGACCTCAGTTTTGGGGAAATGTCTGAGTACAACAAATTATTTTTAACTAGGGATCTAAGACACTTCCAGAAATTACCTATGCAAATATGGAGGACTAACTCCCTCTGTGCACAACATAGCTTCTGTCAACTTCCGGTTGATACGTGTTATGTTGAGCACTTCCGGTGTCATTATCCTACAGTGAACTTTTAGTAAGCATTGTCATTGATAGTGAAGAAAAATGAGCGTGTTTAAGGTTCAACAAAGGTGTTTGACTTATCAAAAGTTAGAGATTCAGGGCTGCACTGCTGTGTACCTCGCTGTACCAATTCGTCGGTCGCTCTACAATCGGAATATAAGTTTCCATTTGTTCCCTGCTGACAATGCTGTGCGTCTGCAGTGGCTACCTAAAATAAGACTCGACAACTTCACTCCCACGAAAGGTACCCGAGTATGTAGCCGGCATTTCTTACCAAGAGGTGTAGTGGAGACTCCTTGAGGATTGAGCAGAATGAAGAAAGGGGCTGTACCTGTTCTTTTTGAGTGGCACAACTACACATTGCCCCCAGCAGAGGACCCAGACACTGAGCTGGATGTGACCGTGGCTCCAGATCATGACTATTGTGTCTCTGTGACGACGGGACAAATTGCCAGAGTTGGGAAATGTAACTGAGGAGCTACACAGAATCATTGAACAGCTTCGAATGCAGATTGAGGAGCTGCAGATGCGGAGTCGCTTTGGTTTGCAGCGTATTGCATTTGCAAGATGAAAGACGTGTAAGCGATGCACTTCCTAGTAAAAGCTAATCTAGCATGTTATTAGCATCAGCCGTCTCTGTCTGCAGCTCCGAGCAGCTTTTGCTTCGTCCTTCGGTCACAGCATGGACAGTAGTGAACATTTCACTAAACACTGTCAGTCATAAAAACTATAAAGTGCACTGTTGAAATGTAGTCACGAGGTGTGTTGTTGAGGCTTAATGTACAGAAAACTGGGACCAGAGTAGGGCAAACATTCAATTATTTACAGGGGTTGGACAATGAAACTGAAACACTTCTCATTTTAGTGTGGGAGGTTTCATGGCTAAATTGGACCAGCCTGGTGGCCAATCTTCATTAATTGCACATTGAACCAATAAGAGCAGAGTGTGAAGGTCCAATTAGCAAGGTAAGAGCACAGTTTTGCTCAAAACATTGCAATGCACACAACATTATGGGTGACATACCAGAGTTCAAAAGAGGACAAATTGTTGGTGCACGTCTTGCTGGCGCATTTGTGACCAAGACAGCAAGTCTTTGTGATGTATCAAGAGCCACGGTATCCAGGGTAATGTCAGCATACCACCAAGAAGGACGAACCACATCCAACAGGATTAACTGTGGACGCAAGAGGAAGCTGTCTGAAAGGGATGTTCGGGTGCTAACCCGGATTGTATCCAAAAAACATAAAACCACGGCTCCCCAAATCACGGCAGAATTAAATATGCACCTCAACTCTCCTGTTTCCACCAAAACTGTCCGTTGGGAGCTCCACAGGGTCAATATCCACGGCCGGGCTGCTATAGCCAAACCTTTGGTCACTCGTGCCAATGCCAAACGTCGGTTTCAATGGTGCAAGGAGCGCAAATCTTGGGCTGTGGACAATTTGAAACATGTATTGTTCTCTGATGAGTCCACCTTTACGGTTTTCCCCACATCCGGGAGAGTTACGGTGTGGAGAAGCCCCAAAGAAGCGTACCACCCAGACTGTTGCATGCCCAGAGTGAAGCATGGGGGTGGATCAGTGATGGTTTGGGCTGTCATATCATAACATTCCCTTGGCCCCATACTTGTGCTAGATGGGCACGTCACTGCCAAGGACTACCGAACCATTCTGGAGGACCATGTGCATCCAATGGTTCAAACATTGTATCCTGAAGGAGGTGCCGTGTATCAGGATGACAATGCACCAATACACACAGCAAGACTGGTGAAAGATTGGTTTGATGAACATGAAAGTGAAGTTGAACATCTCCCATGGCCTGCACAGTCACCAGATCTAAATATTATTGAGCCACTTTGGGGTGTTTTGGAGGAGCGAGTCAGGAAACATTTTCCTCCACCAGCATCACGTCGTGACCTGGCCACTATCCTGCAAGAAGAATGGCTTAAAATCCCTCTGACCACTGTGCAGGACTTGTATGTCATTCCCACGATGAATTGACGCTGAATTGGCCGCAAAAGGACGCCATACACCATACTAATAAATTATTGTGGGCTAAAACCAGGTGTTTCAGTTTCATTGTCCAACCCCTGTACATTAGCTTTAGCTTTACATTCAGGGTGCATACAATGATCAACTAGTCTTTGTTTTAGTTCATATTGGCAAACTGGGAGCGCATTAATGTTGTAACTGTCCGTTACACATATGTTATTTCTTGTATACTGTAAATATGACATTATCTTTGACAATACCACTCTGGTTTCAAATAATCTAATTTTGGTGCACATTTTGTGCAATCACAGTAAAATGTTGTCTTTATTCTATAATTGTCTCATAAAATCACACTATAGGCCTATTTAAACTTTTTATTAATCTCTATTGGACTTTGCTTTTGATATGTTAACAGGTTTCCATCTTTAAAAAGTTGTATGAACCCTATATTGCCAGAAGTTTCTTTTTTCTATTTTACTTTGTACAATAAAATGCCTGACTTGTCTTTAAATGAAGACTTGTTTTAATGTAGACACACATTTAGAAATGATAATTTAATTAAAAACACATTTGCTATAACAAAGTTGTTAAACTCATAAGCATAAAAGCAAGCAAAAACTGGTTCAGTACTGGATTAGTCATGTTTTATCTTTTACTCTAGCTTGGATATGATTGAGACCTGGTTTAGTCCTAGAATACACCTGATTAATACCTAATTTAGTCTTGGTTTAGATGTGGGTTAGTTCTAGATGGTACTTGGGATGCCAAATATTTTCTCATGGTGAGAAAGGTTTGAGAACCCATGCAATATACAGTAGAATGTTACTAATTTAACACATATTAAAAACATTGAAAACAACTTCAAGTAAAAGTAAGAACAAAGCTCTTCTGTACTGAGAAGCAGTTATTCACTCACTGTCAATTCAATTGACTGGGGGTTACAGAAGACAGAGCAGAGACACAACAAGAGAGACAAACAAGCACAGAAGCACACATTGATCTAGTAATCTGTTCTACATTAGATGGTAATAGTCGGTGATCTGTCCTCCCTGGATGATTTCACAGTTAACAGAACGTCAGACCAGGTGTACCTACTATGAAGAAAAAAGAGAGAGAACAAAAAGTTAAAAGCTGAAATGATGACAAGCAATGCTTAATTGAAGAACAGTAGAACTCAGTAGAGTGAGAAAAATAGGCCCTGATGTCCTCCAGTAGCCTAAGCCTATAGCAGTAAAACTATAAAGGTAGCTCAGGGTAACATGAGCCACTCTAACTATAAGCTTTGTCAAAAAGGCAAGTTTTAAGATTAGTCTTAAAAGTAGACAGGGTGTCTGCCTCACGGACCAAAACTGGGAGTTGTTTCCACAGGAGAGGAGCCTGATAGCTAAAGGATCTGCCTCCCATTCTACTTTTAGAGACTCTAGGAACCACCAGCAGACCTGCAGTCTGAGAGCGAAGTGCTCTGTTAGGAACATACGGAGTAATCAGAGCTCTGATATATGATGGAGCTTGATTATTAAGGGCTTTATACGTTAGAAGGAGAATTTTAAATTCTATTCTTGATTTAACAGGAAGCCAATGAAGGGAAGCTAAAATAGGAGAAATATGATCCCTCTTGTTGATTTTCATCAGAACTCTTGCTGCAGCATTTTGGATCAGCTGAAGACTTTGAACTGCATTTTGTGGACTTCCTGATAGTAAAGAATTACAATAGTCCAGCCTTGAAGTAACAAATGCATGCACTAGTTTTTCAGCATCACTCCTGGACAGAATGTTTCTAATTTTGGCGATATTCCTGAGGTGAAAAAAGGAAACTCTGGAAACCTGTTTAATATGGGATTTAAATTACATGTCTTGGTCAAAAATAATACCAAGGTTTTTTACTTTATTACCAGAGGCCAAGTTAATGCCATCCAGATTAAGTGATTGATTAAGAAGTTTATTTTTTGAGGACTGTGGTCCAAAGATTACAACTTCTGTCTTGTCAGAATTTAAATGCAGAAATTTTAAAGTCATCCAGCTTTTGATGTCATCAAGACATGACTGTAGTTGAAGTAATTGATTGGATTCATCAGGATTTATGGACAAATATAACTGAGTGTCATCAGCATAACAAGGGAAATTAATCCCATGCTGTCTCATAATTTTGCCAATCGGAAGCATATATATAGTAAAGAGAATTGGTCCAAGGACTGAACCCTGTGGTACTTCACAGGTGACCCTAGAGCTTGAAGAAGATTTATTATTAACATGAACGAATTGGAATCTGTCCGATCGATAAGATCACTGGACAGATAAAAGTAAACATAAAAGTGGTCAACCTTTCCCAGATGTCTTGTGTCACCCCATGGTCTTGGTAAATATGCTGAATGAGAATATCATTCTCCGCAAAGACCACAAAACAGCAAGATCTGGGGAAAAGTCCAGGTAAACCCCATTCACTTTCAGGACATCAGGATCCGGCATCTGTCCTCACGCTGCCTCATAACGTTTGCTCCTTTAAAAACAAATATATATTTTTTGAAAAACATATTTCATACATATAATACATAGTCTAAACCATGAATTTTTTCAATCAAAATTGGTGCAATATTTTTTGAGGAATGTTGTAGTTAAATAAATAAACAGACGGCATTCTTACAAAAATCTTGGATCCAGACTATGCTTTGGATATCACACCTAAAATCAATTGTTCCTTGTGTCCTTCGCTCAAAATGCATCTAAATCAGTTTCTAACAGACAGTCAACTAAGGTAAAAACATTACCTCCTTAGCAGAGGTATTAACAACAACAAACATTACCTCACTCCATCAGCAACTGTATGCTGCTTTGGCCGGCTGGAAATAAATACCATGTCGCGTACACTGCCTGGTTTCACACAACGCAAAAGATGTCAGAGACACCACATATTTACAACTAAGGTAAATTCACACTTACCATGATCCTTGGTTTGTGCCAGCTCTGCTCCATTTAGGTATCACTCAGATCAGGTGGAACAGCTGTCAGGCTTAGAGCAGAGTAGTGTGCTGTCTGAAACAGCAGGCCAACATTATGGTAGCAAAGCACAACTCCAGCGACACAAGACGATGAAGCTTCTGCCATCTTCACTGGGGAACAGTCTTCAAACACAATTTAAACATAAAATAAACAGTGAGCAAATGTTGTGCAAATAAGACCTTATTAGCTTACAGAAAATGAGAATACAGTGAGCAGGCAAGCTGGCACTTACTATGCAATAAAGGTGATATAAATTCTATCATTCTCATAATAATACTACAACCAGCAGTTGCACAAATAATTTTGTCTAACAAAGGGTTTACAACTAGGCTTTTTATTACCTCTCTGACTTTTCAAATTTCAAATAACCCCAGTAACAAAAACAGAAAACACTGAACAAAAAATGGTTTATTTTGCTTCTGAGCTCGCACAGTTGGTCTTTCATGTCCTCCTTCAGGTTTGTTAATTCCTTAATTTCTGATTTTAGCATACCCTTCCCCACTACCTCCCTGACCACCTGTCTGAGTGTAGCAGGCGAGGCCTCGTCCTCAATTTCCTCTTCTTCTTGTCCTAAGCGTGTTCCACGCGCTTTATTCTTGTGTCGCATTTCTGAGCTCCGAGATGGGACTCGCCCCTTCTTGTTTTTATCAACGCTCATTATTCTTGAGTAAAGTAGCTTTTAACGCGCAAGAAACTTGATTTTTGGGGAGGTTTTCTTATCTATCGATGTAGGACCACTGGTCTATGCTGCCATAGTACAGGGTTTATACAGGAATGAGTAATCCTAATGTAATGCTTTTTAATGCTCTTTTAATGCCTGTAGAAATATTTTTAATGCCATCAACAAGTACCCATATATATATATATATATATATATATATATATATATATATATATATATATATATATATATATATATATAAGTGTTTCCCGCAGGAATTTGGTTATGCGAGGCGGATGGACTCGCGGGGGGGGGGGGGTTGGACGACACGTTGCCCGTGGAGGGGGGAGGGGGGGGGGGGGGGGGGACGGACGACAACACGTTGTCCGCGGACCGAATCGCAGAGCGGGGGTTATCCATGTGTTTTTTCCCTGCCATTCACGCACGCGCGAAAGCAACAACAACAAACCGCGTGTTAACGTCACTTTTTCTCGCCAAGATAGCGCTGCGGGAAACCCTGTATATATATATATATATATATATATATATATATAAACTTGTTGATGGCTGTGTTCAGACACCAGAGCACCTCCGCATGCAGTGTGGCATTGGCTCCAAATGTTGTTCGCAGACCGTCTGATTTCCTGATGTTAGTGGCGGTAGAGCTTGCGCCAGGTGCTGCTGTGCTGTTTGCGGTAGCTAATGCGGACGTGACTGCATTGGTTACAGAAAAGTAACTTGACATTGTTAGCTGCTGTCTGCTCCTTGCAGCTGATCTGTGGCTGTCTGCAGTGGTGTAGTGGTCCCTGGAGAAGTGGGTATACTCTCAATGTTTGCCCTTTTAGACGCAGCTCAGAAAAATGCCGTTTTAGAAACAATGACATGTAACACTGCTCTATTTAATTTACCCAAAAATCCATCACTAGGGTTTACTCATTTTAGCCTAAAACATTTAGATTAAATATTTCCTTGAGCTACTACGTGAGGCGTGAAAGTACTATTGTCTCTTTTTTTTAAAGATTTTATCCAGCTTCTGGCTGGTAATGTAAAATTTTCTTTGGTTTATATTGAAGGAATTCCTACACTACATCCAGAATCAACATTTCATTACTTTACTGTAGGTTTTTTAATATAGACCTAGATGATAAGGCATAAGTCCTAAATTGAATGAAAATCTATAGAAAGAGATAAAGTTAATGATGAGGAGAACATCCAAACTCAAATCACTTTGTCTTTGCAAATCATGAATTGTCAAATATACCAGCTGAAACACCCAAAGAACTGTTGATCCTGTTGATTTAGACACCCTGACAATGAATGTTTAGCCCCTCGATTTTAAAATGGACGGTGATTTTAAACTTGACAGTCAAAAAGGGACCTCAGTTAAATCACTTTTATCATGCAAGGAACAAAGCAAAGGTAAAACCTATTCTTTCAAGGCAAAAACATGGAAACACTACTCTAAGCCTTCATTTCATCATGGCTGGATTAGTGTAATTCTCTTTATCTCTGAATCGGTCAGTCCTCACTCAAATGTCTGCAGCTGGTTCAAATGCTGCTGCACACCTTTTAATGCAAAAACATAAAATAAAGCATATTACCCGATCCTGTCCTCCCTTCACTGGTTGCCTGTTTATCTTAGAGTTCAGTTTAAAGAACTTCTGATTGTTTTTAAGGATTTGAACAGCTTACTATTATTATTGTTGTTGTTTTAAACTGTTGAGTCTTTAGCCAAGTCATTTTATTAGATGTTATTTTGTTTTACCTCCTGATAAAGTGCTCTTTAAATAATGATGACAATGATGATGATTATGATCACAAGAAACTTTTGCATCATCACCCAGAAGCTGGAAAGAAAAGAGACAAAAAGATTT
>CM073143.1:24029463-24170623 GCA_037039145.1 Fundulus diaphanus | reverse complement strand
ATAGAACTGGTGTAATGGATGCTTGGGTTGCTTTCAGAGCAACCTGAATTGACAAGGTTACAAAAAAGGAAAACAAACCCATGGTAGATGTTCAATCAAGTTTATTTATTAAAATTATTTATCATACAAATTAAACAACTTCTATTTTTCACCTCCACAAATATGCCTAAAAGCACCACAACGATGGCCATATAGACAGAATCGCTACATGGTTGTTTCATTAGCAGCTAAAAATTCAGCTCTGTAGTGTAGATGATCACCATGAAGCTAGACATTTGTACTTGTAGTTTCAAGCTACTCTTCCTACATTTGCCCCACAGATGCCCTCAAACTATGTGCTAAGCTAACAGTATGACAGATATTTGAGAGCAACATAAAGCTTACATGTATCAGCGAAGTTGTAAAACATCTGGACAACAGACCTTTAAGCTAGTGCTGTTATTAGCTTCACGGACAGCCCAATAATAGGGTTCTATCTTGGTCTGGGCTCTGCTTGCGAGCTGCCCCACGCAACACTCTGGTGCGTGAATGCGTACTGAAAAAGCGAAAGAACATACAAACATGTTCTGTCTTTGTTGTCTATAAGTTAATGTATCAAATTTTTTTACTTTATTAATTTTCAACAGCACATTCTTTGCAGCATTCAGGTTTTATACAACGCTGTTCACTTTAATATACAAACCCCCACATACTACAGAAAATAAAATCATACACACATACAAAAACAAACAAGCAAACATACACAAAAAGTATATAATCATAAAGTAAAATACAAAAATATATTCACTTTACAGCTAACTACAACAACATAGCAGTGATTTGGTTGTTTAAATTAATTTCTAAGTGGTACAGGAGCAGCATATAGTTTTCACAAGCCTAGAGCGCCCTCTTGCGGCTATAGACAGTTATGTTTACTACTTGGTTCATGTTGGTCAGTATGATTTACAATTTAGAATTGATATACAAGTCACACCTGACTGTAAGTCGCAGGATCGGCCAAACTATGATAAAAAGTGTGACTTATAGTCCGAAAAATACAGTATAATATTTATATTACTTTCTATATGTTCAACCTTTCTGAACATTTCAATTTGTTTAATTTCTATTGTCTAAATACATACAAAAAAGAAAATTCATCTCAAGATACTTATTTGAGATATTTTAAAAAGAATGCTCTTTCAGCACAAAACATTTATCTACAAGGTCAAAATGAATAATAATAATAATAATAATAATATCTTTATTGTCATTGAAACATACATTACAACGAAATTTGTTCTCTGCTTTTAACCCATCCCCCTTGGGGAGCAGTGGGCTGCCATGTGCGGCGCCCGGGGAGCAATCAGGGGTTAAGGGTCTTGCTCGGGGACCCAGAGAAAAAGGTCACCTTGGGGTGGTGGGGTTGAGTACTGCCAACATTTCTCCAACAATCATAAAAATAACAGATTCTTGGCTGGAGTTTATTCCTGACAGATATGGTTTCACAAAAAAATACATTATGAGCATGTTGCTGAGAGTTTGATGCATTGATGGAAAATATAACTACTACAGCTTCTACCAATAATAATATCAATAACTTTAATGCGGAAGTTAGACTGTTAATTGTTTTATATCTCAAGACTGGCATCATATTTCTTAAATGTCTGGTGTGTTTGACAACCTGGCAAAGTTGCACAAATTGATTAAGCAAATCAAGATAAAATCATGATATTAAAGTCCAAAAAACTGACATGAACCTTTTTTGTCTTATTGCTCAATGCTGTCTAGTGTCATAATTATCATGAGTTGCAGTTCTCATGACCATTTATATGTTTCTGCAGAGTTCCATGATGTGACAATGCTTCACAGGAAACACCACACACAGATGGTTTCTCTCCTGAATGAATTTTAATGTGACGTTCAAGATCACACTTATGTTCAAATCTGGTTTGACAGAAATCACAACCAAATGGCCTCTCCTCAGAGTGAAGTGTCATGTGTTGTTCCAACGATATTGCCTTTACAAAACTATTTCCACACTCACTGCAGCTAAATTATGCGGTGTGAACAGCCATGTGTCTTTTCAGTCTTCCAGAGTTGAAAAATCCTTCACCACAAACACGACAGATAAATGGTTTTTCCCCTGTGTGAAAACGCATGTGACACTGTAGACTCTGTTTACGTGAAAACCCTTTACTACAAACATGACAAACAAACGGTCTCTCGCCTGAGTGAACAAGCATGTGACTCTTTAGATGACCTTGTCGTGAAAATCCTTGACTGCAAACACTACAAATAAATGGTCTCTCGCCCGTGTGAACATGCATGTGATATTTCAGTCTCTGCTTTTGTGAAAATCCTTTACTACAAACACTACAAATAAATGGTTTTTCGCCTGTGTGAACGTACATGTGATATTTCAGTCTCTGTTTTTGTGAAAACCCTTTACTACAAACACTACAAATAAATGGTTTCTCACCTGTGTGAATGTGCATGTGAGTTTTCAGCTTATGTTTTTGTGAAAATCCTTTATTGCAAACATTACAAATAAACGGGGTCTCGCCTGTGTGAACACGCATATGACGCTTTAGATTTTCTTTTAGTGAAAATCCTTTACCACAAACATTACATATAAATGGTTTATCACCCGTGTGAATGAGCATGTGAGTTTTTAGTCTCTGTTTTTGAGAAAATCCTTTATTGCAAACATTACAAATAAACGGTGTCTCGCCTGTGTGAAAATGCATGTGACGCTGCAGGCTTTCTTTTAGTGAAAATTCTTGACTACAAACACTACAAAAGAACGTTTTGTTGTCAGCGTGAATGCGCATGTGACTCTTTAGTTGACCTTTTCGTAAAAACCCTTGACTGCAAACACTACAAATAAATGGTTTCTCACCCGTGTGAATATGCATGTGAGTTTTCAGGCTCTGTTTTTGTGTAAATCCTTTACTGCAAACATTACAAATAAATGGTGTCTCACCCGTGTGAACACGCATGTGACGCTTTAGATCCCCTTTTCGTGAAAAACCTTTACTGCAAACACTACAAACAAACGGTTTCTCACCCGTGTGAATATGCATGTGACTCTTTAGATCCCCTTTTCGTGAAAATCCTTTACCACAAACACTACAAATAAATTGTTTCGCTCTTGTATGAACAAGCATGTGACTGTTTAGAATTTCCGGTCGTGAAAACCCTTTACTACAAAGGGAACAAATGAAGGGTTTTTCTCCTGTGTGAAAATGCATATGACTCTTTAGACTCTCTCTATGTAAAAACCTTTTACTACAAATACCACAAACATATGGTTTCTCTCCGCTGTGCCACCACATGTGCTTCTTATGCATTTTCTTTGTCTTAAATCCTGTGCCACAAATATCACAGGAAAAATGGTTCTCTACTGAATGGAGTTTCATGTGAACTTTAAGATTAGTCTTTGCATGAAATCTTTTACAGCAAACATCACAGGCAAATGGTTTCTCTCCAGTGTGGACTCTCATATGTGTCTGAAGGTAACTCTTTACTCTAAATCCTTTACCACAAAGATCACAGTTATATTTCACCTTTCCAGTGTGAACCATCATGTGTGATTTAACAGAATACTTCCGTTTAAATCTTTTGTCACAAACAGTGCAACCAAATGGTTTCTCTTCAGATTTTACTCCAATTTGAGATGTAACTTTGGAACATAGTTTAGATGTTTTATCTATTTTTGGAACAATGATTGCAGTTTGATGAGAAAAACATACTGGATTTTGGTTCCTGTCAGGTTCTGGTCCTCCACAGTCCTGTCCATCAGGTTCAGTTTTCATATGTTCAGGTGAGCTGCTGGTTGGAGCTTCAGTCTCTCTGTTGTCTTCAGTTTTGAGGTGATGAAGCTCTGATAACTGAGGTTTCTTCTCATCCTCGGTCTTCACAGTAAGCTGTTCTTCCTCCAGACTGATCCACTGTTCCTCTTCTTCCACCTTTATGTGGAGAGGTTCTGGGTCCTTCTGGGCCAAACTGGGTCTCCAGTCATGGGAAACCTCTTCTTTTATAACCAAAACCTGATGGACTGAAGACATTGAAACATTAATGACTGCTAGCAAACTATTTCAATGATTAAATAATTTAGATACAAAAATGTAAAATCTTTGATTTTGCTTTAATTAAAAAATAGAAATGTTAATCAATCATTATATAAGAAAGCTAAAAATAAGCATTCCATTTTGTTAAGTGGCTAAAAATGTTCCTTGTCACAGACTAGTTCAATACCAGTATAAACAAAAAAACATTACATTGTGGATAAATACAGGGGTGAAAGTAAGCCAGTACAGTCCAGTACTGCGTACTGGTAAAAGAAACAGGCTGTATGCAGTACCAGTAAGGGGGAGAGCGGCTGCCAGCTATAAAGCCCTCATTCAGAACCAGTCACGGCTGCCAGTTGGATCAGAAAATACATCCGCTAGCAAGATGCAGTCTAAAACACTGCTTAATCTGTTTAGAAATTTCTTTTGTTATTCATTCCACATTGTTTCTGAACTATTCTACTGTGTTTTGGTGCCTCTATGCTCTTGCTTTGCTCCTCTCCCTCCCCTCAGAGCTAGGGGCTCTTATCAGAGAGAGACAACCTTTCAAAATGTGTACCACTATGTTTAATGTCCTTCTGCTCATAGCAGAATGTTCCAATTAAAATCAAAAGGAGAGTCAGTAGTTGTGTTTTATGTGATTTGTTTTCAGTATTAACAACACTGAACCAGCGGTGCAGTGGGTTCCTGCTTTGCCCTGCACTTAAATTCAGATGAGCATACTCAATTTAGTCACGTTTGATTGAGGTGCATATATTAAGCCCAGATCCCTTATTCTTCCTCTTGCCTCTTTAAAAAAAGAAAAAAAACTGATTGAATCTGGGGTTATACATACATTAAAAAAGTGTTGTATTTCCTATAGGCTTCACCCTATAAGACTATTGCTAGTGGATTAAAGGCAAAGCAGAATGTAGTCTCTGCCTCTCTTCGTCCGCTCGAACCAGAAACATCTGCTCAGAGAGCAACTTCACACTCAGCCTTCAGCATGCGGAATTACACACTTATACCCTGCACACTTGTGCCCTGCACAATACAGGATAAATAATGTCGGGTCAGGGCGGAGGTTGACATGAACTTTCCACTGGGATGGGTAATGACAAAGATTATGAACTGCAAAGTATAGAAGAGCAGGAAAAGAACAGAGGCCGAAAAAAATCATGTGTAATTATGGAGCATAACAATCCCTGTGTGCTTCAAACAGTGTCCGAAATTAACTTCCTGATTCAGCGGCCAAGTTGGCCGGTAGATGGAAAAATCAACCAGCCAAGCATATTTTTTACCGGCCAAAATATTAATTCATACTGACCCCTACTCTTCGGGTAGGATTTCTAAAAAGCCAGGGACTTTGCTCAACTGTCCACCACAAGGGGGAGTTAGGAACAGTAAGGTGATGACTACTGAGAAGGATCAGATCATTAGTATCACTAATGATCAATTGGAGCCTTTTCATTTTCCTTGTGCACAGAAAACACATAATTCCCCAAGACTGACATTTTATGTAAACCTACGTTGGTGGACTGTGAAGTACTTAGTACTATTTACAAACCATGAACCAAGGGGCAAAAAAGATAAAAGACACTTCAGCTTTGAAGACACAGACAGGCACGCTGTACTTAATTGAGATACCTGGATTTAGCGAGGCTTTCTCATTTTACTCACACAAAGTTTTTTCTGAGTGGACTGGCTGATCAAACCACCCTGACTGTTTTGTGTCTATAATGTGTATAATTTAGCTGCGATCAAAACTGTTCACAAACAGTTACTGTTCTTAAAAATCGTCCTCGTTCTTGCCATGGTTGAGGAAAAATTATACTCATAAAGCTCTGAACTTTGCTGAACGAGGGAAAACTTTTGAGCATAGATGAAAGTTTCGTCTACCCTCCACTTCTGTCTCACACACTCACCCCACATCACTACGATTCCCGCACTGGCAGAAATAAGTTTTGTTTTATCTTTATTTATTTATTTATACCAACAGGAGGTAGAATAGAGTGAAGCCTTGCAGTGAGAAATATGGTGGGGGGGTTGTAAAAGGGGCTAAGGAGATATAACACCATCAACTGCACGTTGCTCATCTTGTTTCTCCGGAGTCCGGATGAGAGGCAGCATGAGTGCCAGGATATGGATACAACTTCTCTGCCTTTGTCTGTTTGACGGCTGACTTCTTGCCGCCACCCGCTGGACTGGAATGATACTGCAGTCTTCCTCACAACTTCCTGGTATGCCATTGGGGCTGTTTTACATAAATGGACCCTAGCTAATGGAAACTTGACAGACCTAAAAGACCCAGACATTGGTTTACCCTGGGGAACCAAAGACTGGGGCTTTAAATCTGGGGGCTTGTAATGGAAAGGGGGGTCATGGGAAGGCTTAATGAAACTCACCAATAGCGACAAATGATGTTATACAGACCTACTTTGAAACAGAAAGTCGTAGATTGAGGATAATGTTGTGTATGCAGTCCAACGCAGTGAGGACCGCTCAGACTCCTACACTGGAGAAACTAAACAACAGCTACATAAACACATGGTGGTGCTGGCACGGGAGAGCAGTCAACTTGCATTCAGCAGTCAACTTGCACCTCAAGAACAAAGGGCGCTCTTTTGACGACAATGATGTCCAGATTTTGAACTGGGAGAACAGATGGTTTGAAAGAGGGGTGAAAGAAGCCATCTTGGTCAAAAGAGAAAAGCCATCGCTAAACAGAGGAGGAGGACTACGCATCCAAGTCCCTAGTGTTTACAACTCGGTCCTCTTACATATTCAAAAGAGATTACACTAGCAGTCTCATCAGGATTCATGTGACCAAGTACTCCACTCACACCAAGCAATAGCTTCTAACGACCCAGGACAGTGGCGGGTGGGTCACTGATTTGCATCTGACTGAGAATGAGCCTAGGAGGATGGGCCTCCATGTCCTTAAAAACAGCAGCACACCAACTGCAGGTTGCTCAAGTGTGAGCCCCCAGAATTGACAAAGACTCCTGGATAGGTGTCGAAATGTTTTCAGAAAGAACTGAACAAAAGTCCAGTTGCCTCCAATAGACCCCTTGCATCTGACGTCACAGTCACGTGATCGGGGGTGCGCGCCTCCATCTTGGTGGGCAGGCTAGCGTGACAGCCCACCACTGCACTGGCCCAGTTACCTCATTACTCGCATGGCCGGCGGAGCGTATACAAAAGACTATTCACTGATTGTTCAATATGGTGCAAACAGACTGCATCTCTGTTGCCAAAGCAATGTTTACAGTTTAGGGTCAGATGTTATCGGACTATATGCAGCCAAGTTATGAGAATAAACAACATTAAACTCACCCTTCCACGGACAACTGCTACATCATTCAGGTAAAAAACAGACAGTTCACGTATCCATCCGGCAGTGAACTGTTTGTGCGCTTCCAAACTCTTGTACGCCTTCATCTGATCGCCACTGTACGTTGGGGTGGGTGACAACACAAGGTAGTTCACCAGATCCGCACAGCAAACTGATGGCCAATCATCGGGATTGCTAGAAAAATCCTTATCAGGAAGAGCCAAAGGGTCCGCAAATACTGGGCATACATACACTGTACGAGTTTTTCAGTCGTGGTACTTACATACATCTAAAAACTGTGCGACGGAACCGCGGGGTTTAAAAAGTTCACCGCTCACGATCTGTGCGGCGCGACGCTCGCTGTGGTGGCAGAGGCAGGCGAGCGACGGTGGGTGACAGGGACCCAGAGCAGGGGGTCGAGCCCAGCTCTGGCGAGGCCCGCAGGAGGCACCGGGCATCGGGGGAACAGAGGGGAGAGAGGAGGGACGAGACGCACCGGCGGCCGCGCGGCAAGGCAGGTCGCCCGGCCCGCCCGCGAGCGGAGGAGTGCCGAAACAGGCGGCCAGCGCGTTGCGCGGACCGGAGCGCTCGCCCTCCCCAACGCCCCCGCGAGCGGGCCGGGCGGAGGTCGCTTCAGGGACGCCCGCTCACCTCCCTCCGCTGGCGGGGACGGAGAGGAGGGGAGGGCGCTCCCTCGTAGCTCTGCTTGAACAGCAGCATGCGCTCACGAAAACCTCACGACAGCCAACTGAATTTCAAACATGTTTGATTTTCACCGATCGTCCGATTCCTGATCGGGAGGTAGTCGTGAGAAGCCAGTCCCCCCTCCTCCCCCCTGTACGATCAAGCTGAAATTCGGCCCGATTCAAAACATGCTTGCACGGCTGAAGAATCGGCCCCAAAAGGGGAAAAACTCGTACAGTGTCTTGAATATCGTGCGTTGTGTAGAAAATGGCATGCCAACCAATATGGCCGCCACGCAAGGGGTTCTGGGTAACGGAGTCACGTGGTTGCAAGGGGTCTATACAAGCCTGTTTGCTGTTCCCAATGAGTGGTCTGAGGCTGGAGTCGGTGCATCAGAAACCCCCACACACAGAGGAATACTAGAAATGGGCTAAAAATAGGCCCGTTTACACTACATCTAAAAACCGAGCCATGCCGAGACCAGTCCGAGCTTGGTTCAGTTATCCAAGACAAGCCGACCCGTTTACACACAAAGCTTATCTCGGTTCCTTGGTTGCTCCTCGCCCCCCTAGTGGCGATCTGCGGTACTACCGCTCTCTGGGATTGATGGCGGTAGCAGCAAAACACACACAGCTGCGCCCGTAACATTCAGGAAGTTATGCTTGATATTGTGATATTTCGGTGTTTGCAGAGAGTCAGGGGAAGAAGGCAACCATTGGTTAATTTACTTGAGAAAGTTGGCTTTTTGGGAAGTGGATGAGACAAACGAACGTCTAATAAGGATTTACAGACGCCGGAAACAACGACAGACGCTGAGGTTCATTGCGCTGCTAAGCAGAATCATCACTGGAAACCGTGTGGCACGGTAAGGAAGCTAGTATTATTATGAATGTCTGAAATTTGTCTGAATGGAGTGTGAATCGGGACGTGCAGCCAGACACGCCGGAAAACCCGCGGACAGTCAGCTGACTGTAAGGAGATGACGCGGTCTGCTCATGCGCTCTTCGTTATCAGAAACCGGGATAAAATAGAACCAGGCCGAGACCTACCCAAGAGCTGGTCTGCAGTTAGCGCGGTCCGGTTATGTTTAGCGCGGTCTGGTTCAGTCTGCTGACCGTTTACACACAAGAGTTATCTCGGTTACCGAGCTCGGACTGGTCTCGGCTCGGTTAAAAAAGTGTAGTGTAAACGGGCCTAAAGTCACACTCCTCGTATCAATTCGCTTCTGAACCAGAGACATCAGAAGTGTCTTACGTGGCCTAAGTAGAAAAAGAACTGGACAGCTGTTCAATGGTCCAAAGCCCTGTTTTTAGTTGAAAGTAAACTATGTGTTTCATTTGGAAAGCAAGGTCCCAGATTCTGGAGGAAGAGGCCCAGAATCCACGTTGCTTGAAGTCCAGTGTGAAGTTTCCACATTAAGTGGTGGTTTGGGGTGCCATGTCATCTGCTGGTGTTGGTCCATTGTGTTTTCTGAAGTCCACAGTCAATGCTAACCTGACTCCGCCAGATGTATTTCGCTCCGCCTAGCTTCACTCACATACATCTGGGACACCGCCATAGGAATTGCCATTATTGAAGGCTGGGCCTTATCAAAAATCCTTGCATATGATTGGATAAGCCACTTGTCTGTCATCTTTATCGACGTGCTATTTCAACCACTCACACCGAAGCTAACCCGTGACGCTGATGAGAGCGACGCAGGGAAAAAAAACCTTTTTTTTTATGTGTTTGCGGCTCTAGTGGCATGCGTTTTATTGACAGTGAGCTAACAGGAAGAGGGGGGAAGACAGGCGGCAAAGCGCCGCGGGTCGGAGTCGATCCCGGCCCGACCGCGTCGAGGACTAAAGGCCTCCTAATATGGTTTGCGCTAACCGCTAACCGCTCCGGGGCGCGTCTGCGTCAATGTTAACGCTTGCTTCCTCGACGAGCCGCCATTGCTATCAAAACAGTCACGTCATGGTCGCGTCACCACTACGTCACATCTATGAAACTCTAGCCCTGCGTCCTGATTGGCCAGACCATAAAATTGGTTGGAGAAATCACTTTCTATGGGCGATGTCCCAGATGTATGTGAGTGAAGCTAGGCGGAGCGAAATACATCTGGCGGAGTCAGGTTAAGTCAATGCAGCTGTCTACCAGGAAAGGGTTCCTGTTTCCTTCTCCAGACAAGCTGTATGGAGATGCTGAATTGATTTTCCAGCAGGACTTGGCACCTGCCAACACTGCCAAAGCTACCAAAAGGTGGTTCAATGACCACTGTGTTCCTGTTTTTGATTGGCCAGCAAACTCCCCTGACCATGATAAGTGCCGTCCGAATAGTGCAGTCAGTAAGGAAGGAGGTAGGAAAGGAGGTTGTATGCTTCCAGTCATAGCTCCTTGTATTATCCCTGTACTATCATGCATATTACATATTAGATTATCTCAAGTTCTGTAAATAGGCTAGAGTTTTTTTCCCCCACTGTTAAACTTGAATATTACATTTTTTTTAACCTGTGTATGCCATGTTATCAATATTGTGCAATATTTACTCTTTCAATTCAATTCAATTTTATTTATATAGCGCCGATTCATGATACATGTCATCTCAAGGCACTTTCCAAAGTCAAATTCAATCAGATTATACAGATTGGATCAGATTATACAAATTGGTAGATTGCATCATGTCTTGACAAGCAGCATTCACTCCTCCTGAAAGAGCGTAGAGCCACAGGGACAGTCGTCGGCATTGCTGATGGCTTTGCAGCAATCATTAATACTGAGCAAGCATGAAGCAACAGTGGAAAGAAAAACTCCTCTTTAACAGGAAGGAAAAACCTCCAGCAGAACCAGACTCAGTGTGAACGGTCATCTGGGGGTTAGAGAAGACAGAGCAGAGACACAAAAAGAGAGACAAAAAAGCACAGAAGCACACATTGATCCAGTAATCTTTTCTACGTTATATGGCAATAGCAGATGATCTGTCTTCCTTGGGTGGTGTCACAGCTAACACAATGCCAGACCAGGTGTACCTACTATGAAGAAAAAAAAAAGACAGAACAAAAAGGTATTTACTTTTTCTTCTTGCCTTTTTTTAGAACCAACTTTAGATTAGACTAGCTCAGGGGTTGGCGACCAACTGCTCCGCAGCTGCATACGGCTCTTTAATCCTTATACTGCGGCAAAGTGTGGTGTGAACAGGCGGACTTATAAGTATTTAATTGAAGTTTATTTATTTGTGTTAGTTCTTTTATAAAACTTTAGTTCTAAATTGGAAGATTATTGTCCTCTTGAGATATTAAAATTATATTTTATCATTTTTCATCACTCAAAATAAGCGTCACACTCGCAAAAGCCAGTATACCCGCCAAAACGCCGTCCATTTATCGAGACTTTCAACCCCAGGTAGGCCAAGTATGGAGAAATATAAGATCAGAAAAATATCTGAAGAAAATACAACATTTAATGTATGCCTAATTTCTGGAGAAAGGGTGGCTAACAATAAAAGGTCAAATGTCGCAAGACATTTCCAAAATAAAGACAGCCTTTGCTGAAAACTATCCGGAAGGAGAAGAGAGAAAAAAAGCTGTTTAGGAACTGATGCGGAAGGCTGATCTGAGGAAAAATCAATTCAAGAAGTGGGGGAAGTCTGCAAGCTCAACTACATATGCAAGTTCTGTAGCCACGCTACGTTTTACTCACACACAAACAGTTACGTTAAGTGTCAATCCCATACATGTACGCAGATGTGATACATGGCATTGCAACATCACTTAAATCTGCAGCAAGAGTCGCCCTCACCTGTGACTGGTGGACATCCAGAGCAACGGAATCAGACCAGACACTCCTCACTACATCGACACGAGTGGAATCCAGTAGTTCATGTCCTACAGACAAGCCTCTGTAGGCTCCATCAGTCAGTTCATGAGATAATGATCAGGGTCGTGTTCTCTGGGCGTAGGTTTGACACGGTGCTTGCTCTCGCTCACCTGGCTACTTTGTTGAGTCTCCGTCATCAGTGATGCATTAGTGAGAGAACACTAACCTGGCCAGCCAGATTGATAATGTGTATCATATCTGTTCTGCATATTGTCAGTCTGGGACTGCTCCCATTCAATCCGTTTGGGAAAAGGAGCAGAACTCTACAAGCTGATTGGGTGAAGCAACACCTAGTTCCCGCCTCCCGAAGGTTGGTTTTAGCCAATCACGGTATCAAATTAAAACATAAGCAGCAGCTGCTATGAGGAAGCACAAGGAGCTAGTTGAGGCACTTCTTGCTGTTCTACTATCAAAGAAGAAAATGTGGATTCTTACAAAACAGATGTGATAGCAGCTGCTATCACATCCGCGTCCTCCTGCGCTGCCATGTTTATGTTGGTTCAGCTGTGGGCTCACCCGCTCTTGCTTTGATCGCAGCGGTATGTCCCTCCTTAAACAAAAATACTGCAACGTGATTAGCCCGAATCGTTCGGACACAAACGGCGGGAGCGGAACAAGATGGATTCTCATGTGTTTGTGAACGCACAAATACCGCGAGAATTCAGCTTGCATGCAAGGTTAAGAGAACAGGGGCTAACTTCAATATTTATAGCTTTCTCACCTGAGAAGACATTACACCTCTAAACAAAAGAGCTGTGCAGTTGCAGCGGCAGATGCTTTTCATCTTCTCCCATGCACAACAGTGGTGTCAATTCAACTTCTAGCCAGAGGGGGCGACACTTCTGCAAAAACTCTGGAACTTGTGCTATGCTCCTTAATTAAATGCTTCTTTTTTGTTTAAATTGATACTTGTGTAACCTTTGTTATCATTGTGTCATTTTATCATGTAAATAGAAGAAGAAAAAGTAATATCAGCTTCAAGAATCAGCCCAAAAAAATCGTTACCACATATCGCATATGGTTTGCATCATGTCAAAATAATTGGTATTGGCCTTAAAGAAAACCTGTATCGGTCAATCTCTTGTCAAAATTACAAGGAGTAAAAGCTTGAAATAATTTATGCTTTGTAAGAAATTTTGTAAAATAACTTTCATTTTGTAAAATTAATGGCAAAATTATTGCACTTAACCCTTAGGCAACATTCAATTTGTTTTTAGATGTTCTAGTAGTAGATATGGCAAAGAAAAACTGTAAATGTTACAGACTTTACTGACAACTAAACATATTTTACTGAGAAAAACTAAAATTAAATAAAAAATGTTTTGTGCACATCTGTTATTAATTTTTTCTCTGGTCCGTTTCACATTCTTGCCTCCAGTTTTAAACCGAACAGTGAGAACGAAGCTTCATTGTTGTTTTGGACTTGGACCTGTTAGAAATAATTTCTGTTGTTACATTATGTGAGAGAAGCTGCGATGGATTGCTGACCTTTCCAGGCTGCACTCTACCTCTGCTGCAACGACTGCTTTCTGGATAAATGTAAACAAATAAAAGAAAAATAATGTAGACGGCATTAAGATGTTTTTAGATCGTTGGAACCCAGCATGAAGACCTGAGCTCATTAAGGGAGGAAAAAGCTAACAAGGATAGATTCAGTAAAAACTAAAATGAACACGTTGTGGTGAAGAAACTTTCCCTTAAGCTGTTGTTCTAGTCACTGGCCTCTGATCATTGGTCTGACATCTTGGTGCTCGATCTCAGCTACTGTCAATCAGGTTTTCTATGCTTGGCTGTTATGCGTTTCTCTGTGGTCTGTCTAATGTTTTAGCTTTCTGATTTTAAACTGAATAATCAGACTAAAGCCTCATGACTATTTTAAAACTGGACTGGTTAGAAACTATTTCTGCTGTTAGATTATGTATGCAGACTTTTGTTGGACTGCTGATCTGAGCGTACTTTGGCTCTGCTGCAATGATTGCTGGGATATTTACACACATTTTTACTACTTTGATATTTCCCAGCTACAGCAGATCTTTACTAACCAACAGCCAGAGTTTAACAAACTAATGCATGTCACTTACTGAGATCTTTGTTGTCTTGTTTCTGCTCCAGTTCTGATGTGGATGCTGCAGGTATGTCAGTCACCAAACTGAGTCCTCCTGGCTCCTCTGCTTCAACCTTCATCATCTCAGACATCCTCTGTACACCTGGGATTCTCCTTTTATCAATCTTTGTTTGCAACCCTCTCCTGTTCTAGTAGATCAGGTCATATAACCTGTATCTTTTGTTTTTCTTCTGCCTGAAATGGGAATCAGACATAAATCAACATCTGATCATATAAGGAGAGCTAATAGAAAATGTAAACAGCAGCAGAGCTGCAGTGATGCTGCAGAGCAGAGAGTCTGATACCTTGGGCAGCAGCTCTGTGTCCTCTCTGCAACTGTCCCCAGTCCCTCGGTCCTCAGCTGGACAACAAGGTTAGAGGAGGTGTCCACAGAGGATGGAGTCTTCCTCACAGTCTGATCAACTCGGAGTCTGGAATCGTCTCGTAGCTCATGGACTTTTAAAGCGTTATCGTAAAAAAAAAAAACATTGATTCTCTGCTGTTAGCAGCTTTAGCTCCACGGACGCTAATAGTCCAGATTACTAATGAGGGCGAATTACATTATTTACATCAAAAAGGGTCTAGAATAATCAGGGGATCAAACCAGACCTATAAAAGTGACATCCTCGCGCAGACCGCGATGATGCTAAAAATACTTTAAGACGTTTTGCGGGAGGCGTCTGGCTACATACGCCTCGGTTAGAGAGGAGCTCCGCAAGAAGCGGAAGTGATACACCGGAAGTACGTGTGAAATGACAATAAATTACATACTTGTTTTGAAAGTAAAACATATTTGGAAAAACACATTTGTTTTATTTTCGTTATTTGATTCCCCATAACTTTGCCTCTGGTATTTACAACTTGCCAAAAACGGGCAACCCCATTTCGGAGCACTAGCCTCGGCAGGGAGCTTTAGCTGTAAGATGACTATAGCAGGAGATGTACAATAACAAAACCAACACAATGTAGACAAAGAGACTTATTTGAAAACTAAAAATAATCATTCACACCTGAGACTTAAGCAGTTGAACTATAAGTTTGAAGAGAACTGTGTCCGAGCACATTTATAGTAGCCTACAGTACAATTACAGCTGACAATCTGGATTCACAAATTCTCAAATAGATTTTTTTTTTTCGTTTATTTGATAGGGACAAGTATGTTTCATGTCACACAGTACAACATTTTAGCTAAGGCTAATTCTCAATGTCTGTCCCCAGTTAGGATTTTACACAAAACACAGTGACTGTACACAAGGCACAACAGAACAAATTACACACTAAAACATCACAGATAAAAGATCAGGTCAGTTAAATTATTAATGTTCACATATCTGACCTTTCAATAAAAAGTCTTTGAGTTTATATTTCAAAAGGACCCAGTTTGACTCTCCCTTCAGTTCTGCAGGTAATGTATTCCATGTTTTGACACCTTGTACAGTGAAAGCTGATTGTCCGAAGGAAGTTTTGCGTCTGGGTACTTGACAGTTTCCACTGTGAGCTCCTCTTGTGACTGAGCCCACAGCTCTAAGAGGAACTACACAGTCACTCAGAGCTCAGGGGCCTGATCATGCAAGCATTTGTAAACCAGTTTTAATTGAGCAAATTCTCAAAGTTTAGCATTTTTAAATTGTTCAGACTAACACAGTGATGGGACCGAATTGGTTTTTTTATCTAAGATTTTTATAGCTCTATTGTATATCATCTGAAAAGGCTTGATAGTAGTGCTTTCATAATGCAGATATCAAGGCTCAATTAACTAGATTTCATTCTTTAAGACACATTCAACACCATGCAATGTCTGAATAAAGCCTGCTAATTTCATGGTGCCTGGAGGACAATCTTAAATGTAGGCCTAGGCTATAGACCAGTATATATATATATATATATATATATATATATATATATATATGTATATGGGTTCATTTAGAACATATAACAATGGTTACTAATGACTATAATGTTTCAAGATTGCCACACTTTATAACTATATAATATTTACAAAAATATAAATGGCTTTTAGCCCGACTCGTACCTGCAATCAAAACAAAGGATGGAACAAAAATGTTGTGTGGGAAAATCTGAACTTCATGTAAGCAGTGATAAACTGCAGTCTACCAGGCCAGATATAAATCTAGTTTTGGTATAGTTTATTTTTGATGTGTTTGCTAATTCTTAACACAGTGACTAGTAAGGCCGTTTAACAATTTAGTTTCTATGATCTTATACTAGTGATAGTGATCTTAGTGGTTGAATAACTTGCCTTTATTAGTTAGGTAGTTAAATATTTCAGTGCTTATTAATCGATATAAGGGCACTATGCAGTACTTTTTACAGCAGAAACAGCTAAAACTCAACAGAACAAAAATTTCCGTGTAAAACCAAATGATTAGGCTATTATTCATCATTAACCTTCTACAATAGCAGATATAATTTATCCATTTAAGATTTGCCAGGAGATGTAATGCTGCTCATTTGCATTTAGTTTAAAGAAACTAATGCTTTTGTCTTTTATACACAAATATCCTCTTTATTCTCGACAAATTGTCTTTTTATCTTATTCCTTTTTCTCGAACATTCATCAGCAAACTCTTGTGGACATTCATTGCCTTTGTGAACATTTTACCGTTCAATTTAAAATACTTTTTGGTGAAATGCTCATTAGACCCTTGACTAATTTCTCACCCTTTAGGTGGTAACTCTGACATGACATGAGCATGGGGTCACCCTACTTGTACTTGAAAACAGCTAAATAGGTTGCGTTTGTTACATTATTTTCTTTCACTTGGTTTATGTTTGTTTTTATTGAACAGGCTGTTATATTACTGATTATTGTAAAGCAGCTTTTTTTCACCATGTTATCTCTAAACTCCTGAAAACCTCAACAAATTGTCTTAATCCTGTTATTCCAGGTTGGACCAGTATCTCCAGTGGAGCACTATGTGATTAAGGAGACAGAAGAATGCATGTTAATGGGTCTTAATGGACAAGACACTAGGTCATCATCATTATCAACTTTATTTATAAAGTACTTTACCACCAACCACAGCTGACACAAAGTGCTGAACATTAAAAACAATAAAATTATACCAAGGGATAAAATGGAAAAACTAATCACACAATAATAAATTAAAAACGTGCTACAAAACACAATAAAAAACGCAAATACAGATAAAAACCATAGCAGTAAATTTTAACTAAAATCAAATCTCAGTTGGTTTGAAGGCCAGCAAGTAAAAGTAAGTATTTAAATGAATTTTTAAAATGGATAATGAGGGGAGCCTGTCATATATGCCCCAAAGCTAGCGTTCCACAGCTTTGGGGCCCCGATGGAGAAGGCCCTGTCTCCTCTAAGGATCCGCTTTGAGCTGGGAACCACAAGGAGTAACTGGTCAGGGGATCTAAGAGACCGAATTGGGGGTGTAGCGGTGGAAAAGCTCAACCAAGTAGGGCGGGGCCAAATTATGTAGGACTTTAAAAGCGGACAAAAAGATTTTAAAATTACCTCTAAAATACACTGGGAGCCAATAAAGAGAAACCAGGACCTGAGTCATATGCTCCCTTTTATGCATTCCTGTTAAAAGACGTGCTGTAGCATTTTGCACCAGCTGCAGACGAACAAGTGAGGACTGGCTGATTCCGCGATAAAGGGAATTACAGTAATCCAACGCCGATGAAATAAAATTGTGGATTACTGTTTCCAACTGTTTCTTTGAAAGGATAGCTTTTATTGTTTATTTATTTTTCTTAAACGATAAAAACTAGACTTCAATGTGGTCTTTATTCGACTGTCAAGTTTAAAATCATTGTCTGTCTTAAAACTAAGATTTGTTACTGTGGCCCTAACAAACTTTGCCTGGGAGTCAAGATTAACCTGGGCTCTGACCTCTTCCACTAGGACCATAAGAAAAAGGTAGAATAAATATGAAAATTAGGTATTTTGTACATATAAACTGAGCCAAGTCAGTGATACTCAAATGTTTTCTGTTGCACCCCCTTTTGATGAAGGACCCCCCATCCCAACAAAATGGGTCAAAAATGTAATTCATTGTTTCCTGTTTTAATGCATTTAAAGATGCCGTTCTGAAGTTTACCCATAATCCTTTTTTACATTAATAGCATAACAATGGTTTCTAACAACTAGAATGTTTCAACATTGGCACACTTTTTAAACAATATAATATTAACAACAATATAAATCGCTTTTTAGCCCGACTTGTACCTGCAGTCAAAATTTAACTTGCTATGAACTTCATATGCTAAACATAATATCAAGCCATTAATACCTCAATTACATTAAGTTTTGTCCTTTTTCAGGAGTTTATTAATAGTATTCATCATACTGACTGCAGGTAAAGACCAAACAGCAGGGGGTGCTGTTGTCACATTTAGAATGATTTAGATGGCCTGTATTTTAAATCAGAACCCTAGGGGACGTGCTACGCTATTTGAGAAGCACTGCTCTAAGTAAGTACTGTATAGAATACATGATTCAACTATTTTCCAGAGTAATCTAAAGTGTGATCATCTGAGCAAGTCCATGAAGCGTCATTCTTTCTTACTTTTCTCTGTCTCCTTTAATTTCTTAAAGTTTCCATTACGTTTAGGTCAGGTCAGTTTGACACATTCGAAGTAACTTGATCCTGACAAGCGTTTAGTTGCACGTCAATCGGATTATCAATCAGCATAAACCACCCCTCTCATTCAGATTATAATTTCATTCCTACTGATCTTAATCCGGTCACATTATTCTATATTTACATGGTTTTATTCCAATTGGCCCTTTATTCTGATTACTTTTGTCCATGTAAACGCAGCTATTATGAGCAGGTTGCTGAGAGTTTGATGCATTGATGGAAAATATAGCTACTATAGCTTCTACCAATAATAATAATACCAATAACTTTAATGTACAAGTCAGACGGTTAATTGTTTTATGTCTCAAGACTGGCATCATATTTATTAAATGTCTGGAGTGTTTGACAACCTGGCAAAGTTGTGTAGACTGATTAAGCAAATCAAGATGAAATCTTGATTTTACAGTCCCAAAAACTGACATGAATAATTTTTGTCATATCACTCAACAATAGTGTACTGTCATAATTATCATAAGCTGCAGTCCTTATGACCATTTATATGTTTATGCAGAACTCCATGATGTGACAATGCATAACAGGAAACACCACATACAGATGGTTTCTCTTCTGAATAAATTTTCATGTGACATTCAACATTACACCTGTGTTTGAATCTGTTTTTACAAACAACAAAACCAAATGGCCTCTCCTCAGAGTGAAGTCTCATGTATCACTCTAACTATATTGCCTTTACAAAACATTTTCCACACTCACTACAGCTAAAGGGTGCGGAGTGAAGAGCCATGTGTCTTTTCAGTCTTCCCGATTTGAAAAATCCTTCACCAAAAACACGACAGATAAATAGTTTTTCCCCTGTATGAAAACGCACGAAAACCCTTGACTTCAAACACTATAAATAAACAGTTTCTCAACCATGTGAATGTACATATAAGTTGACAGCTTGTTTTTGTGAAAATCCTATGGTGAAAACTTTACAAATAAATGGTGTCTCGCCTGTGTAAACATACATGGAATGCTTTAGATTTTCTTTTAGTGAAAATCCTTTACTGCAAAAACTACAAATGAACGTTTTCTCACCTGTGTAGATGTGCATGTGGCACTTTAGATCCCCTTTTGTGAAAATTCTTTACTGCAAACACTACAAATAGAAGTTTTTTTTTACCGTGAATGTGCATGTGAGTTTTCAGATAATGTTTTCATGGAAATCCTTTACTGCAAACATTACAAATAAACGTTGTCTCACCTGTGTGAACATGCATGTGACGCTTCAGATCCCATTTTCGTGAAAATCCTTTACTACAAACAGTACAGATAAATGGTTTCTCACCCGAGTGAATGTGCACTTGAGTTTTCAGCTCATGTTTTTTTGAAAATCCTTTACTGCAAATATTACAAATAAATGGTGTCTCACCTGTGTGAACATGCATGTGACGCTTCAGATCCCATTTTCGTGAAAATCCTTTACTACAAACAGTACAAATAAAAGGTTTCTCGTCCGTGTGAATGTACATGTGACTTTTTAGATCCCAATTTCGAGAAAATTCTTTACTGCAAACACTACATATAAATAGTTTTGCTCTTGTATGAACAAGCATATGACTGGTTAGAATATTCAGCCGTGAAAATCCTTTACTACAAACATTACAAATAAACGGTCTCTCACCTTTGTGAACATACATGTGACGCTTTAGATCCACTTTTCGTGAAAATTCTTGACTGCAAACACTACAAACAAACAGTTTCTTGCCTTTGTGAACACGCATGTGACTCTTTAGATCCCCTTTTCGTGAAAATTCATTACTACAAATATTACAAATAAACGGCTTCTCACCCATGTGAATGTACATGTGACACTTTAGATCCCCTTTTCGTGAAAATCCTTGACTGCAAACATTACAAATAATCGATGTCTCGCCTGTGTGAATGCGCATGTGACGCTTCAGATCCCTTTTTCTGGAAAATCCTTGACTGCAAACACTACAAATAAACGGTTTCTCACCAGTGTGAACACACATATGACTCTTTAGATCCACTTTTCGTGAATATCCTTTACTGCAAACACTACAAATAAATTGCTTTTCTCTTGCGTGAACATGCATGTGACTCTTAAGAATTTCCGGTCGCGAAAATCCTTTGCTACAAAGAGAACAAATAAATGGTTTTTCTCCTGTGTGAAATTGCATATGTATTTTTAGACTTTTTTTGTGTAAAAACCTTTTACTACAAATACCACAAACAAATGGTTTCTCTCCATTGTGCTTCCACATGTGCTTCTTAAGCCTTTCTTTTGTCTTAAATCCTGTGCCACAAATATCACAGGAAAAAGGATTTTCAACTGAATGGAGTTTCATGTGAATTTTAAGATTAGTCTTTGCATGAAACCTTTTACAGCAAACATCACAGGCAAATGGTTTCTCTCCAGTGTGGACTCTCATATGTGTCTGAAGGTAACCCTTTTGTCTAAATGCTTTACCACAAAGATCACAGCTATGTTTCACCTTTCCAGTGTGAACCATCATGTGTAATTCAAGGGAATACATACGTTTAAATCTTTTGTCACAAACAGTGCAACCAAATGGTTTCTCTTCAGATTTTACTCCAATCTGGGATGTAACTGTGGAACACAGTTTCGATGTTTTACCTCCTTTTTGAACAATCAACTCGGTTTGATGAGAAAAACATATTGGATCTGTGTTCCTGTCTGGTTCTGGTCCTCCATAGTCCTCTCCATCACGTTCAGTTTTCATCTGTTCAGGTGAGCTGTTGGTTGGAGCGTCAGTCTCTCTGTTGTCTTCAGTTTTGAAGTGATGGAGCTCTGATAATTGAGGATTCTCTTCATCCTCAATCTTCACAGTAAGCTGCTCTTCCTCTTTACTAATCCACTGTTCCTTCTCTTCCTCCTTTATGTGGAGGGATTCTGGGTCCTCTTGGTCCAAACTGGGTCTCCATTCATGGGGAACCTCTTCTTTTATCACCAGAACCTGATGGACTGGAGACATTAAAATATTAATAACTGCATACAAACAATTTCAATGATTAAATAATTTAGATAGGTTTGCATCCCTTTACTTAAAGGAAAAGTCAGCAAGGAAGAATCAATGGATCATTATCTATACCTAAAACTAATACGTTTGCGGTGATTTAATGAATTTAGCGTTAATCAGTAAAAAAATAAAAATATTAATTTTCGTCGCGATCACTGAGTGTGGGAGTGGCCATAATTAAACTATATAAAATAACCTTTTCACTTTCTGAAATGAATGGCAAAAATATTGCACTTTTACACAACATTCACATTTTTTGAGACGTTCTAGTAGAAAAACTATAAATGTTACAGACTTTACTGACAACTAAAGATATTTTACTAAGAACAAGTAAAATTTAAAAAAAGAATTCTCTGGTGTGTTTCACAATTTTGCTTCCTGTTTTAAACTGAACAGTGAGAATGAAGCTTCATTTTTGTTGTGGACTTGGACCTGTTAGAAATAAATTATGCAGCTGGATTATGTGAGAGGTGATGGATGGCTGATCTGTCCCAGCTGTACTCTATATCTGCTGCAATGACTGCTTTCTGGATTAATGTAAAGATATTAAGGAAAAACAATCTACATGGCATTAACATCTGCTTTCAGATCATTGGAACCTAGTAAGAAGAACTGAGCTCATTAAGGGAATAAAAATACAAAGGCTAGAGCCAGTAAAAACCAAAATGAACATGTGGTCTAAAAAAAACTGTCTTAGTCACTTAACTCTGATCATTGGTCTGACATGTCAGTGCTTGGTCTCAGCTACTGTCAAACAGGTTTTTTATGCTTGGCTGTTATTAATTTTTCTGTAGCATGTTCAATGTTCTAGATTTCTGCTTTTAAACTGGATACCCAGATTTAAGATTCATGATTTGTTTTGAAACAGAACTGGTTAGAAGCCACTTCTGCTTTTGGAATATGTATACAGACTTTTGATGGACGGCTGACCTGTCAAGAGCGTACTTTGGATCTGCTGCAATGACTGCTGGGATAAGTACACATATATTTACAACTTTCATATTTCTCCTACTTCAGCAAATCTTTAATAACAAGCAGCCAGAGTTTATTTGATCAATTATACACAAACTAATGTGTGTCACTTACTGGGATCTTTGTTGTCTTGTTTCTGCTCCAGTTCTGATGTGGATGCTGCAGGTATGGGAGGCACCAAACTGAGTCCTCCTGGGTCCTCTGCTTCAACCTTCATCATCTGAGACATCCTCTGTATTCCTGGGATTCTGCTTTTTACAATCTTTGTTTTCAACCTTCACATATTCTAGTAGATCAGGGTTTCAGTCATATAACCTGTATCTTTTGTTTTGCTGCATCCTGAAAGTGGAATCATACACAAATCAACATCTGATCAGATAAAGATTATTAAGAGAAAATGTAAACAGATGCAGTGATGGTGCAGAGCAGAGAGTGATACCTTGGTCAGCAGCTCTGTGTCCTCTCTGGAACTGTCCCCAGTCTCTCTGTCCTCAGCTGGACAACAAGGTTAGAGGAGGTGTCCACAGAGGATGGAGTCTTCCTCACAGTCTGATCAACTCGGAGCCTCGCAGCTCTAAACATTGAACTTTTAAAGCTTCAACGTAAAAAAAACACTGATTCTCTACTGTTAGCAGCTTTAGCTCCACGGAGGCTAATAATCCAGATTACTAATGAAGGCTAATTACTTTTTGCAGCAAAAAGGTCTAGAAATAATCAGACGTTCAAATCAGACTTACAAAAGTGACATCCTCACACAAACTGTCAATGATGCAAAAAATACTTTTTTAGAGGTTTAGAGGCCTTTGTAAGAGGCGTCTAGCTACATTCACCTTGTTTAGCGGAGCTCCGCAAGAAGCGGAAGTGATACACCGGAAGTACATCAATTTTGGAGCAGAAACGCCTTCAAGAGAGTTTACAAAGATTATTAGTTTAATCGGCAAACAGCAGACCTCTACTGTACTTATAAACACCCGAACTATTTACAAGACTTTCAAAGAACAAAGACGATAAAAACCAAGACATCCAACTATAAATGTATTTTTCTGCTACAGCGCCCCCTAAGGCTTCGGAGCCAGACAGCGCTGAAGGGAAACGGCAGACGACTTTAATCAGCAATTCATGCATTTCATCCATCCATCCATCCATTTTCCAACACGCTTATCCCTTGTGGGATCGCGAGGGATGCTGGTGCCTATCTCCAGCTGTCTAAATATATTGGACTAAAATCTATTTCGTACCTTTCTCAAAGAACCTATATGTACAAAAGATATAAATTCATAAAACTTCAACATGTGTATAAACAAATCCAGAACCTGGTTTTCTATACTCTGCATTTGCTGTAAAAACTGGAGAGGATTTTCTATATTTTTACTTTGTAGTTGTACATTAATATAAATAACAGTTCTCCAATCAAAGACACATTTTGGGAAAAAAATTCACATGAAGAACAATGGAAAGTTATTTAGCCTCACTAGGAGATAATCTGCTGACGATTTTAAACAAGGATACTGGACCCCACCTTTGGAGATAGGCACCAACAATGAAAGAATACAAATGTACTACACATATAGTTTGGGTAGCATACTATACCCGACTCATACCAAACAAAGGTTGGAACGAAAATGTTCACTGCCTATGGACACAGCACGTTCTCTCTCTGGAAAGATGATGAGGATTAAAAAAATAAATCATATTTTCAGGAATCTTTATTTGTCATGTCTAGTGACTGAGCTTCCAGCTGTTCATTTCAGTGATAGAAGACTGAGTGCATCTCTGTGTTAGGGTAAACTATCGTTGAGGGAACAATAAGCAATAATTCATTATTTTAGATATAAAATAAAGAATCTTTATTGTCACCACATGTTGCTGTGGTGAAATTTTCTTTGAGACAGACACCGTCTCAGGATGTGCACAGATAATATAGCAGACACAGTATTTTCACACTTTTTTAATATATCAAATCAGTCAGTTGACTGCACTGGCCAAACGCACTTCCTCAGAAGCTTAAGCATGCAAAATAGTCTTTAGGGTCTGCTAAGACTTGTACCGAGTTCCGAAAGTCTGATTTCAGTCCCTTTTTGAACAATGTGAATTACTGTGTAGTTGCATGAATTAATCCCTCAAAGCTCCTTCGATGATACATTCATACCCGCAGTAAATTCTGTGCAGTAATTGTAAACCTTCATATACAGAACTGTGCGATCAGACATTCATGAGAAATTAGAGTGTGTAAATGGGCATTAACAGTAGTATTATAGTAACATGTAACAGACCATTATCTTCTCAGATGGGGGTAATAGCCCTTACAGCTTTTGGGAAGAAGCTGTTTTTGAGTCTTTTGGATTTAAAGTTCCTGAAACCTGAAAATACTGATGTGTAGAACTAAATTTATCTTTTTAAATGGAATTTGGTATGATGTCACAGATCATCTCCTTTTGTTGTTCTCCAGTCGCTTGTTTACAAGCCGGGTCGTCTGTACGTGCATGTACATCCACGTGAATAGCTGCCGCTCAGGGCTTAGCCCCTCCAATTCCATAAAGTGCTGCCAGAGCAGTGTAGCGTAGGAGCAAAATGACGAAGAGTACGTCCAGCGGATTGAAACCTTCACTTGAAGACCTCCAGGACCCATTATTCCCAAAATAACATAAATAACAGCCTTTGGCAAAAAAGTTTTCAGATAAGGAAAGAGACAAAATGAAGATTAACATTGGCCTTGGGTTTCTCAAGAGCAGAAGCAGCTCGAGTTTTACCCTGAGCTAGCTTTTCTCCTCCAGACAGGTGAGTAACTTACCTGACAACAGCCAGATGTATGTCTCGTTCCGCCTAGCTACACTCACATACATCTGGGACACCGCCGATAGAGAATGATTTCTCCAACCAATTTTATGGTCTGGCCAATCAGGACGCAGGGCTGGAGTTTCATATATGTGACGTAGTGGAGACGCGACCATGACGTGAGACTGTTTTGATAGCAATGGCGGCTCGTCGAGGAAGCAAGCGTTAGCATTAATGCTGCTATTTCTTCTGTGTTGTCCAATCTACCTAATATTGTTTCATTAAAAGAACATCAGAGAACGCATCTGAAGGCTTTTGTTGGTGGAAACGATGTTTTCGCCCTTCTCCCGACCGGATTTGGCAAGTTTTGTTTTCCGGGGCCAGCGGACGTGCAGACGCGGACGCGCCCCGGAGCGGTTAGCGGTTAGCGCTAACTATGTTAGGAGGCCTTTAGTCCTCAACGCGGTCGGCCCGGAATCGACTCCGACCCGCGGCGCTTTGCCGCCTGTCTTCCCCCCTCTTCCTGTCAGCTCACTGTCAATAAAACGCGTGCCACTAGAGCCGCAAACACATTATTATTATTTTTTTATTTTTTTTCCTGCGTCGCTATCATTAGCGTCACGGGTTAGCTTCGGTGTGAGTGGTTGAAATAGCACGTCAATAAAGATGACAGACAAGTGGCTTATCCAATCATATGCAAGAATTTTTGATAAGGCCCAGCCTTCTGTAAATGCAATTCCTATGGCGGAGTCCCAGATGTATGTGAGTGGAGCTAGGCGGAGCGACATGCAGCTGGCTGTTGTCAGGTTAGTGAGTAACAGCATGTCAAATAAATATTCTGGGCTCTGTAATATTCTGGTTTATTAGATTAAGTTATTTTACTCTCCTGCTTTGAGTTTTGTCTTGTCTAGATTCTTGTTTACTGTTTAGTTTATCCTGTTATGTCCACTTGTCCTGTCAGCTTTTTAGTTTAGGTTCTGTCTTTGTTTGGTTTGTGTCAGTGTGGGTTTTGAGGTTTCTTTTGCAGTTATTGTTTTAGGTTTGGTTTCTGATTTGTTCTTGTTTTGAGCCTCTGCACTCTGCACCAGACATCAGTGCCAGGTCGTCTTGTTGAGTTGATGGGTGAGTCTCCTCCTGCAGCATTCAGTTTATGGTTTGCTTTTGGATGTTTTGACCCTCTTGTCTCCAAAGACCTGAGCCATCCTGTTCTGCCTGTCTGTCCCTGTTTTTACCTGCCCTGTTAGTCTGTTTATTTTTATGCCGTCTTTTGGTTCGACGGTCTCTTTGGCTTTTTCCCTGTTTTTGATTTTGTTATTAAAGAGCCCTTTTGTTTAAAGAAAACTCTGCTGGTCTGGCTGAATTCTGGGTCCTCTACCTCTGAACATTACAGTCAAATGTTTGTTTTTATTGCCGTAACAGTCTTGTTAGACTTGCGTTGCTATATTGATTTGATTCAATGTAATCCTCCAATTGTGGCATGTGGGTTAATTGTTTGAGATTGACCAGCAATAGTCTAGATCATCTTGTTTAGATCTATAGACAGTGCTCAACTGCCCACCTCGTTGTGAAATTTTGCTTTTAGTTCCTTTAAGTAAACAAGATTCAAGTTGGAGAAGGCTGGGTTATTTAGGCACAAAAAGACACTAAACACAAAACTGTGCCAAAATGGAGAACATTAATTTTTATTTATTTTTTGTGACCCAGTATTCAGAAAATAACCGTGACATTAAAAATGTGCAGACTGAAGTGTCCGCTTCTCAGGATGCAGGGCAAATAATTTCAGAGGAACTTCAAACAACATTGCTCCACTGCACCACTTGGATTCCTTGATGATGATCTGGGGGACCCAAGTGCACCGACGCCGTTGTTTGGCTTTCACATTACATACAAAACTGTGACTCGCTCGGTGAAATCCATCTCCTCAATAAATCCGTGGGTTGTTCGTGAAACAGACAAAATGTCAAGCATCCAGTGGCAAGCAATCCAGGAATTTTTTTTTTTTTTCCTGGATTGCATTCGGTGTAAACACACCTTTAGGACTCTTGCTACATCCCATTTGCAATCGGAACTCTGAAATCCCAGCTTCCGATCTGAAGAAACAAATGCAATGGCTGATAAAGCTGGACTTTCCCATCAGAAATGTTTTTGTGCATTATCCTTCACTGTCCATTTATAACTTGATTTATTTCATTAAATACATATTCATTGAATTGTATTTCTTTTTTAATTGGTGTTATCCCACCCGAGGTGTAATGGATGCCTGTGTTGCTGTCAGAGACCCCTGAATTGAAAAGGTTACAAAAAAGGAAAACAATACAATGGAAGATGTTCAATCAAATTTTTATTTTTTTTTATTATTTACTATACAAATGAGACAACTTCTATTTTTCACTACAACAAATAAGTCTAAAAGCACCCCAATGATGGCCATACAGACAGAATTTCTACCTGGTTATTCATTAGCAGCTGTCAATTCAGCTCTGTAGCATGGGCGACCATCATGAAGCTGAACATTTGTACTTGTAGATTCAAGCTACTCGTCCTAAGTTTGAACCTCAGATGCCCTCTAAGACGACTGTGTTGAAATGCTTTATGTAATGTACCCTCATTTTCAACACAAGCTTGAAATGCTCCAAAAAGTTTAATTTGGCTATCACTAATGGAGAACTACTTGTTCTCTGAACAATGAAAGACAAGCAATGTTATGCTTTAATATACCTCTAACAACTCTTATTTTTTTCATCATGAAAGAATACAAATCAGAAGATGTAGATATTTATCACTAAATATTTGTGTTATTCTTTTCCATGTGTTCAACCGTTTTAAACATTTCAATTTATTTCCTGTCATTTTAATTGCGTCAATACATATCCATCCATCCATCCATCTTCTTCCGCTTATCTGGGGTCGGGTCGCGGGGGTAGCAGCCTTATTAGAAGGGCTCAGATTCCCTCTCCCCAGCCATTTTGGCAAGCTCCTCCGGGGCAACCCCAAGACATTCCCAGCGGAGAAACATAGTCTCTCCAGCGTGTCCTGGGTCTTCCTTTGGGTCGCCTACCGTGGGACGTGCCCTGAACACCTCACCAGGGAGGCGTCTCTACGGAGAAAACTCATTTTGGCCCCTTGTATCCGCAATCTCGTTCTTTTGGTCATGACCCAAATCTCATGACCACAAATGAGGGTATGAATGTAGATCGACCGGTAAATTGAGAGCTGGGTGAACTGTGTTTTCAGGCTGCAGTTTATCCCCGGCAGATATGGTTTCATACAGTAGACATTAAGAGCATGTTGCTGAGAGTTTGATGGATTGATGGAAAATATAACTACTACAACTGCTACCAATAATAATACCAATAACTTTAATGCGGAAGTTAGACTAATTGTTTTATGTCTCAAGACTGGTATCATATTTCTTAAATGTCTGGTGTGCTTGACAACCTGGCAAAGTTGTGTAGACTGATTAATCAAATCAAGTTAAATCATGATCTTAAAGTCCAAAAAACTGACATGAATCTTTTTTATTATTGCTCAATACTTGTCTAGTGTCATAATTATCATTAGTTGAAGCCCTGAATGTGTATATGTGTCTGCAGACCTCCATGATATGATAGTGTTTCACAGGAAATGCCACATACAGATGGTTTCTCTCCTGAAGTCATTTTCATGTGATGTTCAAGATCACACTTGTGTTCAAATCTGTTTTTACGGACATCACAACCAAATGGACTCTCCTCAAAGTGAAGTTTCATGTGTAGTTCCATCAATATTGCCTTTGCTAAACATTTTCCACACTCAGCTAAGTTTTGCAGTGTGAAGAGCCATGTGTCTTTTCAGTCTTCCAGGCTTGAAAAATCCCTCACCAAAAACACAACAGATAAATGTTTTTTAAAGTGGCACATGCGTGAAAACGCATGTGCCACTTTAGACGCTGTTTTTGTGAAAATCCTTTACTGCAAATACTACAAATAAACGGTTTCTCGTCCGTGTGAACATGCATGTGATTTTTTAGATCAGCTTGTATGGGTACCCTGTTTCCAATGTATTCTCTCTTGGATGGCCAAAGTGGACCGAACTTGCACGAGACACCGACAGGTCTGGCAGGATTGAGGCAGGGAAAGATTACACGGTCATTTGGAAATGTTTGTGTAATGCGTTTACATGGGGTTTAAACATAAATAGCTAACGGAGGTAGCTCATTACTAGCATTCGGTACCATGTCATTGCCGATGTGATCCGAGTGTGTTTTTATGGTTATAACAAACATTATCTCCACAGGGGTTTCATACACTGATGGTATATTAGTGTTTATGTTAACTGGCTCACTCATTATGGTTAAAAATAAAGCTGAAGTCTTTAAAGTTAGCGCCGAAAGTCTGCTAGCCAAACAGCTATTAGCTTGTGGTAACTTCCGGTTCCGGACATTCAAAAAGGGCTTGTTTTAAAGCATAAGGCTTGTTCGTTTCGCTCCGCCATCATTCAGTAGTGCTATGAGCCTTATTCCCGCATTAATATGGAATATTAATCTTGATTAAAAGACGTTTTGTTAACTCCCGGAAATAGAATCGCATTAATGAAATCGAGCGTCCCTAAGGTAATGATCTTACTGAGCAAATCATTCTTTTAAATGTTATTCCCTCAAATAATGTTTCGTGTAACTCGGGATTTGCATTGTGAATGGGTTGAAACACATACCAAATATTGTTCTGAATTAGTTATGCTAAATTAACTCCATTCAATGATTTTTTTTCTTCAGTCAGATCTGCAGTGAACCAGGATTTACTGAATTATTCTGATTATGATAAACCACTTTTGTTTTGTCTTTTGTTTTTTTTATGTAAATAGTTCCTTAGCTTAACTTCTTTTTATCTCCATTTTGCTTAGTAGTTTAGTTAGGTTTCACTTATGTTCATTTTTTTTTCTGTTATTAAATATTTGAACTTGAAGAGAAGTTGTCACTCATTTATTCTGTGTGGCTGTGTGCAGAGTTTGCTGTTAAAAGATCGCTAGTGCTCGTACCATCCCTTTCAACCAATGTCCTGATATCAGTTTAAGAGCTGATTATCACCAGACAATACTTAACAGAGTTATTTATTAAACATTAAATAACTTTAAACAGTGTATAATTGCACAACACTGTTTAGTGTATTGGTGCAATACTGTATAGCTAGCTCGGTGGAAAGACAGAAAATACTGCACTTAAAATATCAATACAAACAAATATTAGGGAGAAAGAAATCCTAGTTAATATTAGAGTGGTACTCTACAGTGAAACAGCTTAAAATGGTAAAAGAACTTGGAATACAAAGATTTATTTCTTATTATAATAAATTTAAACCAGGACAATATCACTCTAAATTAAAAAAGTGGACACGAAAGGGTATAAGTGCCATGTGCTAAATTATTTAAAAAAGTGAAATGAAAAGCTTCCAGGAGCTTAAGGACTATTATGAAAAGTGTATTAAGACAAGTGAAGACAAAGCTATCCAATAATTAAGATAATGACAATGGCGTACAGTAAACTTATACCAAAGGTTGTGGCCATCTTGTATAAACATCAAAGGAAGAATCAACTTTGTATGTCAAGGCAAAGTGGGAACGAGAGCTGGGTGAGGAAATCCCGGAATGGAAGTGATGTATGTGGGAAGCACAACAAACTACAACGCAGTCACAAAAGTGGCGAGAATTTGCCTGGAAAACCAAATCAGATATTTTATCACACCACAAATTAAAAGTAAGCAAACAAATACCCCAAAACCATGTTGGAGACTCTGTAAAAACATGAATTCACATTTTTTGGAGTTGTGAGAAAATACAGCCGTTCTGGGATACTATTCACTCAGCTGTCTGTGAGATATTGATGTATCAGATACCCCGTTCTTGTCTTTTGTTATATCTGGGATACCTGGAGGAAAATGTGCATGGGAAGGACCAAAAAAAATTCTTAAAATTCTCCTGGTGGCTGCGAAGAAAACAATATCCAAGAACTGGTTTAAGACTGAGACACCAACATACGGACAATGTTTTAATTGTCCGTATTTTATTTTAATTGATTATACTTTTCGTCCTTTTGTTTAACTTATGGGTTTTTTGTTTTTAATTCATATTGACTTTTGTTAAATTGCAAAATGGTAAATAAGAACAAAAACAGGAAAAATAATTAATTAGTGAAATCAGATTTTTATCTTCTACTTAACAACTGAAAATAAAATCAAAACTATATTTAAAAAAGAGAGTGTTATTCAATCATCATATAAGAAAGCTAAAAAGAAATATTACTCTTCGCCGAGCAGCAAAAAAAATTCTCTTTGCAACAGAATAAATTCATACCAGTGCAAACATAAAACATTACATTATGGATAAATTTATAGTTGTATTTGATTGAAGTTAAAAATAGATTGTTTCATATAAGAAGCTGTTTAATTTTGACCTCAGTTTTTGTCAATGAAAAAGTAACAAAAGTTTAAATGGTTAGTTTTTCACCATGAAAAAATACAAATTGTAAGATCCCCGACAGATATGATTTCAAACAGAAGACATTGTGACCATGTTGATGAGAGTGTGATGGATAAGTTAATCTGTTAATTGTGAGCTTCATTTGCAGAACATTGCGTCATGTGGGTGAACTTGATGGACTTGACACAGTACGTCCACGCGCATGGACGTATTGGTCAAGCTAATAACAGCTAGTATGTTAGCTATTTAGATACGGTGGGGGAAACCCTGCACTTACTACAGCTAATTTGTGTATTGTGAGTAGTCATGTGTGTTTTTAGACCTCCAGAATGAGAAAATCCTTTACCACAAACACTACAGGTAAATGGTTTCTCACCTGTGTGAACACGCATGTGGGTTTTCAGAATCTCTTTTTGTGAAAATCCTTTACTGCAAACACTACAAATAAATGGTTTCTCACCCGTGTGAACACGCATGTGACGCTTTAGACTCTCTTTTAATGAAAATCCTTGACTACAAACACTACAAATAAATGGTTTCTCACCCGTGTGAATGCGCATGTGACTCTTTAGATCCCATTTCCGTGAAAATCCTTGACCGCAAACACTACAAATAAACGGTTTCTCGCCCGTGTGAATGCGCATGTGAGTTTTCAGGCTCTGTTTTTGTGAAAATCCTTTAGTGCAAACACTACAAATAAATGGTTTCTCGCCGGTGTGAACACGGATGTGAGATTTCAGGCTCTCTTTTAGTTTAAATCCTTTACTGCAAACACTACAAATAAATGGTTTCTCACCTGTGTGAACACACATGTGACGCTTTAGGTCCCCTTTTTTTGAAAATGCTTGACTGCAAACACTACAAACAAACGGTTTCTCACCAGTGTGAATGCGCATGTGAGTTTTCAGGCTCTCTTTTTGTGAAAATCCTTTACTACAAACACTACAAACAAACGGTTTCTCTCTTGTGTGAACATGCATGTGAATCTTTAAACTTTGTAGTCGTGAAAAACCTTTGCTACAAAGGGAACAAATAAATGGTTTTTCTCCTGTGTGAAATTGCATATGACTTTTTAAACTATTTTTGTGTAAAAAGCTTTTACTACAAATACCACAAAAAAATGGTTTCTCTCCATTGTGCCTCCACATGTGCTTCTTAAGCCTTTCTTTTGTCTTAAATCCTGTGCCACAAATATCACAGGGAAAAGGATTTTCAACGGAATGGAGTTTCATGTGAATTTTAAGATTTGTCTTTGCATGAAACCTTTTACAGCAAACATCGCAGGCAAATGGTTTCTCTCCAGTGTGGACTCTCATATGTATCCGAAGGTAACCCTTTTGTCTAAATGCTTTACCACAAAGATCACAGCTATGTTTCACCTTTCCAGTGTGAACCATCATGTGTAACTCGATGGAATACTTACGTTTAAATCTTTTGTCACAAACAGTGCAACCAAATGGTTTCTCTTCAGATTTTACTCCAATTTGAGATGTAACTTTGGAACACAGTTTAGATGTTTTACTACTTCTTGGAACAATCATCTCGGTTTGATGAGAAAAACATATTGGATCTGTGTTCCTGTCAGGTTCTGGTCCTCCACAGCCCTCTCCATCAGGTTCAGTTTTCATATGTTCAGTTGAGCCGTTAGTTGGAGTGTCAGTCTCTCTGTTGTCTTCAGTTTTGAGGTGATGAAGCTCTGATAACTCAGGTTTCTCCTCATCCTCAATCTTCACAGTAAAGTGCTCTTCCTCTTGACTAATCCACTGTGCCTCTTCTTCCACCTTTATGTGGGGCAGTTCTGGGTCCTGCTGGTCTAAACTGGGTCTCCATTCATGGGGAACCTCTTCTTTTATCACCAAAACCTGATGGACTGGAGGCATTAAAACATTAATGACTGCATATAAACAATTCCAATGATTAAACAATTTAGATACAAAAAAGTTTGCATACGTTTGCTTAAAACATAAAATGATTTGACATAAATATTCATAATGACAGTTATGATTGAGAATCTAATTTAGATTTAGCTTTTTATACTTTAAAGTGTTAATCACCATATAAGAACGTTGAAAAGAAATATTCCACTTCTCCAAGCGGCAAGAAAAAATATTCTTTGCCACAGACTAAATCAAAACCAGTGCAAACAGAAAACATTACAGTGTGGATAAATATATAAAATAGAGTTGTAGTTGATTGAAGTTAAATATAGATTGTTTCACATAAGAATGTGTTTAATCTCGACAATGTCAAGTCTTACGTCCCTGAATAAATTGTGTTTCTAGGATAATTCAATCTATTTCTTCTATATCCTAACTCCATGTTTTACATGTAAACAATTTTCTGAATGGCTAAAGAGTAACTATTCACAAGCTTGAAGTGATTGTGCATTTAAAGTTCTCTTACCTTGAAGTTTTTGTAAATGAAAAAGTCGAATGGAATTTTAAATAGGAGGAAATAAACTGGACTGGACTTTTTGTTAAACTAGATACTTTTCAGTAAACTTAAAATCCATATTAAAATTCATCAGTATTACATGGTTTACTGTGTAAATGAGCTTTCTTTTAGTAGGCCAAAGTACTTCTCAAACAGTGCGGGGGGGGGGGGGGGGGGGTGCAATGTGACCCCAGGGAACATGCTTTTTTTCCCTGCCTTACTACAATAAAATGTAAATGTAATTGCACATCGACTACAGTAGGTGGCAGTGTGGCGCTCTCATCAACAACGTGGGCGCAGGGAATATTGTTTCTATGGTGTTAGTGTTGCTTTTTTCTGTTTGTTCTTTACGGTGAACAAACACTTAAGAGATACCATGGAAAAATATTTCACAGGGAGTAAAAGTAAGGCGGAGAGAAACCGAGATAATGAGACAAACGACAGTCCACTAAAACCTAGGACTAGGAAATATGACAAAGCGCTTGGCTTCACTGTGACTAGAGTGGGAAACGAGGAAAGTCGGTGTGTTTACTGTGTCTAAAAATGTTAATAGCGGACAGTTTGAAGCCAAATAAATTAAGGCGTCACTTAAAGACATTAAACCCCAAAAACGCTGATAAGCTGATTGAATATTTCAACAAAAATGAGCCGAATATAGCCAAAATTCATCCTATTTCAATAATCCAGCAAGCACTGTTGGCAACATATAAGGTGTCGTACCAAATTGCTCCGTGTAAAACACCCCACACTTGCAGAGGAGCTGATACTGACTGCAGTATTACACATGGTTTCTGTCTTGCTGGATGGTGCAAAAATAAAAACTATCCCTCTGTCGAATGATGCTGTCGCCCAATGTGTAAATGACATTGCTAACGATCTTCAAGAACAGTTGGTAGAGAAAGGCAAAGACAAACATTTTGCCTTACAATTCGATGAAGCTACTCAGAGCAACAAAGACTTTATTGCTTATTTACGTTGTGATATGAAAAACTCCCCGTGTGAGAATCTACTTTTTTGTAAATGTGTCAGTATAAATATATTTACAAGTATGAAGTCACAGAAAATGTTTCTTTACTTTTTTAAATTTAGCAAATTGCACGCACTTTGATACTCTTTAGATTTTTTATTTTAGAAACAAAACAATGTTAGTTATTCTAAAGTTATACTTTTTTATTTTGTTTTCTTTAACGATAAGGATATAATGTTATGCAGAGGTGTGGCCTACTTACACCTAACAATTGTTATGTCTTCTAAGAATTTTATGGACAAATCATACTATTTACAGTAAGGGAATTTTTTTTAATCTTTTTTTTGTGGAGGGGGTGAAATGTTTTCTTCTTCCTAGGGTGTGCGTGACAAAAAATAATTGAGAAGCACTGCAGTAGGCCAACTTTAAGTATTTTTTGACTCAATGAACTGGTCTTAGTTTGTAGATAAACTTTGTTATTCAAGTACTGTTTTTCGAGCCCTGCTAGGGCTGTCTTGATACTAAATTTTCAAACTCGATTTTGATATTAACAGAAATGCTTGACATACCTGTACAGGACTGAAAATCAAAGAATTAAAAATAAAAGCAGAAATATTTAAATGTCCGAATAAATGTATCAACACAAGGTTTGCTCCAAGTGATTTAAAAATGGTTAAATAAATATGTTGGAAATAAACAGAGAAAAAAAACATTGGAAGATCCATTAAAAATTAAAACATGTGGTTGATGTATTGGATATTTTTTTAACAGCCATAAAATAAGCTTAAGCATTCACAACTGCAGTGCTATTCACGCTGGCACTGGTGACACATAACCATACAAAACAAACTTTCAAATAAAAAGTCCATAAGCCATCTTAAATCTTAAATTTTATCGGGGTTTTCTACCATCACATCTCCCGATGATCATCAGAGTGACGTGTGCTGGAGATTAAATGGTAAATGGACTGAACTTATATACGTTTTTTGTTTTGTTTTTAGGGGGGGGGGGTCGTAGATAAAACAGGTTTGCTCGTACAGCACGTGGTGTCTGGTCAGACAGCAAGCAGCCAGAGTTTATTTTAATAATTCTACACAAACAAATGTGTGTCACTTACTCAGATCTTTGTCGTCTTGTTTCTGCTCCAGTTCTGACGAGGACGCTGCAGGTATGGAGGACACTGAACTGAGTCCTCCAGGCTCCTCTGCTTCAACCTTTACCATCTCACACATCCTCTGTATCCTCTCTTGGGATTCTCCTTTCCACAATCTGTGTTTGCAACCTTCACGTGTTCTAGTAGATCTTTTCTGCTGCCTGAAACTGAAATCAGACACAAATCAACATCTAAGAGCTAAAGAAAATGTAAACGGCTGCAGAGCAGAGTGTGATACCTTGGTCAGCAGCTGTGTGTCCTCTCTGTCTCTGTTCCCAGTCTCTCGGTCCTCAGCTGGACAACAAGGCAAGAGGAGGTGTCCACAGTGGATGGAGTCTTCCTCACAGTCTGATCAACTCGGAGTCTGGACTCGTCTTGTAGCTCTAAGTCATGAACTTTTAACGCTTCGACGTAAAAAGTCTCTATTGTTAGCAGCTTTAGCTCCATGGAGGCTATAGTCCAGATTACTGATGAAGGCGAATTACATTATTTGCAGCAAAACTGGTTTGGAAATAATCAGAGGTTCAAACCAGACTTATAAACGTGACATCCTCACGCACACTGTCGACTTAGGTCTGAGAAATCACTCACAGACCTGTCTAAAGTAAAAAGGAGTGAACTGGTGGAGGGGGGCGCTTGCTTCCAGGGAAGGTTGCAAATTCTCCGGTTTAAATCTCACAGACTACGTGAGTAAGGAATTGGTTAAATGCAGAGGACGGCTTTCTTTGTAACGAACAACTGGAATGACAAAGATAATTATTATGATGCTAAAAATACTTTTAAGACGTTTAGGGAGAGACGTCTGGCTACAGACACCGCGTTTAGAGCAGCTCCGCAAGAAGCGGAAGTGATACATCGGATGTACATAAGTTTTGGTGCAGAAACCATAGACATGAAGGCTAGACCATGCATTTGCTACCGAGGCGCAGGAATTGGGGCCGCCATCTTGAAGTAGTCACCTGTCCTACTTGGCAAAACAATAGAAGATGCCTTTGCACTCTGCGGGATATTTTGGTTCAAATCGAAGGATTGTTGACATCAAGTCTCTGGGAATAACCTTTCTCAGGTTACATGAACATAGTATTGCTTATTAATTGTGAAAAGAATAATACTATTATAACAGTACTGTATTCAGCAGCGTAACGGCAGAAGGTTAGCTTGTGTAAGTGCCTGGCCATTGAGGCTAACTTAAGAATTTTATATAAAGTTTAAGTTATCCCCTCACATTTTTTTAGATTTACTGATACATCAGTGCTACTGTAGAAGTAAAACGAATATTTCTGTTATAACATTCACTATCAAATTTTACTCACATATATTTTTTTCACTGTATCAAAAACATGATACCTCTGATGTCTCATATACAGATAGCAAAACATCTGACAGGAATAGTTTTCAAAGCTGACTCACAATTTCAGAAGCTTTCATGCATTATCAACAGATATGCATCAAAATAGAGCTGTTGTTGAAATAAGGTTGTAAGAGATTCAAAGCTGAGACATAAAGTCCAAAACAAGTCTAGGACTGCATTGAAGAAGATTCTTAATCTCAATGGGAGATTCCTGGCTAAATAATGGTTAAATAAAAAAATGGGAAAAACATGGATTTGTGTGTGTGTGTGTGTGTGTATATATATATATATATATATATATATATATATATATATATATATATATATATATATATATATATATACATACATACATACAAACATAAGAAAGTAAGATTATTTTTTCTTATTTTTTTGTGTATACAATCCCAAATTCCTGTTTTTGTCTTGAGTGTTTCCCATAGATGAAGATGTGAGGAAAAAGTGGGAAGTCTCTTGAAGGAGATTGGGTTTCACTATGAGTGATTCATCCATGCTCTGTAGTTAGCATTTTAAGGAGGATGATTGTGATAGGACAGGTCAGATTGTCCGATATCTCAGTCATCAAACACAGTTTTGTATTTATAATTTTGTATCATTAATATGAGACGGAGCTTTAACTCCCACCTCCAGGAGAACTTTAAACACGTCCCGAGGGAGGCGGGGGACATTGAGTCTGAGTGGACCATGTTCCGCACCTCTATTGTTGAGGCGGCTAGTCGGAGCTGTGGCCGCAAGGTTGTCGGTGCATGTCGCGGCGGCAACCCTCGAACACGCTGGTGGACAGCAGAAGTGAGGGAAGCCGTCAAGCTGAAGAAGGAGTCCTATCTGGCTTTATGGGCCTGTGGGACTCCAGAAGCAGCTGATATGTACCGGCAGTCAAAGCAGCAGGCGGCTCGGCTGGTCGCCGAGGCAAAAACTCGGGCGTGGGAAGAGTTCGGAGAGGCCATGGAGAAAGACTTCCGTACGGCTTCGAAGCGATTTTGGTCCACTATCCGGCGTCTCAGGAGGGGGAAGCAGTGCAGTACCAACGCTGTTTATAGTGGGGGTGGTGTGCTGCTGACCTCGACTCGGGATATCATGCGTCGGTTTGCAGAATACTTCAAAGACCTCCTTAATCCCACCAACACGTCTTCCATTGCGGAAGCAGAGCCCGAGGACTCTGGGTCGGGTTCTCCCATCTCTGGTGCTGAGGTCGCCGAGGTTGTTAAAAAGCTCCTTGGTGGCAAGGCCCGGGGGTGGATGAGATTTGCCCTGAGTACCTTAAGGCTCTGGATGTTGTGGGGCTGTGTTGGTTAACGCGGCTCTGCAGCATTGCGTGGACATCGGGGGCAGTTCCCCTGGATTGGCAAACTGGGGTGGTCCCTATTTAAAAAGGGGGACCGGAGGGTGCGTTCCAACTACAGAAGATTCACACTCTTAAGCCTCCCTGGTAAGGTCTATTCTGGGGTTCTGGAAAGGAGGGTCCGTCGGATAGTCAAATCTCGGATTCAGGAAGAGCAGTGTGGTTTTCGTCCTGGCCGTGGAACACTGGATCAGCTCTACACCCTCAGCAGGATTCTGGAGGGGGCATGGGAGTTTGCCCAACCAGTATACATGTGCTTTGTGGATCTGGAGAAGGCATTCGACCGTGTCCCTCGCGGGGTCCTGTGGGGGGTACTCCGGGAGTATGGAGTACTGGGCCCTTTAATAAGGGCTGTCAGGTCTCTGTATGACCGGTGTCAGAGTCTGGTCCGCATAGCCGGCAGTAAATTGGACTCGTTTCTGGTGAGAGTTGGACTCCGCCAAGGTTGCCCTTTGTCACCGATTCTGTTCATAACTTTTATGGACAGACTTTCTAGGCACAGCCAAGGTGTTGAGGAGATCCGTTTGGGTGGCCTTAGGATTGCGTCTCTGCTATTCACAGATGATGTGGTCCTATTGGCTTCATCAGGGCGTGATCTACAGCTCTCACTAGAGTGGTTTGCAGCCGAGTGCGAAGCGGCCGGGATGAGAATCAGTGCCTCCAAATCTGAGAGATGTGTTACCTCCAGTGGAGGAGTTTAAGTATCTTGGGGTCTTGTTCACGAATGAGGGGAAGATGGAGCGGGAGATTGACAGGCAGATTGGTGCGGCGTCTGCTTTGAAGCGGGCGCTGTACCGATCCATTGTGGTGAAGAGAGAGCTGAGCCAAAAGACGAAGCTCTCGATTTACCGGTCGATCTACGTTCCTACCCTCATCTATGGTCATGAGCTTTGGGTCGTGACCGAAAGAACGAGATCCCGGATACAGAGGCCAAAATGAGTTTTCTCCGTAGTGTGGATGACTGAGGAGCTCAGTCATCCGAGCTCAGAGTAGAACCGCTTATCCTCCATGTCGAGAGGAGCCAGTTGAGGTGGCTCGGGCATCTGGTTAGGATGCCTCCTGGACGCCTCCCTGGTGAGGTGTTCTGGGCACGTCCCACCAGGAGGAGGCCCAGGGGAAGACCCAGGACACTCTATGTTTCTTGGCTGGCCTGGGAACACCTTGGGATTCCCCCGGAGGAGCTGGCTCAAGTGGCTGGGGAGAGGGACGTCTGGGCCTCCCTACTGAAGCTGCTACCCCCGCGACCCGACCCCGGATTAGCAGAAGACGAAAGATGGATGGATGGATAATATGAAAGGATGGAAGCTCATTCTGCTGGACATGAAAATTGGCTTAGTGAAGATGTGTATCTTATTCAGGTAAAACATGGATTCTAATTTAAAACATGATACGATACTGGATTAGTGACATTTCTAGGGGCTAATTCGTGATCTTTAATGTTGTGCTTTGTGTAATCAGCTTTCGTAAATGTATTATTTAATTACTTTACATATTCCTCTATCAAAGTGTTACTAAAGTGTGAGAACATAAAGACGTTTTTTGGATTATCAATGGAGAACCTAATATTTCAGCTGTCTGAAGTATCCTGTTCCCCTCTCAAAACATGGGCACAAATTATTCTAGCAAAGTTTTTACTGTTTATTCCTCTTATCATAACTCCTGTGAGTTATGAGACACATTTGCTGTATATTAAAGACCTATGTGCCTTACTGAGAGGACACGCAAATAATTCACCCTTTCTGTAGAGTTCATAACCTTAATCCTTCTAGTATACGTAATATTTTATTTGATTTATACAAAACAAATGTTAAACAACAAAGACAAAGTCCACAAAACCAAGACCAATCTTTATTTTTAAATGTCCCTTACTGATGTCAAGCCAAAGACTGTTAATTGCCTTTTTTGTGACAGGGAAATCGACGGGGTCCTTGAACAATATCATATATGATGAGAAATGAGAATATAGGATATAGAATATAAGAATATAAGAATATAGACATAGAAAGACAGATATTAATATAGAGAGATAGAGATGGAGAGTGTATATATATATATATATATATATATATATATATATATATATATATATATATATACACTCACCGGCCACTTTATTAGGTACACCTGTCCAACTCAGTGCATTTAGGCATGTAGACATGGTCAAGAGAATCTCCTGCAGTTCAAACCGAGCATCAGTATGGGGAAGAAAGGTGATTTGAGTGACTTTGAACGTGGCATGATTGTTGGTGCCAGAAGGGCTGGTCTGAGTATTTCAGAAACTGCTAATCTACTGGGATTTTCACGCACAACCATCTCTAGGGTTTACAGAGAATGGTCCGAAAAAGAAAAAACATCCAGTGAGCGGCAGTTCTGTGGGCGGAAATGCCTTGTTGATGCCAGAGGTCAGAGAAGAATGGCCAGACTGGTTCGAGCTGATAGAAGGGCAACAGTGACTCAAATAACCACCCGTTACAACCAAGGTGGGCAGAAGAGCATCTCTGAATGCACAGTACGTCGAACTTTGAGGCAGATGGGCTACAGCAGCAGAAGACCACATCGGGTGCCACTCCTTTCAGCTAAGAACAGGAAACTGAGGCTACAATTTGCACAAGCTCATCGAAATTGGACAATAGAAGATTGGAAAAACGTTGCCTGGTCTGATGAGTCTCGATTTCTGCTGCGACAGTCAGATGGTAGGGTCTGAATTTGGCGTCTACAACATGAAAGCATGGATCCATCCTGCCTTGTATCAACGGTTCAGGCTGGTGGTGGTGGTGTCATGGTGTGGGGAATATTTTCTTGGCACTCTTTGGGCCCCTTGGTACCAATTGAGCATCGTTGCAACGCCACAGCCTACCTGAGTATTGTTGCTGACCATGTCCATCCCTTTATGACCACAATGTACCCAACCCATGATGGCTACTTTCAGCAGGATAATGCGCCATGTCATAAAGCTGGAATCATCTCAGACTGGTTTCTTGAACATGACAATGAGTTCGCTGTACTCAAATGGCCTCCACAGTCACCAGATCTCAATCCAATAGAGCATCTTTGGCATGTGGTGGAACGGGAGATTCGCATCATGGATGTGCAGCCGACAAATCTGCGGCAACTGTGTGATGCCATCATGTCAATATGGACCAAACTCCCTGAGGAATGCTTCCAGCACCTTGTTGAATCTATGCCACGAAGAATTGAGGCAGTTCTGAAGGCAAAAGGGGGTCCAACCCGTTACTAGCATGGGGTACCTAATAAAGTGGCCGGTGAGTGTATATACAGGCCAGCTACCCAGCTTTGCTAGGGCCCGGGACAACGCAGTCTTTTTGGGCCCCCCCTCTACACCTCCCGCCACACACACACACACACACACACACACACACACACACACACACACACACACACACACACACACACACACACACACACACACACACACCAAAAAAAAGTCAACTTAACTGTATACTTCATGCCCTGGAAATCTCTGTATTTTATACTGGATATTTTCAACCCATCTATTGAATTTAGTGCACTGGTTGATCTTTTCTTCATAAGAGAACAGCAGCACTGCAGCCAGAATATGGCCTTTTTTGACCTGCTGTATATTAGCCAGTCCCTAAGCTTGATGTATCATGAAACTGTTGACCTTTCGGGTTTTGTGACTTTTATTTTATTCTTACAATTAAATAATAATAATGTTATGTTCATAGTGTTTTTTTCCTAATCCACCTTTTATATCTTTCAATCCTTATGTAATTTTGTCTGTGTTGTGTGCACCTGCCTGTTGCTTTAATCCTATTTATTTACCCGTCATGGGAAAAATAAAGAATTAGCTAATGTTATCTTATCTTAAATAACACTTTTTATGTCCGTTAGGATAATGCTATTAGCTTCCCGGGATCATTCGTGCTACCACGCAGTTATGGTACGTTTTAAACATAAGGTTTGTTTTCGTTTCGCGACGCCATTGTTTGATAGTGCTATGCACATTATTACCACATTTATATGGAAAATTAATGTTGATTTAATGGTGTTTTGTATAACTTTAGGATTAACCCATGTAGCGACCCATCGCTACAGTGACCCTAGCTTCCCAGAGGAATAATCGCATTAATAAAATAAAGTGTCCTAAAGGTTACTGATTTTACTGAGCAAACCATTCTTTAAAATTTTATTTTCTCAAATGTTTTGTTTAACTCAGGATTTTCATTGTGAATGAGTTGAAACACATACCAAATGTTATTCTAAATTAGTTAAGATAATTTGATCTAAAAAAATATGGAAACTGGATATAAAGAAACATAAAGAAACCAAAAGTACCTTAAACAAATAAAATTAACATTTTTTCACCTCAGAAGCTCGCTTATCTCCTACAAAATTGTAAAATCCACAAGAAAAATCAGCAAATGAGTAATTTCCCTGCCTATATTAGATGTTAAACTAATAAATAAGGACATTGTTTTGTTGCAGGACTTCTGACAAAATTCATGAATTATTGTAAACGAACATCACTCTGATTCAGGCAACTTTTCATGGTTTTTAGCGGAAAGTTGTTTGGCATCAACACCAAAACAAAATTAAGCTTTATGGCACAGAAAGAGCAATGATGGCCAAAACGAAAGGAATGATACGATTGCACTGATTTATGATCTGAACTAGATGATTTTGTGCCTCATATGCTCAACCCAGGTTATTTAACACGTGCCTTTTCTCTTTTTGGGTAAAAACCCAACAGCCTTATTTTGGCAAAGCTATATAATGGAGACTCTGTGACTTTGATGAACTTTGGTTCTTTAACTTAGATCTGCCATGAACCAGGATTCACTGAATCATTCTGATGACGATCAACCATTTTATTTTGTCTTTTGTTTCTTTTGTGTGTAAATAGTTCCTTAGCTTCTTTTTATCTTCATTTTGCTTAGTAGTTTTAATTAAGCTTCAATAGCCTAGTAGAGAGGATTTGTTGAATGAGATATAGTGTTAATTCGGATAAACAGCATTCTGGTGTGCTCTGGATTTTCATTTTATTTTCTGTTAATAAATTCTTGAATTTGAAGAGAAGTTGTCACTCCTTTATTCTAAATGTGTGTAGAGTTTGCTGTTAAAAGAACGCCAGTGCTCGAATCACCCTTTCAACTATTGTCCTAATATCAGCTGTTTGGGCTGATATTCACCGGACAATACCTGACAGACCGAGAGTTATTTATTAAACACTAAATAACTTGCATGCGTAATGGCTTGAGAGACTTGAGAACAACACAGAGAGATGGTGTGCGACACCATACCATAGTCCATCTAAAAACATACCATTAAATCTTAACAAAAATATTTTTAATTCTATTTAAAATAATGAAATTTTGCTTATTGCTCCTTTAAAGAGAACAGCTCACATGTTTACATATCAGGTTTCATGAAACGACAAATGATTTTAACAAATGTTAATGAGGCAAAGCCAAAGATTTACTTTCATTTATTGCTTGCATTTGTTGAAAAATACACGAGAGGAATAAATTGAAAAAAATAATTGCATTAAATCACAATATTTAAGGTAAAAAGCTATTAGATTATTATCCAAAATTGTTCAGCCCTACTTGACACAACCTGGCCTAGTTGTGTAAACTGATTAAAGGCACAATGGATGACTTTTTCAGAAATATAGGAAAGAAAGGCCCAAGTCACTTTTTGAATAATTGCATGTGCTAGAGCATCCTACCTGCTCTTTTGCTTTTTTCCCCATGAAAGAATCTTCCAATTACACACTGGTCTTATTTCTTTTCTTTTGAGGCCTTCCTTTTCTCCTCAAACGTGTAAGAGTTGTTTGCTTCTTGGAACTCTCAGCCATTTTCATAAGTATATGAGTGAGAGTAGTGGAGCTACAACGAATGGCCGAAACAAAAGCTCACTGGGTACACAAACACTAGAAGTGCACATGCGCAGCAAGAGGAAATTAGCAAGAAAGGTGCACAGACATTGGTGTTAGGTGAGTACATCTCAATGATTTCCATATCGGACAACCAATGGATAAGAAGATCCTTTGATAAGAAGATCAAAGCTGAACGAAAATCATACACTATACATTTAAGTACAAAGAATTGACAACTTTTTTTCATATCATTTAACCCTGGTCTACTGTCATAATAATCATTAGTTGCAGCCCTCATGACCATTTATGTTTCTGAAGAACTCCATGATGTGACAATACTTTATAGACGACATTCTCTTGAAAGGATTTTCATGTGACGTTCAAGATTACAGTTGTGTTTAAATCTGTTTTTACAGACATCACAACCAAATGGCCTCTCTTCAGTGTGAAGACTCAAGTATCCTTCCAATGATATTGCCTTTACAAAACATTTTCCACACTCACTACAGCTAGTTTGTGCCGTGTGAAGAGCCATGTGAAGAGCCATGTGTGTTCTCAGTCTTCCAGAGTTGGACAGTCCTTTAAAACAAACATGACAATAAAATATTTTTTCCCTGAGTGACAATGCCGGTGATGCTTTAGACCAGAGATCACGGATTAGCGGACCAGGGTCTGGATCCGGACCCAGCTGCTACCTAATCCGGACCCAACCTCATTTAAAACATTTATATATTACTGCATGTTGTCCAACGACAGTGTCTAACTCAGGGGTTAAAGTTCTCCGTCGCTGCGACGGATTTCCGTCATTTGGAAATTGAGCGCAAAAAATTCCGTCTAGACTTTTTATTCAAGGTTATAATCTGAAGCTGCTCTCAACCAATCAAACCTGGCAGAGCCGGGACATTAGCCAATCAGAATGAGAGCAGGGCGGGTCTTTTCAAAGGGGACATTGCCAGTCTGAGGTTTATCGGTGTTCATCATTTTAACCTTTGGGAGAGCATTTTAAACTGGCCACAGATGGTATGAATGAAAGTAGCGGTGGTCAAAGGTTTCTTTGGATTAATGCGAACCAGCCGGTCAGAAAGTTCAGCAGCTGACAACAACTTCCCTCGGTAAGCGTCAATCTGCTCCGGCAGTTAATTAATGAATTATTTCCACCTGTTGCCATGTCGTCTGTCAGCGTTTATTCCCTCGCTGATAAACACGGCGACCAACCAGGGATCTCCTCGTGATTCGCTATTATGTTTTATTTAAACACAAAGAAGAGTAACGCGCTAGCTCAGGCTAATTTAGCATGACCCTTGAAGAACAAGAGTCGGCATTTGACTGAGTTCGATTGGGAAAAAGTAATAAAAAAAAAAAAAAAAAAAAACCTGCGCTGTTCTGAAGCATGCCCTGCGACAGACTGGCGACCTGTCCAGGGTGTACCCCGCCTCCCGCCCAGTGAACGCTGGATATAGGCACCAGCAACCCCCGCGACCCCATGAGGGATAAAGCGGTTTGGAAAATGGATGGATGGATGTTCTGAAGCAAAGAAGGCAGAGCTGTATCTGCTGTCGATATGCAGCAGTGATCACCTGATGAGCAGCTGCGCTCCAGGACACTAAATAAAATGACAAGGATTTTGATGCTTACAGATTGTTAAGAAAACTACATCAAAAAGATAAAACAAATAAACTGCAGCTACAACATGGACTGGGGAACGGGTTCTAACTGGGTGAGGCCAGATAAAGGCGATTCTCAGAGAGTTTTTTTATGAAGTTAAAGTGGAGCGCGGACACAGGGTTCATCCTGGACAGGTCTCCAGTGACTGGGCTAAAATATAACCATTTTATTAAACTTCAAAAAAGTTAAATCATGCCTTTTTATAAACTGTAATGATTAATTGGTCAACAATTACGGGCAAAGCAGAGACTGATTATTGTCATGTGCAATCTGTGTCAAATTAAAATGTATTATGTCATGATAGTGTTGGTGATGTGTCCTGCATTTCCAAGGCTGCGTTTGGCCTTGTATGATCATAAAATTGGTTTATATTGAATGTGACAGGGAGCCAGTGGAGTTGATGTACAGGTGTGAAGTAGATGATGTAATGATGAAGCTGCTGTCCTCTGAATCAGCTGCAGTTTATGGAGGGTTTCTGGAGGACAGGGAGCTGGGATTATAAAGTGGACTGTGGACCAGTTTGTCAACAGTGTGAAGGAAGAACTTGATGCTGCAGAGATGAAAGTAATCCAGATGATGATGTGGATGTGGAAAGTGATGGAGAGGCTGTCCAGGATGACGCAAAGGCTCTAAAGCTGAAAGGTGGCAGAGCTACAGATATTTTCAATGGATATTTTAAAAGTATCAGATTTAGTTGACTTTGCACACACTAAGCAAGTGAGCCAACTAATGCGGCATGATGTCCACGGCCCGGGAATATATGGGCTTGTGAGAAAATGTTTTCAGTCAAACATTATTTTTGCTTCAACCCCTGTGCTAACTTCACTTGTTAATATGGCAAAGCCCTCCGGAGCGTTCCCAAACATATCCGCTTGCTCATACATACGGAGAATATAGCTGATTTAAAGGCGCAGAACGAATAATATGTGCTTGAGGTTGGCTTTGTTGCCAATCAAACCCAGGTGTAAAATCCTTGCAGGGCAGCCTAAAGCTCACTTCTCTCATTAAGCCATAAAAATGAAATTAAAAAAAGTTCAGTTGTTTTATAAAAGATGTGAAAGTCAAGAAATTGTCTATATACCAAACTGTGAAAGATTGTGGTTCTGTGTTTCAAAAAGCACTTTGGATTTTAAAATAGAAAAACTTTCTATTTTTATGTTATTTTTTTGTTTAAAAAGTGAATGTATAAGGTGGATGCATAAACATTTCATTTCGGTGTTAAATACTGTTTAAAGTAACGGATTGTAATAAAAAATGTGTCCGGACCTTTACTGGTTGTTGATTTTCTTTATGCGGACCCCGCTGAATTTTAATTAGTGACCCCTGCTTTAGACTGTTTTAGTTGAAATCTTTTACAGCAAACATCACAAACAAATTATTTCTCACACGTATGACTGTGCATGTGACTTTTTAGAGCCGCTTTTCGTGAAAATCCTTGACCGCAAACGCTACAAATGAATGTTTTCTCACCCGTGTGAACACGCATGTGACGCTTTAGACTTATTTTTATTGAAAATCCTTTACTGCAAACACTACAAATAAACGGTTTCTCGCCCGCGTGAACATGCATGGGACATTTTAGATCCCCTTTTCGTGAAAATCCTTTACTGCAAATGCTACAAATAAATGGTTTCTCGCATGTGTGAACACGCACGTGACGCTTTAGACTTTCTTTTATTGAAAATCCTTTACTTCATACACTACAAATAAACTGTCTCTCCCCTGTGTGAAAATGAATATGACGCTTCAGATCCCCATTTCGTGAAAATCCTTGACTGCAAACACTGCAGATATATGGTTTCTACCCCATGTGAACATGCAAATTAATTTTTAGACTATGTTTGTGTAAAAACCTTTTAGTACAAATACCACAAACAAATGGTCTCTCTCCATTGTGCTTCCATATGTGCTGTTCAAGTCTTTTCTTTATCTTAAATCCTTCACCACAAACTTCACAGGAAAAAGGATTCTCTACTGAATGGAGTTTCATGTGATTTTTAAGAGTTTTAAAGCAAACATCACAGGCAAATGGTTTCTCTCCAGTGTGGACTCTCATGTGTGTCTGAAGGTAACTCTTTACTCTAAATGTTTTACCACAAAGATCACAGATATGTTTCACATTTCCAGTGTGAACTATCATGTGTAATCTGACAGAATCCTTATGCTTAAATCTTTTGTCACAAACAGTGCAACCAAATGGTTTCTCTTCAGCTCTATTCTGAGATGTAACTTTGGAACACAGTTTAGATGTTTTACCTCTTTTAGGAACAATCTTGGTTTGATAAGAAACACAAACAGGATCTAAGTTCGTATCCAGTTCTGGTCCTCCACAGTACTCTCCATCAGGCTCTGTTTCCACCTGTTCAGTAGACCTGCTGGTTGGAGCTTCAGTTTTTCTGTTGTCTTCAGTTTTGAGGTGATGAAGCTCTGATAACTGGGGTTTCTTTTCATCCTTGATTTTCACAGTAAGCTGTTCTTCCTCCAGACTAATCCACTGTTCCTCTTCTTCCAATTTTATGTGGGGGGATTCTGGGTTCTGCTGGTCCAAACTGGAGCTCCAGTCATGAGGAACCTCTTCTTTTATCACCAAAATATGATGGAGACATAAAAAAAAAATTACAATTTGAAAACAAATTGATGATTAAATGATCTTAGCTCAAATCTAAAATAAATCTGGAAACATTAAATATTGATAGTTAGTTATGATTGAGAATCTTATTCATATGCCATTTTATTAAAAAAAATTAGAAAGTGGTAATTGATCACCATATCAAAAAGCTAAAAACAAATATTCCACATGGGAAAGCGGTTTATTTTTCTTTGCCACAGAATAAATCAATATCAATGCAAATAGAAAACATTACAATGTGGATAAATATCTAAAATAAAGTTGTAGTTTATTGAAGTTAAAAATACATAGTTTCATATAAGACGGTTCATAATCTAGACAAGTGGGGTTCTCAACCTTTTTGGGGCCAGCTTCCCCCTCTCCATTATCCAGGTTCCTTACCCCCCCCCCCCCCCCTCCGCCCCATAAAATAGGCTGTAGGCTACCTGCAATGATTATTATTATTAGTATTATTATCAAAAGTCTTAAAACAGCACATCACTAAATGACAGATTTATTAATTTCCAAGGGAACATCTTTCTGTGCTTTTACCTAGTCTTTTATTCACTGACGCATTAACAATGATTACAACACACACAAAAACAATAATATGTATGATTTAATGTTAATTTTAATTAATAAAGCAGATTATCTATATGGTGTGACATGGCTAATAGGCTGCCTTTTATGCTGGGTGTACCCTTGAACGCCTCTAGTTACACTGGCCTTGGCCCTTCCATTTTGCGCATTGGCTACAAACGGCACAAACCTTCTTTACTCCACCCGTCTCTCCTTTCTTTTTCGAATCTTTCCTAATTTCACTCACTCCTTTTTCTCTCCCCCCCCCCCCCCCCCCCATACACACACATATAAATAAATGTACACACACATACATATACTAGGGATGCAAATAAATAATTGACTTATATATAATATGTGATATATCAATATTAGGCCGTATATAGCTGTCCAAAACAGAGGGCTTATCAAGACTAATTTATACTTGTCATTCAATTTTCACTTTCAAAGAGGCGATAAAGTTGTCCAATTCTATGATATTTAATTTTCCCAGGTGAAATAAAACTCACTACATACGCTTATCACAACTAGTAAAAGATTATGAAAATGGAGGGTTAAACGCTTTCGAGTTTGAGTCTATTATTGCAGCTTTTAGAGTCAAGTGGCTAAAAGAGTTTATTTCCCAGCCTCAATTTATATGGTACCATATTCCAAATAAAATATTTAATAAGGTTGGAGGGTTAGAATTTTTGCTCAAATGTGATTTTGAAATTTCCAAGACACCTTTAAAATTATCACATTTTTATAAGCTGGCATTAGATTTTGGGAAGTTGCTTTTCAACCACAATTTTTCTCCTCAAAACTCAGTCCTGTGGAACAACAGGGTTACAACAGTTAACAAGAAATCTTTGTTTACACCTGATTAGTATGACAACGGCATATGTTTCATTTATGATTTGCTGCATACAGATGGAGTGTTGCATTCTTATGATGACTTCATAAAGAGGTACAAGGTAAAGATTTCATGTAATGATTATATCAAGGTCTGTAACGCAATTCCCACATCTTTGCTTAAACTTATACAAAACATTATGCAGTTTTCATCTATCAACACATGCTTGCTCTCATTGACGATTGAAAATATTCCATTACAAGACAGAAAATGTAATAACAAGTTTATCACTCTAGCCTTTAAACAGAATTTGTTTTTGCAATTTTATTTGTTAGACAATAATGTTAGAATGTTAAGACCTAGAAAACACCTTAAAAAGAAGTATTTTTCTTTCTTTCTGTGAAATATGCAATTCCACCAAAAATAAACGAAACCCACTTCAAAATGATATGTGGTATATAAACCCTGTGGGAGATTTCCTACACAGAAGGTTTAAGTTGGACACTGATCCATGTATCTTTTGTTCCTTGGAAACAGAAACAACAGTTCACCTGTTTTATAGCTGTCAATATCTTAGTGTTTTCTGGTCTCATAGTTGGATCTCACTCAAAATCCCTGATACACCTTCCTTCACATCTAAGGACGTTGTTGATTTCGTGGACAATCTGGACGGATGTTTCTGATGTCATTAATCTTGTGATCATTGGTCAATACTTTATTCATACATGCAAATGGTAAAATGCTACTCCTTTGCTTACTGTCTTTCTGATCTATTTTGTTAAATATTTTAAGTCACTAAAACACATTTCCAAGGCAAACAAGAAAACTGCAATCATCTACCAAAAAAAATTGCTAAATTCTTGCTGTTTTAAATATGTTGCCTAGTATATGCCATTTTTCTCCTCGCTTTTTCTGCTATTATCTCTGATGTAAGAACTAGTTTCATCAAATGTCACACATCTGGACTCAAGAGGAGTGACAGCTATCTATCTATGTGACATCACTTGTTAGTTATTTTTATGCTCGGCTGTTATGTGTTTCTTTGTGATCTGGTTTATGTTTTAGCTTCTTGCTTTTAAACATAATAACCATATTTAAGCATCACCATTGTTTTAAAATTGACCTGGTTAGAAGTTTCTTTTGCTGTTGATTATGTAGGCAGGCTTTTGATGGATTGCTGCAATGGTTGCTGGGATATTTGTACTTACATTTACAATTCTGATATGTCCCCAACTACAGATCTTTACTAACCAACTTTATTTTATTGATTCTACAAAATAATGTGTCACTTACTGAGAACTTTGTTGTCTTGTTTCTGCTCCAGTTCTGATGAGGATCCTGCAGGCATGGGAGGCACCAAACTGAGTCCTCCAGGGTCGCCTGCTTCAAACTTCATCATCCTCTGTACACCTGGGGTTCTCCTTTTCACAATCTTTGTTTGCAGCCTTCTCATGTTCTAGTAGATCAAGGTTACAGTCATATAACCTGTATCTTATTATTTTCCGCTGCCTGAAACTGGAATCAGACACAAATCAACATCTGATCAGATAAAGTGTAATACCAGAAAATGTAAATTGTAGCAGAGCTGAAGTGATGCTGCAGACCAGAGAGTCTGATACCTTGGTCAGCAGCTCTGTGTCCTCTCTGAAACTGTCCTCAGTATCTCGGTCCTCAGCTGGACAACAAGGTTAGAGGAGGTGTCCACGGAGGATGGGGTCTTCCCCGCACAGTCTGATCAACTCGGAGTCTGGAATCGTCTTGTAGCTCTGAACCATGAATTTTTAAAGCTTCAATGTTCAATGCTTTAGCTCCACGGAGGCCATTTGTCGAGACTATGAAGACGAATTACATTTTTCTTTTTTCTTTTTTTTTGCAGTAAAGATGGTCTAGAAATAATCGGAGGTTCAAAACAGACTTATAAAGAAGATTCCTCACATATACTATCAACTAAAGTCTGAGAGATCAATTACAGACCTGTTTTATGCAAGCAGGAACGTTCTAGCGGGTAAAGCGAGGAGTTTGTGTCCAGGGTAGGCTGCAAGTTCCCCGGTTTAAGTCCCCCACACCGCCCGAGGAAGGGATGGGTTAAATGCAGAGGACGGATTTCATTGGAATATGAAAAATTGCAAAGAAAATAAAAGATAATAAATGTAATGAAAAAAATATTTTTGAAACATTCTCTTGAAGATTTGTATGCAGATGCACCGGAAGTGCATCAACTTTGGAGCGGAAACGCATTCGAAAGAGTTTTTTTTTTTTTTTAATAAGTAATTTTAACATAAACTACAGAAGCCGTAGTAATCAAACACGCTCTGTCGTATTTAAATAAACACGTGACTTATTAGCAAATTTTCAATAAACACAATAAATTAGACATCCAAATATAAATGTCATTGCATCATGTTAACTTTAGCATTTTGACAAGTCAAAGCACCAGAAATTGTGACATGTCACTACATATCTTTTGTATATGTCCATATTTGTCGGCTAATAAAGATAAAGATGAATTGATGATTTTGAGTTCTTTTTTGAAACCTATTAATGAAGGTTTTTGATTTTTAGATAGATAGATAGATAGATAGACAATACATGAACACAAATAGAAATTATATATGTAAATATGGACTTTATCACTGATAATTTCCATGGAGTTGGGAGTCTACTGTAGACTTATCCATGGAAATTGTGAAAGGATGCATTGTAGGGGTGTGGCTATTTTATAGCATAAAAAGCTGGGTTTATTGATAAATGTCAGGACAGGTGTTGACAAGTGCATTGCTGTGCACTTAAAGCTGGAAAATAAGGACTTAGTATTTATACACCACACTAACGCTCACAGAAGGAAGATGTGTATCTTAATATTCTTGGTTTTATCAGCTCTTTCATTAAAGAGTGTGATTCTACATCTGCTTTTTTTTTGGGGGGGGGTTCTTGGTGGGAGATATTAACACTGATATTTCAGATAGCAGGTCTTTATTTACTAAGCATATGCTTCAGTTCCGTTAGGATAACTTTGTTATGTCTAGTCAGTTGCTGTTACCATCAGATAGCTTCACTTACATAAGTGAAGCATGGTGCACAACAAGGTTGGACCATTGTATAAGTACTGCTGATGCACAAGCTGTTTTGAAATCCAAAGAAATGTTGTAAGAGTATTCCAACTCAGATCATGTCCCATTTGACATTGTGCTGGATGTAAACGCCCTACCTAACCCTACCAAACTCTCATAGGATGAGCTCATGATGTATTGGGTGAGAACTCATGGTGCTCTAAGTAATATACTTCTTCCTAAACATGCTATTTTGTGCACTGATGTAAATTGAAAGGACAGTGGTCACTGTAAAGATCTTTGCAACATGTGTGAGTGTATTGTTGAGGCTGTTCTTAAGAGTTGTATTTTGTACCTTACATGTGCCAAACATGAAAGCATTAAGCCAGGTTGGAACAAGCATGTAGCTGTACATCATGCAGAAGCTAAGCATAATGAGGCATGGATGCAAGCTGGTAAACCCAGAGCCAGGACTGCTCTTGAATATAAAAGACTTACTAATGCAAAGTATAAATATGCCCATTTGCTATGTAACAAAACAAGAACAAAACGTGAGAGTTGATTATTTGGCTGAAAAACTACTTTCTAACAATGTGGTAAGCTTTTGGAATCAGGTTTGAGCTGTAAACAGAGTTCAGACAGTACTGCCCAGTGTCATTGAGGGAGTGACTGGGGCTGCAGATATTGCTGAACTTTGGAGGCTGCACTAATTTGACAACAACTCACTCACCTGCCTGTGCACAGTCCAAGGTTCCACCGTTTCACTACTCTGGCCTTAAATCTTTTGAGGTTCTTTTGTTTGTTGATATCAGGAGAGTAATGTAACAATCTCTCAGTCTTCTAATTTAAAAACGTTTTAGCTGCTAGGGTCAGTCATATGAACGTCTTGAACATGTCATTGGTAGATGTTTAAGAGGAAGACAAGATCCAATCTATGCCCAATTTATGAGTAGTCCCAGAAACATGTTTGATCATCTTAAAACACTCTGATAGATAAAAAAAATCTGTACCAGCATTAATTACAGAGGACATCAATGTGAAAGTCAGTGTGAAAGTCAAAAGTCAGAAAAAACAAAAACAAAACAATTCCCATTTGATGAGATAGAGGATTAAGCCGGGTTTCCAGATTTTCCAGAAATCCTGGCTAAATTAAGCCTGGACTCAGTTTCACAAAAGCAGTAACACATAAGTTACCATGGTGATTTATAATGCCTAATCTGTTCAGTCAGTGGTCACACTGATCAGACACCAATGTGTTTTGTCAGTGATTTTGTTTTCTTATGAGTGCTTTGGCATTTTTGATCAGCCTACATTCAAATACCACCGATACATTTTGGCATTCAGTCAAATACATAACTAATAACTGAGTCATTGATTGAATAATGAAGAACAGTAATCTGATCAATTTCCATCACTTTATTGAGAACAGAGGAAATACAAAGGACCTGCACAGCAGCTGCTCGCTCTATGTTCTGCCCCCTAGACAACGGTCTCTCCCTGATATAGCAAACTAATGCTTCAGGTCATAAAACAACTAAATAAATCAACTCGACCTTCTCTTGCATCCTCCTCACTGGAGGTGGTTATTTGGTGTTAACAAAATTAATGAAGCAGCGACCTCTAGAGTCACAGAATCGGATATATCAGAGAAGACGGTTTAAAGGTGCACAGCCACGTTATTTTTATTTTTTTATTTATTTACACGTCAGTAGCTCACTCTGATTGCATACAAAGTTTTTATGAAAGATTATCACGTCTTGCTGGCGTATTAGTGTTGGCTTCTTCCTGTCTCTTCCTGCAGCCCGCACCTTGCACATTTCAGCAGTCCTGACATTTCCCCCTAGTCCGTGGCTGCATCTCAAAATGTCTTATTATAGCTCCTAGATCTTGTTCCTTGACCTTTCATTAGGTCAACAGTAAGAACTCTAACATGAGGAGGAAAGGAGCTTCAAATTCCTTTGCTGATCTCAGACAGCCTTCGCTGAACCAGAAACGTGTGTCAAGAAAAGTGCTGTCCGAATACTGAATAGTGCAGTGAGTAGAGAAGAGGTAGGAAAAAGAGTGCCTTTACCAGTGCTAAGGAGTTTTAAGGAATCCCACAATCCTTTGCGTCACATGATGTATAAGAATAGCCCACAGGAATTTAATAAAAAATGTCCAAAGAGAAGTGAGCGCGCACACTTGTAAGTAGCATCATTTACCTTTTCACATATTACATGACTTGATGGTAATCCATGTGGATCAAAGGCTTTTGGCCATCTCCGCCTTTGTGTCTACAGCAAAATTACAGTATAATTTTCGGCTGTCTAAAATCAGAACAGCACAGCTCCTTTCCAACACACAATAGTATTCTTACTGTTGAGCTCATGAAAGATCAAGAAACAGGAAGAAGAAGCTATAATTCGACGTTTTCAGATATAGCCTTTTACTCAAATGCAATATTACATGACGGAAACGCACAAGGATGATGAGTCAAATCCACGACTATAGCCTTCTGAAAAAGAACTGCAAAACACACAAGTTTAGACAAATGCAGCAAACAGATGAAGCTCTCCATTAAACAAACCAAAAACATTTGAAGGTGTGTACACTTATACAGACTTTCTAGTTCCAACAGTAACCGGTCCAATTGCTTTTTATTGTCTTCTTAAACAGAGTTGACATGCTGGCAATAATTTTGTTTTATTATTATTTTTTTCCAATTTTATGAATAGGTTTTGATTTTAACAGAAAATGGTATATACACATTACATGCAAAATAGAAGATGTGTACCGTATTTTTCTAACATCCTAACATCTTCTCAAAAATTGATTGTGCGCCTTATCTGGTGCGCCTTATATATGATTACCGTTGTGCTTACTGACTGCTTTTATGTGGTTCAATGCGCTCAAAAACCTGTTAAAATGTGTAAGTACGCCTTTGGTTAGCAACAAATCCGCTCCGCTCAATGGAGTATAAAAGTTACATTTATTTTGGCTTTATATAAGAAACACAGCAGTGTAGTCCAACTACTCTGTCCCCCCAACAGAGAAGGATAGCTCTCCCTTTCAGGAGAGAGATGTGTACACGGAGAGGCGGAGTGGTGTTACACACTTGGGAAGAATATTTAATGCGCCTTATAATCCGGTGCGGGCTATGGTCCGAAAAATACGGTACTACATAAACAACAGAGTTAAATTTTCAAGGTAACCATCTGTACATACAAATCAAATTTAATCACAGCTGGCAATTATATTGTTTCCTTAGATTTAAAACTTTTTTTCTATGGAAATGTTCATACATTTCCATGAGGTGGGCTGTGCTGATAAGTCATGTCACCCAAAGGATTGCGGGATTCCTTATAGCTCCTTAGTGCCGGCAAGGAACCTCGCATAGCTAAAGGAGTTTGACTGCCAATAGGCCACCCTGGGGACATGCTCACACCTCACCCGGTGAGAGACTTTAGCCCAAACGTGCCAGTTATTCCAAATGTCCAGTGGATAGTGCCAGTTTCATGCACAAACACCAGACCCATGGATTATTCAAAAACTAGTGATAAAAATAACTCACAATAAAAAAAATGTTTTTTTTTGTCATATCACTTATCCCTGGTCTACTGTCATAATAATCATGATTTGCAGCCCTCATGACCATTTATATCTTTCTCTGAATGGATTTTCATGTGACGTTCAAGATTACACTTGTGTTTAAATCTACTTTTACAGACATCACAACCAAATGGCCGCTTCTCAGAGTGAAGACTAGCGTGTCGTTCCAATGATATTGCCTTTACAAAACATTTTCCACACTCACTACAGTTAAATTGTGTTGCGTGAAGAGCCATATGTGTTTTCAGTCTTCCAGAGTTTGACAATCCTTTATCACAAACATGACAATTAAATGGTTTATCCCCTTTGTGCAAAAGCAAGTGACGCTTTAGATTCTGTTTAAGTGAAAATCCTTTACTGCAAATGTCACAAATAAATGGTTTCTCACCCGTGTGCACGCGCATGTGACTCTTTAGAGCCCCATTTCGTGAAAATCCTTGACTGCAAACACTACAAATAAACGGCTTCTCTCCTGTATGAATGCGCATGTGACTCTTTAAAATCCCTTTTCGTGAAAATCCTTGACTGCAAACACTACAAATAAACGGTTTCTCACCCGTGTGCACAAACATATGATGCTTTAGATTCCCTTTTCGTGAAAATCCTTGACTGCAAACACTACAAATAAATGGTTTCTCACCAGTGTGAACACGCATGTGACACTTTAGGTCCCCTTTACGTGAAAATTCTTGACTACAAACACTACAAATAAATGGTTTCTCACCTGTGTGCAATCGAATGTGACACTTTAGGTCCCCTTTTCGTGAAAACGTTTGACTGCAAACATTACAAGTTAACAGTTTCTCAACCGAGTGCACTCGCATGTGACACTTTAGATCCCCTTTTCGTGAAAATCCTCGATTGCAAACACTACAAATAAACGGTTTCTTGCCCGTGTGAACGCTTATGTGAGTTTTCAGGCTCTCTTTTTGTGAAAATACTTGACTGCAAACACTACATATAAATGCTTTCTTGTCCATGTGAACACGCATGTGACGCTTTAGACTCTCTTTTACAGAAAATCCCTTATTGCAAACACTACAAATAAATGGTTTCTCCCCCGTGTGAACACGCATGTGACGCTTTAGATCTCCATTTTGTGAAAATCCTTGACTGCAAACACCACAAATAAATGGTTTCTGTCCCGTGTGAACATGCAAATGAATTTTTAGACTGTGTTTGTGTAAAAATCTTTTACTACAAATACCACAAACAAATGGTTTCTCTCCATTGTGCCTCCACACGTGCTTCTTAAGCTTTTTCTTTGTCTTAAATCCTGTGCCACAAATATCACAGGAAAAAGGGTTTTCTACTGAATGGAGTTTCATATGATTTTTAAGGTTTTCCTTTACGTGAAACCTTTTACAGCAAACATCACAAGCAAATGGTTTCTCTCCAGTGTGGACTCTCATATGTGTCTGAAGGTAACTCTTTCCTCGAAATGCTTTACCACAAAGATCACAGCTATGTTTCACATTTCCAGTGTGAACCATCATGTGTAATTTGACAGAATACTTATGTTTAAAGTTTTTGTCACAAACATTGGAACCAAATGGTTTCTCTTCAGCTTTTACACCAATCAGAGATGTAACTTTGGAACACAGTGAACCAGTTTCATAGTTTTTACCTCTTTTTGGAACAATCATATTGGTTTGATGATAAAAACATACTGAATTTAGGTTCCTGTCAGGTTCGGGTCCACCACAGTCCTGTCCATCAGGTTCTGTTTCCATCTGTTCAGTTGAGTTGCTGGTTGGACCTACAGTCTCTCTGGTGTTTTCAGTTTTGAGGTGATGAAGCTCTGATAACTGAGGTTTCTCTTCATCCTTGCTCTTCACAATAAGCTGCTCTTCCTCCAGACATATCCGCAGTTCCTTTACTTCCATTTTTATGTGGGGGGGTTCTGGGTCCAACTGGTCCACATTGGGCCTACAGTCATGGGGAACTTCTTCTTTTATCACCAAAACATGATGGACTGGAGACATTGGAACATGAATTACTGTGCTTGCAAACAATTTTAATGATTAAATAATCACTTTGCTTAAATCCAAAATAAAACTGGAAACATTAAATATTAATAGTTACAGTTATGATTGAGAATCATATTTATATTTTACTTTAAAAAGAGAAAGTGTTAATTGAGCACCATATAAGGAAGCTAAAAATAAACATTCCACATCGTCAAGCAGCTAGTTTTTTTTCTTTGCCACAGAATAAATCAATACCAGTGCAAACAGAAAACATTACATTGTGGATAAACATACAAAATAAAGATGAAGATGATTGAAGTTAAAAGGAAGGTGCTTAATCTAGACAGTGTCAAGTCTTAGGGGCCTGAAATAAATACATTTTGTTTCTTGCCTAATTCAATAAATTTCTTTCTTATCTACCTCCCTGTTTATTGTATACGGAAGAGGTTTAGGGCCATTAAAAAAAAGTCTATTCAATTCTGACTTTCTTCTCAGAATTCAGAGATTAAACTCAGAATTCTAACTTTTATATATATATATATATATATATATATATATATATATATATATATATATATATATATATATATATATATATATATATATATATATATATATATATATATATATATACACACTCTAAGCACCTTTGCAGTGTTTTTTCTCTAGTGAAGGATGTAGGCAAGGCAAGGCAAATTTATTTGTATAGCACAATTCAGTACAGAGACAATGCAAAGTGCTTTACATTTACATACACAAATACAGGAAAATAAAACAGAATATAAGCAAGTAGGAATAAAATGTAGAAACAAAATAGAACATCAATAAACAGTTGGACTAAAAAAGTTGAACTAATGCTGTTTCAGTAGAACAGTTTAACTAGAACAGTCAAAAACAGTCCTAAACAAATGTGTTTTTAATCTTGATTTAAAGGAACTCAGGCTTTCAGCACTTTTACAGTTTGTTCCAGATAAGTGGAGCATAGGAACTAAATGCTGCTTCTCCGTGTTTAGTTCTGGTTCTAGGTATGCAGAGAAGACTGGAGCCAGAAGACCTGAGTGGTCTGGAGGGTTGATACACTGATAACAAGTCTGTGATGTATTTAGGTGCTAAGCCATTCAGGGATTTATAGACTAACAGAAGTATTTTAAAGTCTGTTCTCTGAGATACAGGGAGCCAGTGTAAGGACTTTAGAACTGGGGTGATGTGCTCTACTTTCTTCTTATTGAAGACGCGGGCAGCAGCGTTCTGGATCAACAGCAGCTGTCTGATCCAGAACGCTGTAGAAATTAAACTCCCAGGACGTTGCCATTGCATAGGGCTGGGCGATATGGCTTAAAATGAAACCTCCAATTTTTTATACAGAATCCAATTAATAGATTTTCTTCTCTTTTGTTTCATAAAAACTTATTTCAATAATCTCATCTGGTAGTCGACCTGAATTTAAACTGCAACTTTTTACAAGCTTTAAAACATGCCTATAAAACAAAATGGCAGGCCCACCACAGTAGATAATGAAAATATAACAAAATGTTTGCTGCTAGTTGTATTACACATCTAAAAACAGGCTTAACTTCACTTGTGTAACTTCACACAAAACATTTTGTTAAAAAAATAAATCAATAAAAAAAAAAAATCTCCATTTTCCAAAATGAAATCTTCAAGAGTTGCCAATTTGAATTAATTGACTGAATACATTTATCACCCAGCCCTAGTATTGCCATTCTTGTTTGTACTCTGCTTGTCCAAACATCTGGGAAACTCGAGCTGTCTCTGGTCAAATGAGACGTCCTTTCAGAAAAGCCCAGTTAAGCCGGGCTCAGATGCAGCTCAAACTGTACGACGAAACCGCAGGGTTTAAAAGTTCACTGCTCACGATATCTGTTCCTACACTGTACGGCCCGACGCTCTGATGCGATCTGACTGCTCACAATGTACGTCTAAAAAACACGTCGGACTCAGCCCCATAGAGAGATGCCGCTTGTCGGACTCGTCTATCCGGAAGCCAAACGTAAACAGTAGAAGAAGAAAAAAAGACAGAACTGTCAATGCTCACTGTTAAATATGAGGCTCATTAGAACGAACCGCGCTGCCTTGGCAATTCCAAGTGTTGCTCCTCGGTAGTTTGACTCCATGTCACACGTACCGCCGCCATGCTTCTCTCCATTCCTATGTTTTCGTCTGAGAAGAAGAATAAGAATTCCCTTGTTTGCACATGTGTAGTGCACGAGGTTGGAGGAAATCGGCTCGTAGACTCTCGTAGCTCTGCCGACTGTACGGCGAAACTCCCTTGTTACCTCCTGCATACTACACAATGCAGGACGCACGATGCAGCTGAAACCCGGCCGGATCCAAAAAAATTCTTGCACGAATCGGCCCAAAAAAATCGTACAGTACAGGTAAAAGCCAGTAAATTAGAGTTAATCAGCTGATTAGTTTGTGGCACCAGGTGTCTTCAAAATTTAACCCTTACACAATATTCTAATTTTGTGACACACGGAATTTTGGATTTTCATTTGTTGCCACTTCAAATCATCAAAATTAAATGAAATAAACATTTGAATGCATCAGTCTGTGTGCAATGAATAAATATAATGTACAAGTTACACCTTTTGAATGCAATTACTGAAATAAATCAAGTTTTTCAAAATATTCTAATTTACTGGCTTTTACCTGTTAATTCCCAGCTTTAGGTTTTTATGCTTGGCTGTTTCTCAGTGGTTTGTTTAATGTTCCAGCTTCCTGCTTTTTAACTGAAAAAACAGATATAAACTTCACCCTTGTTTTGCAACCGGACTAGATAAAAGCTTCTGCTCTTGGGTTATGTATGCAGGCTTTTGATGGACTGATGACTTGCCCAGACCATACTTTGATGGACTGCTGCAATGATTATTGGAATATTTATACATATATTTAACACTTTGATACTTGCCCCACTATAGCAGATCTTTACTAACCAGCAACAAGAGTTTATTATACTGATTCTACATAAACAAATGTGTGTTACTTACTGAGATCTTTGCTGTCTTGTTTCTGCTCCAGTTCTGATGAGGATGCTGCAGGTATGGGAGGCACCAAACTGAGTCCTCCAGGGTCGTCGGCTTCAACCTTCATCATCTGTCCCGGGTCTGTCCCGCACAGTCTGGTCAACTCGGAGTCTGGACTCGTCTCGTAGCTCTAAACCATGAACCTTTAAAGCTTCAACGTAAACAAAATAGCACTGATTAAGTCTCAGCTGCTAGCAGCTTTAGCTCCACGGAGGTTAATGGTCCAGATTACTGAATGCAAATTACTTTCAGTGCAGCAAAAAGGGTTACGAAAGTGGCATCCTCAGACAGACTGTCGATTTAAGTCTGGGAACTCGATGACAGACCTGTTTTATGCAAGCAGGAGCGAACTAGTGTTTGAAGCGAAGTGTTTGTTTCCAGGAGAGGCTGCATGTTCCCCGGTTTGAATCCCACAGAGGACCGATTTCAATGATAAATCGGTCCTCGGTTGCAATGATAATTGTGATGCTTAAAAAACATTTGAAGACGTTTTTCGAGAGGCGTTAGGCCACAGAAATCGCGTTTAGAGGAGCACCGAAAGAAAAGGGGCAGATACACCGGAAGTACTTTTTGGAGCGGAAATTCCTAAGAGGGTTTTCAAAATAAAATAGAAAATAAAAAAAGTTAACTGAACTTGCAAACAGCATTAGTTTTACCGTACTTAAAGAAAAACGTCTGACCTATTTACAAGATTTCCAAAGATTTAATAAAGATTACAAATGACAAATCTTCCAAATATAAGTTTTGTATCACTGCTACAGCTACCCTGCTGCTTTGGAACCAGACGGCGCTCCTGATATCTGCGGACGGCTTTAACATCTGCAGGATTACCTGCCCTAAATATGTTATCATGCGAAATTAAAATTACTTACTTGTTACAGACTTGTTTTAAAACTAAAAGAGGACGAAAACATGCATCTGTTTTACTTTAGTTATTGGATTTCTTATAACTAAGGCCCTGTTAAGGCATGAACTGTATAAAGTAGGTTTTCAGTGGAAGTTAAAAGCTTGGACAAAATAATTTTAGTGCCTTTCAAAATGAAATGTAATTGAGGATATAAATTCATGAAACCTGTATCCAAAACCTTATCTTATTCAAACCCTTTGTGTTGTTTCGTTATTTTTTGTTTGTTTTGTTTTATAAGCTAACAATAGATTGCATGATTTAACGAGTGATTACTGACACATATTTAAGGTTAAAACCCTATGATTGATACAGAATCTGCAGCATTATAGCAGAGGAAATCAATGTGAATGTCAAAGGTCACCAAGAAAAAAAATCCTTTTATTCTATCTATCTAATCCTGCAATATGATGCTAAAAAGGCTCCAAATGTAGCAAATTCAGAAAGAAAAATATGGAGGACCAATCCTGCCATAATTAATAATACATACAGAACTAAATAAACAACTCAATACAGTGCCAAAATGTAGCTAAACATGTACATTTGTGTGTCATTAAATGCAGCAAAGTAATAAAAAGAAGTCACTTATTCAATAAATGATTATATAATCTGCTACAAATATATCTTTCTATTTCCATTGTCAACTGTCATATTTTATATCTTTGCTATTTTGCCTGTCTGCAAAGAAGGGAACTGATATGCAGAACATCTGACATGTTAGGACTGGCAGTCCAGACAGGCTCTGTGGCCCAAAATCGACCAAGCAAGAAAATAAGCCAAGGCAGCAGGCTTTTGAGGTCCGTACAACTTCATCAATTGAAAGCATATTATGGGATGATTTATTAACGTAGGTTAGATATGCTAAATATGCTTCTTCTTAAGCCTCAAAACTTAAAATTACAGTTACTCAAGATCAATGAAAAGGATGTCTTAAACAGAAATGCCAGGCATGTGTAAAGTATGTTTAGTTTTTTGCCCTCAGTACTTCATTGGGCCTCCTTTTGGATGAATTTCTGCATCAATGAGGTGTGGCATGGATATCAGCCTGTGGTTCTGCTGAGGTGTAATGGTTGCTTTTATAGCTGCCGGAATTGAAAACGGCAGCTATAAATCACAAAAACAGAGGACAAGTCCATGGCAGACATCAAGTTTATTCATGAAATTATTTATTATACTAATAAGACAACTTAAAATTTTCAACACAACAAATATGTTTAAAAGCACCACAGTGATGGCCAGATAGACAAAATCGCTACATAGCTGTTAGCGTGGGCGATCATCATGAAGCTGGAGATTTCTACTTGTAGATTCAAGCTACTCTTCCTACATTTGACCCCCAGATGCCCTCAAAGACGGCCGTGTTGAAATGCTTTTTGTAATGGACCCTCATTTTCAACAAAAGCTTGAAATGTTCCAGAAAGTTTCATTTGACAATCCCAAATGGTTACTCTCTCCTCACTGAACAATGAAAGACAAGTAATGCTTTGATATACCTCAAACAACTCTTAGTTTTTCTCCATGAAAATTCAATTGTTCTGAAAATATCAATTTAATTCCTGTCATTTACATCTTGCCAATACATACAAAAAATTATTTCAAGGCAATTTACATATTTTAAAAACAATGCTCTTTCAGCATAAAAAAAATATCTACAAGGTCAAATTGAAGAAAAAGTTTACTTTGTAGCAGTGGGACTGAGTACTTCCGACATTTCTCCAAAAATCATAAAAAAAAGATAATAAACACTGTGACCAAAGTGTTTCTAAAAATAGAAACAAAGAAACAATCATAGGATTTTCATGATTTAACCTGCTTCATCATAACGAGGGTAAACGTAATCAAACCCACAGAGGCTTGTTCATTAGTTGATGTTTAAACCAGATATGAAGAAGCTTTAGACAACGTTAGCAAAGCTGTGAATTGAAGAGACACAACCTATTTAGTTTCAGTTAATTGCACAGCAGCAGAGACAACTGCAACTGGCACGTGGACACGGTTATCTTCCAGACAAGTCATGCGGAACCCCTTGCTTGCTTTTTACCATAAAATGCTCAACTTAAGTATCGGTATCTTATCTGCATTTGTCTGCCAGTGGGTTTAAATGTTAAATATCATACAACCAGTACCACTGGCCCCTCTGGCCACCAGGCAAAGCAGGGGAAAGGGCTACGTTCACACTGCAAGGAAATGCGACCCAAATCTGATCTTTGTGCCCATATTGCAACTCAAATCTGTCTTTTACATGGCAGTGTGAACAGCCCAGTTCCAATCTCCCCCAAAACAAAGAAATTCGGATACGTATCGGATTTTTTTCAAAGCGTCCGCAGTCTGAACGGTCATGTCGCAATTTATACAACTTTCACGTCACTCTCATTACACATCCACACACAGCAGTCGCAGTTAGCGCTACATAAAAGACCGTTGTTAACAGCTGTGCTGCTTTTTTCTTATCCTTACTAGCAACAGTTTTTTTCTCTTGGTCACACTGTTTTGGCTAATGTGTTTTACAGTAAAGACATTGATGTTTTCTGTCTATACGTCAAGGAAGAACGCTACATGAATTAATAAGATGTCAAGGATCTGCTTACACTCAGAACAGTAAAATGTCTACATGTTGTTATACTAGAAGTTTCACATAACTAAAACGATTTTTTTCTGGATGTAAGCAGACCCTTGACATCTTATTAATTCATGTAGCGTTCTTCCTTACTGGATACATTGACCGAAAAACATTAATGTTTGACTTGAGTCCATAAGTGTTCCAGCTGATGCACCCTTTAAAAAGTGTTATATTATGAAAATGAGCCTGTATGATCTTCTCTCCACCTTTTGAAAGATATTATAAAAAAGAAATTAATAATTATTCCTTACTTCTTATTTGTTATTAACCTTTTCTAAATAAGAAATCTCACAGAGACATGCAGTTAAAGTCCATGTCAACACTGTACAAAAGGTAAACCAGAATCAAATACAGAAGACATTCTATGTGTTGGTAAAATAGTTAAAATGTGACACTTATAAACTCAAATAAAAATTCCTACTACTGTTAATAACAACAATATCCACTCTTTGTTAACCTTGGTATGCAATGATGCTTTTAAAATATTTTCAACCATTTTTACAAAACAATCAAATATTAAAAAAAAACATTAGATTGTTACAATGCTGTACATCTGTATACAAAATAAAATACATGACATTTAAAAATGTTAATGCTGGTGAGATGAACAAAGCTCTGAAGTGGCAGTAGGCCTAAGTTAAAAACGTTAGTAGCACCACTGCAGCCAACGCAAAAGTCATCAGGGGTGCAGAAACAAGAAGGTGGAGTAAAATGTTTTCTCACACTGATAACAGAACGTGGTCCTAGAGGGTGAAATTGACTGAAATATCATCAACCACTCAGAAAGACTAGCTGCCAAAGCAGAGTGCGAGATTGTTTATAATAAGAAATATTCAACTATGCAACATAGTTCTATGCTCTTGCTCAGATGTACAGTATAAATTCCTTTTCTTTCATTTCCTACAACTTAAAAAATAAAATGAAATGGGATTTTTCAATGCTGTTTATATGCACAAAATACCACATAGAACAGTGTTTTGTCATTGCTATTGTTTTAACAACAGTAGCCATACTGGCTAAACGAGGAATGAAAAATCCTCACCTTTGTTTAACGTTTCATATTCAATTGAACAGTTCAGCTATCCAACAAGAGAGAAACTGGAACGGAAAAAGGCGGAGATGAGGTAATCTGTGACTTGTTAGTTTCAAATTCCGACGCAAATGGAACCCAAAATTAAGTGCGCCAAACTTGGAATAGCTTAAAGGCAACTAAAACCACCAACAACAGACACTCGAAACAGTGAGCTTCATGTCTTTAGATTTGAATTGTATTTCTTAAATGTCTGGTTTGCTTGACACAAACTGGCAAAATTGTTCAAACTGGTCATATTAGGGTTATAAGTACAAAGCTGTTTTTTTCTTCTTTGATGCCTTTTTGTGAGTAAATCAAAATAAAGACATGATCTTACAGTCAAAAAATAATTATAGGATTTTTTTGTCATTGCTCAGCCCTGGTCTACTGTTATAATAATCATTAGTTGCAGCCCTCATCACCATTTATACGTTTCTACAGAATCCACCTTGGGATTATGTTTCACAGGAAACGCTACACACAGATGGTTTCTCTCCTGAATGGATTTTCATGTGACTTTCAAGATGACACTTGTGTTTAAATCTGTTTTTACAGACATCACAACCAAATGGTCTCTCCTCAGAGTGAAGTCTCATGTGACGTTCCAATTGTATTTCCTTTACAAAACATTTGCCACACTCACTACAGCTAAATTGTGCGGTGTGAACTGCCATGTGTGTTTTCAGTCCTCCAGAGTGTGAAAATCCTTTGCCGCAAACGCGACAGGTAAATGGTTTTTCCCCTGTGTGAACACGCATGTGACTCTTTAGGCTTTCTTTTTGTGAAAATCCTTTACTGCAAACATCACAAGTGAATGGTTTTTCCCCTGTGTGAACACGCATGTGAGTCTTTAGACTCTCTTTTAGTGAAAATGCTTGACTGCAAACACTACAAATAAACGGTTTCTCACCCGTGTGAACACGCATGTGGGTTTTCAGGCTCTCTTTTTGTGAAAATCCTTTACTGCAAACACTACAAATAAAAGGTTTCTCTCTTGTGTGAACATTCATGTGACTTTTTAGACTTTGTTGTCGTGAAAATCCTTTACTACAAAGAGAACAAATGAATGGTTTTTCTCCTGTGTGAACACGCAAATGACTTTTTAGACTTTCCTTTTGTGAAAACCCTTTACTACAAAAGTTACAAACAAATGGTTTTTCTGTGGCATGAATCCACATGTGGTTTTTAAGACTCTCCTTTACCCTAAATCTTGTACCACAGACATCACAAGAAAAAGGTTTTTCTGCTGAATGTACCTTCATGTGACTGCTAAGAAATTTTTTTGCATGAAACCTTTTGCCACAATTGTCACAGGCAAATGGTTTCTCTCCTGTATGCCTTCTCATGTGTGTCTGAAGAGAACTCTTTTCTCTAAATCCTTTACCACAAATATCACAGTTGTGTTCTCGATATGCAGTATGTGTCATCATGTGTAATTTAACGTGAGACTTGCGTTTGAATCTTTTGCCGCAAACATTGCAATCAAACGGCCTCTCCCCTGAATCGACTTCAATATGAGTCGAACGTGTGGAACACATTTTAGATCTTTTACCATTTTTATGAACTTTTATTTTAATGTGGTGGGAAGAACATACAGGATCAGAGTTCCTGTCCGGTTCTGGTACTCCACAGTCCTCTCCATCAATTTGTGTTATGTGTCTAACCGAACTGTTGATTGGACCGTCAGTATTTCTGTTGTCTTCAGCTTTGATTTCCTGTAACTCTGATAACTGAGGTTTCTCTTCATTTTCATTCTTCACATTAAGTTGCTCGCCACCCTGACTGATCCACAGTTCCTCCTCTTCCTCCTTTATGTGGGGGAGTCCTGGGCTGTGTTGGTCCAAACTAGGGCTCCAGTCTTGGGGGACCACTTTAATCACAAACATCCGACGAACTAGGAACAACAAAACACATATGGACAATAATGACTGCTTGCAAACAATTCAAATTAATAAAATATTGATAAACATTAAAGATACCCTCTTTTTAGATACAAGACACAAAAGAAAACCTATTCAGTACAGTTCCAACAGCCCCTCTCTCCTGTATTGTATTAGAGCTTGGAGTGGTGATAACACAAATAAGAACACAAAAACAAACAAAATTAATTAGAGCACCTTAGCTGCAGCAGTAACCTGGGCCGCCATCTTGGATTCATTCATTCATTGAAATCCTTTTTTGATTATTCCTTCTAAATCGCACCAGTTAACAACATACATTTTGAAAAGTAGAGGAATTGGGACTGACACATGAGGTATACCCATATGTTGTGCCATTACACATGTTTTTAAGTTATTTAATGTTTATTAAATAACTCTTGGCCTATTAGGTATTGTCCGGTGAATATCGGCTCAAACAGCTGATATTAGGACAATAGTTGAAAGAGTGAGTGAGCAATAGCGATCTTTTAAAAGCAAACTCTGCACACTTATAGAATAAAGGAGTGACAGTTTCTCTTCAGGTATAGAAATTTATTAACAGAAAAAAATGCACATCAAGGAAACGCCATTATCTAATGTTGTTTATCTGAATTAACACTATATTTCAATCAACAAATCCTCTCTACTAGGCTAGTGAACCTTAACTCAGATGTATAAACCTGCCAGGCTTATAATATGCTGGGCGAAACTCTGCATCAGCATAGCTTTGTAAGACTGCTAGCGACAGCTAAGCCTGTTAGCTCCAGGTCTAGCTCGGTCAAACCTTAAAACACATAATTCAATAATGATATATATCGATCGATAGACATATAACAATGATAGAAATTAGGTCAATATAGTTCCTTCCTTATGCATTTTAGCCATGTAGGTTAATATTACAGTCATTACATCCAACCAATCACAAATACTCTGTCACCAAGCTCCGCCCCCTTCAAAGAGTTCAGAGAGCAGGCCAGGGCTGCACTTTGTTGATAATTAATTGATATGCTTTTTTTCTATATCGTCTAGCCCTATTCCCTCCACATTTATCTGCCAAACATCTGCCTCTGTGTCCATTGTGTTGACTTTGGGACATCCAGTTGCGATCATTTCCTCCAGGGTGAAGGTAGTTTTGGCCGCGGCGGCAAGCAAATGGCTGGCTCAGACAGGTGCTGCGAGCAAGCGACTCTCACTCCATTATGTGGGTTCTCTGGCCGTGGGAAGCCCGGCGCTGCGGAGGCTGCAGCGTACTTAGGCAGCCGCGGAAAACTGCTTCATGCAGTCTCGTCTTAGCTTTCCTGTAAAAGCTGAGAAAATACACGAAAGCCGGTTGCTGTAGAGGCTGGTTCCTTACTCCGGCGTCTGATTAGCCCAGAAGACAGACGGCAGCTACTTAGTTCCATTTCCAGTTTGAGCACGTTTGTGGTTCATCAAACTCCATTCGTACCCCGGTGGCTCAGTCTCCCCAGTCCAGACCCCTTCACAGGCCACGGAAAAAGATAAAGATAAGCCTGGGGGAGCTTGACTTCGTAGCAATGGTCCCCTGCTGTAGGGGCAGTTACTTGGGGAGGGGTAACTGCAGGAGTCCCCTACCTTTCTTGTGGCTTCAGCCTATATCTTGTCTGATTTCAGAACACACTTAACTATGTGTAAGGACCTCTCAAATAAATAAATGCCCATAACCTGCCTTAAATCTTAAATAAAAGTCTGCACAACATTTCTGCAATTTCCTACCATCACATTCCTGACCGTGATGATCACCAGGGTGGCGTGTACCACAGATTGACAGATAAATTGTGACAAGAGCTGAGGCCATTACTTTAATTTCTGTAAACAATGAAATACTATTGTGCATAATGCTTCATGGTGGATAGATTGGCAGCACTGGTAAACCTTGGAAATGTGAGTATTAGGAGGGAACATGGTTTCAGTGATCAAAGATTTTCTGACCAATGATGAAGACCGGCTGATGCTGCATTACCCCGGGCTCACATTGAATACGGTGCAGACATGGTTGCGGCGCTGCAAGGAACCCAAATAATTAAAAATCATTGTGTCCACCCACATCCGTTATATGCAGTTTCGGGTCCGGTTACCGAGGCCATACGGTTTGATCGGTAAATGTAATACATACATTCACCCCATAATTTGAATAATTGTGTGAATTTTGCTTCTTATTCTTGCCACTTTGAGAACAAGAACACATTTCTTGGTTGTTGCAGAGTATGGAACAAGCTTAACTGAAGTACGGAGGAGTCAGGATCTTGTGTGGGTTGAGTGACTTCAGGGGGATTAGTGCTTTTCACAAAATACATGTTATCATGAAGAAAGAGCACTATGCAAAACTGACAGTCTACATACTTGCGTTCACCTAACTTTTTTTAAAAAACTGTTTATTAAATGATTATAAAGTAAGTCAAACTACAGCCGTATTTTATTTGAAAAAGATAAACACACAGAAACTCAAACATTTCTGCATACCCAGGGCTGCATTTTTCTAAACACAGATTTCCTAAGCTGAAAAAATATAACTTTTTAATTCACTTCTTTTTAGACTGTGTAGGAGCCCTGCATATAAAGCTAACAACGGCTAAGAACTAAGGTAAGAGCTAAGCTTGAACTGCATTTTGCATAAAATGGGACATGATCTGCATTTACCAGGCTGCTGGTTTATTCAAAGAACATTTGTCTGCCATGTTGAGGCTCACCTTGTATGTGAACTCTAATAAAAGGGTCAAATATTCACATTTCGGGGTTTTGTGCTCGGCTGTTATTTGTTTTGGTCTCTGAATAGCCAGAACAGAGTGTTTACAACATACACATTTACCACATTTCATTGCATGTAATCTAGCTGCCCTCTTAAACCTTCCACCCAGAGCTGATTTGCTGCAACCCTACAAACAAACGTGTAGTTTGTCACTTACTGAGATCTTTGTCATCTTGTTTCTGCTCCAGTTCTGATGCTGCAGGTATGGGAGGCACTAAACTGAGTCCTCCAGGCTCCTCTGCTTCAACCTTCATCATTTCAGACATCCTGGATCCACCTGGGATTCTCCTTTTCACAGTCCTGGCTGCCAATCTTCATGTGGTCCAGCCGATCAAAGGACTCGCCTTGTAGCACTAAGCCATGAACTTTAGCCGCCTTATGTCGGCGGTGGCTAACTGTCCATTTTGCTAATGAAGGCCAACAAATTTCGGACATAAACGATAAGCGTGTTCGATACAGACACGTAAAATCTACTTCCTCGGGCCCACTATCAAGTAGAAACTCTAAGACATCAATTAGACACTTGTTTTATGCACTATTTAGGACGCTTTTTCTGCCAGAACTTAGCAAATGAAGCTAACATTGTTACATCCGGAAAACTTTCTCTTTGCTGACCAATGAATGACGAGGAAAGATCTGCTTCCGGAAAACCACATCCTCTTTCTGCCTTTTAGTTTTTCACAATAAAAGAAAAGCAATGGCACTAAATTCAACACGAAACAGATCTATTAGCAGACCTCTCAACTTTTATCAAAAGTTAAGAGTGAGATTATGCTAATTTGGGGGCGGGGCTTGTTTTGGGGGCGGGGCTAACCGGACCCTGGAAGAGCCGGTGGAGTCAACTCCATCTCATTTTTATCCCACCAGACATTGAAGTAGACATGTATTACTTGTGTTAAAAAGAGAAAGAGACATATTAATACCTTATTGTTCAGTTAATGGATTAAAACATAAAAAATACACAATTGTTCAAATAATACTGAATAAAATTAAGTAGTTTTAAATTATTGACCGAATTATTATACTGTTACACATTCATCTATGGGTTGTTTATCATTGTAAATCTATAACCTGATTGGTGAATCAGGCTGAGTTTCATCAAGCCTTTATGATCCCCTCAGCAGCAACACTGAAGCACACAGAGGTTCCCGCTGCGTCTTTACGCACGATCCAGCTGCTGATGTGTCCCTCCTTTCAGCTCAATGAACTTCTAGACTGTTACAGTTTATAACCATTATCACCTTTCACAGCGACAGGTTTCTCAGTCAGTCGCCGCGCTGACCAGACAAATCTCTATTGCTCTCGTCAGTGCACTCTGGGCGGTGAGGTGGGCGGATTTTACCTCCGTGCGCTACGTGCGAGGGATAAACAGCGGGGAAAATGCATAATTACTGTAAAGGGCTCCTGTAGAGGGAACAGGGGTGAAGCCCCTGATGTTACAAGTTCTTTAAAATGACCCTTAACAGTGCGCACCTGAATTAAAGCGCAAGGCAGCACGCCCACCGAAGCACCACTGAATCTATGTTGTTAAAAACGAAACAGCGTTAAACACAGCTACAGCTCTCCTATTGACTTTAACTGGCACACGTTGCTACTGATGTGAGGACATTAAACGCAGTGATTCACGTTTTGAATGGTGAACGGTGATAAAAGCACCTGCTCCGAGGGAAAGGAGGGGGGAGAGGAGCAAGCGCGGAGGTTAAAAAATGCAGAATTAATAAAAATGAAACTTATAAACAGACTAAGTGGCGTTTTAAACTGCATCTGGTTAGCAGAACTGTTTTATGATCCAGCGTGCAGCCATAACTGGTTCTGAATGAACCGGTCATCTTGACGCAGCTCCCCCCGCCCCCTCCCCTCCTGTGTACGCGGTACAGGACCTTACCGGCTCACTTTCACCACTGTTAAGACTAAAATTATTCATAACTCTGATCACTCTTCCTGCTGCTCTGTTAAAAAGAACTGCAGCAGGAATTACTGATGGCCACAAGCTGTGAAAGAAGCCGAAACAGCTCAGCAGAAGGCGGAGTTTTGTCGTCCGCAGCCCAGATGGGCGTTGGGATTTTTATGCGTGAGAAATTCCATGTTTGCGTGTGAAATGTCATGTGTTGCGTGTGAGCGTGTGAAGTTAGGGAAATGCGTGTGTCACACGGTCAATGCGTGAGAGTTGAGAGCTATGTCTATTAGAAATATTTACATGTCTTTCGTTTTATTTGGCATCGTCAGTTCTAGTGCCAAGCCAGATGTGTGGGGTGGGGGGAGTAACCTGGGTAAAAGTGAGTTAAGACTTTCCTGGATGAAAGACAGAAGAACATATGTACACATCAATGTGTACATAAGCTCAATTGAGCTTTCCTCAAGATAAACCTGCCCACTCCTGCAAATCAGGACAGATCAAAAACTGGCCATGTGGCTCAAGTCAGACTGCTCTTATTTGACTTAAGCAACACCTTTATGTCTTAACCACCAGATTAGAAAGTGTAGACTTATTTTGCAATCAGTTTTAAGATCTAGATATACTAATTTGTGACTGGATTTTTCTTTTTACATGTAATTTGAATTCAGTTTTCCCACGGGACAGCTAATCTGCAAAGAACTAAGTGATTAACAAGAGACCTGTTGTTATGTTTATACAAAGGTGGTATAATTGTCAAGTACAGGAGGATTTACAAGATTTAATATCACAGTAGTAGCTCTAAATTTGGTCGTTTTAGGTAGGCTGGGGTACATTTTGAATAAAGCACTCAGGACTTAACAATTTAAAAATAATGAATAATACTAATAATAAAGCAATGTTTTACAGACAAACTGTAGGTTTTCAGATAAAAAACAAAGTTTGTGGCTTGTAGTGCTCACCAATGGTTAAAAAAGTGCATATTTCTTACTTTGCCTGTAATAACAGCTGTGTTTTACTTTCTCTAGCCCACCCACAGGGACATTTACTTGACTAGATATAAACTTGTGTACTTCAAGATTGTGTACTTCACTGAAAAACCAAATAATGCTCGATATTGATGTATATACAATGTTCAGTAGCTCTGTTGGTACCTGGTATGGGTCTTATCGGTCAATGAATTGTCTAATTTTGTTTGAAAACCACCCCCATCATCCTTTACAAACTGTTTAATATTTACCCTCTCTGATTTTCCTTCAGGTTTCCATGGATATGCTTGTCTTTCCTCTAAGAGGTTTTCTATCCACCACTCAGAGCAGAGCTTTGCTTTGACTATTACATCTAATCAAAATAATTACACAATGAGAAACAGATTAAGGTATTTTATTGTCAGTGATTGTTGTTGTGCTTTGACAGCTTCTGCACAGCCTGTACAGGTGGAGGACTCTCCTGTGGACAAAATAATTGAGTGAATAGTTGTGCAAAGCTAACAAGTAATGCTTTAATTAACCATAACTAGTAACTTTACCTAAAAACTGAAAGGAGAAAATACAGGATCAATAAAAATCTTGAGAGGCTGATTTTTTTGGTGTTGAGTTAACCAGACACAAGAAGCGAGTTACGAAGACATTTTAATGTTAATTTAACAAACAATCTTATTTACAGAGGATGGGTGTGTAAGAGTTTATTAAACTGACTTGATTTTGGCTTTTTATTAAGATTTATTCCCTTCACCAAACTGGTCACTAAGGCATAAAGGCTGTGTGACGTTTCCTACATCGCTGCCACAAAGCTTGGGTTAGTAATCCATAAATATTCTATTTAAGAGTGTGGAATGGTCCCTTGTGGGACAGATCCTCCCCTAACACATGATAAAAGGTAGTTTGTGGGTAGCTGAATGTCATAAACTGTCTCGCCTGATCCTGATCCACAGGACAACCTGCTCTGCATAGTTTAAGTCTGTTCCTGCTCTAACAGCTGATTTAAAGGAATAGTTCTGATTTCCAACAAGAGCCAAGGATCCACATCCACCCAACATTCCTGTTATAAAATATACAAAAAAATAACATAGTTCTACCACAATGTTTCACTGCCACTGTATCAGATAGAGCCAAAGTTAAACAACAGACGGCTACGAAACAGAGATCAGGATTTAAGTGCAGATACAAACCATTTAACATGCAGGGATCGGGACCTGGATTCATAATTTATAAGTTTGTTTGTTGCTAAACCACTGGCAACAAAGGTGTGTACACAGATAAGTGAAAATGTCTAAATTATCCCCAATTAGCCATTTTGCCTCCTCGGTGTCATGGGACTTGTTAATGTTACAAAGTCTAAGGAGTGAATGTGAAGCAGTTGTGTTAAATTAAAACCTCGCACTCTTCCATTCTGGTCACTGGGAGTTCAACATCACACCTCATGGTGATCTGAAAAAAAGAACGGTTACTCTACATAAGGAATATACATAATACATAAGGTTATGAAGTTCACCATGAAACTGAACTGCAGCCTGGTGACCAAGAGTGATTTAGCAGGACAGGTTCCACTCACAACAGGCCTCGCCATGATCAACAAAAGAAGGTGAGGACTCAACATCATATCCAGAGGTTTTGTTTTTAAAAATAGACGTATGAATGCTGGCAGTATTGCTGCAGAAGTTGAAGGGGTGGGGATCAGCAGGTCAGGACTCAGATCATACGTCGCCGTGAATCAAATAGGTCTGTATGGGAATATTCACCACCATAACATGTTTTCGCCATTTGTGGATAATGGCTCCTTACTGTGGTTCCCTGACGTCCCACAGCTTTACAAATGGCTTTATAACACTTTCCAGGCTGATAAAACTTGGTTACTTTGTTTCTCATTTATTTGTGTTTTTTTTTTTAAAAAATCATAGCATGATGCCTGGTATTTTAAGGATCTTTTCAGTCTACTTCACTTGGGGTGTGGCAATAATCAGGCTCTAGTTGAGCTAGAGGAGTTTGCATGTTCTCCCTGTGCATGTGTGGGTTCTCTCCGGGTACTCCGGCTTCCTCCCGCAGTCCAAAAACATGACTGTTAGGTTAATTGGCCTCTCTAAAATCCTTAGGTGTGAGTGTGTGCGTGAATGGTTGTTTGTCCTGTTTGTCTCTGTGTTGCCCTGTGACTGGTGACCTGTCCAGGGTGTACCCCGCCTGTCGCCCATTGACAGCTGGAGATGGGCACCAGCACCCTCGCGACCCCAACAGGGATAAGCGTGTTAGATACTGTTTTTATTACGGCAGCAGGGTGATTCACACCCAAACCAGTTTTTTTTTTCAATCCCTACAGTATTTTACATATTGAACCAAAGCAAACCAGAAATATCTGAAATGCATGTTTTTCAACTGCCTTTTGTGTTAAATGCATATAATAATGTGGTGGCATCAGGATTAAATTCAAATGTCAAGGTATCTCCACAGCAAACAAATCAAGAAAAATAATTCCCAATGATCATTCACCAATTAAAAAAAAAACCTGACAGATCAGTTGAGAATTAAACTAATGAGTCACAGCCCTCATGAACACCCATGTGTCTCGTCAGATTTCCATGTCGAGAAAAGGCTTTGCTGCAAACACTACAAACAAATGGCTTCTCTCCTGAATGGACTCTCATGTGATTTTCAAGATGAAGCCTTTTATTAAATCTGCTCTGACAAACTTCACAACTAAACGGCCTCTCCTCTGTGTGGAGTCTGACGTGCCGCATTAACTGTGTTTCCTTCACAAAACGTTTATTACAACCACTACAGCTAAATAGTGCGGTGTGAACCTCCACATGGCTTTTCAGACTCTGTTGTCGTGTAAACCGTTTACCGCAAACGCTACAAATAAACATTTTCTCTCCCGTGTGGACCCGCATGTGTCCACTCAGAGTCTCTTGTTTTAAGAATCCTTTACTACAAATACAACATACAAACGTGTTTTCTCCTGTGTGAACACGCATGTGTCTCTCAAGAGACTCTTGTTTTAAAAATCTTTTCGTACAAGCGCTACAACTAAATGACTTCTCCTCTATGTGAACACGCATGTGTTTCTTTAACTGAATTTGTTTAGAAAATCCCTGACTGCAAACACTACAAATAAACTGTTTCTCCCTTGTATGAACATGCATGTGTCTCTTTAGATGATGCTGCAGGGAAAACTGTTTACTGCAAACATGACACACAAATGGTTTCTCTGTGGTGTGGATCCTCATGTGCCTTGTTAGAGTTCCCTTTGTTTTGAATCTTGTGCCACAAACATGACAGAAAAAAGGTTTTTCTCCTGAATGAACTTTCAAATGCATTTTAAGAATTGCCTTTGCATGAAACGTTTTACCACATTCGTCACAGGCAAACGGTCTCTCTCCAGTATGGAGTCTCATGTGTGTCTGAAGAGAACGCTTCTCTTCAAATCCTTTCCCACAAAAACCACAGCTATGCTGTCTCAGTCCAGTGTGGGTCATCATGTGTAATTTAAAAGCAGCATAATTTTTTAATCTTTTGCCACAAACATTGCAACCAAATTGTCTCTTTCCTGAATCGACTCCAATCTGAATTGTCTTAATTTGTTGAAAAGAGCATACTGCATCTGAGCTCCTGTTTGTTTCTGGACTCCTAAAGTCTTCTTCATCATGTTCTGTTTCAATTGGTTTGGCTGAGCTGCTGGTTGGAGCTTCTACAGCTCCTTCCTCTTCAGTCTTGAGGTGATTAAGCTCTGATAACTGAGGTTTCTCTTCATCTTCTCTCTTCACAGCAAGCTGCTCTTCCTCCAGACTGATACACAGTTCGTCCTCTTCCTCCTTTATGTGGGGGTACTCTGGGTCCTGCTGGTCCAAAACAGGGCTCCAGTCATGGGGAACCTCTTTAATCACCAACATCTGATGAACTGGGAACAAAACAAAGGGAAATTTATGAATTAAAAAACGGAAATAGAATTATATGCATGGTGTAGCGACTATCAACCACCTTTTTGTCACTTCTGGGTGCGGGGAATCTGGAATTTAACGTGCTTACAAAATGACGTTGAAACCAGGAGATAAGGTATGGGCGTTCCCATTTATTGAAGTAAGTTTGTATATGAACAAACTATCCAAACAATACGAGTGGCGGTCTTTACAAGTGAGATGGACAGGTAATTATGGAGAGTGTGGATATAACAGAATTTAACCAGTGGCCGTAGGCTATTGTGTGCCAAAGAAAGCGGTAAAAACCGTATGACCTCCCGTCACCCAAATCCTTTCTGCCCTCTCACGTCGCACCTATAAAGCCTTCCCCTCCACACCGCCACCAGTGGTAGAGCAGAATATAGGTCAGTGTGTCAACCTAAACAAAACACCGCCACCCAAAACAAATAAAACAGAAACAAACCATACCTAAACACCAACAACTATAAATGGCTCCTACACATGGACAAAAACAGCGAATTTTTCACTAAAAATTAAAAATAAAGAAAAAATAAATTATTTAAAACTAAACATGTTTTGCTGGCAAACATTTTGGAAAAACACAATTTTCATTACCATAAATATACAATAGTTTGTGCCATCTGAAAATATCCAGATTCTGAAAGCTGAGGGTTTGCCCCTCTCCCTCAATGTATCAAGTTTTTACTTTGTATGGGTTATTATTAACCTGACAACAGCCAGATGCATGTCTCGCTCCGCCTAGCTCCACTCACATACATCTGGGACACCGCCATAGGAATTGCCTTTACTGAAGGCTGGGCCTTATCAAAACTCCTTGCATATGATTGGATAAGCCACTTGTCTGTCATCTTTATTGACGTGCTATTTCAACCACTCACACCGAAGCTAACCCGTGACGCTGTGAGAGCGACACAGAAAAAAAAAAACGTTTTTTTTTTTAAGTGTTTGCGGCTCTAGTGTCACGCGTTTTATTGACAGTGAGCTAACAGGAAGAGGGGGGAAGACAGGCGGCAAAGCGCCGCGGGTCGGAGTCGATCCCGGGCCGACCGCCTTGAGGACTAAAGGCCTCCTAATATGGTTCGCGCCAACCGAAAACAAAACTTGCCAAATCCGGTCGGGAGAAGGGCGAAAACATTGTTTCCACCAACAAAAGCCTTCAGAGCCGTTCTCTGATGTTCTTTTAATGAAACAATATTAGGTAGATTGGACAACACGGAAGAAATAGCAGCATCAATGTTAACGCTTGCTTCCTCGACGAGCCGCCATTGCTATCAAAACAGTCTCACGTCATGGTCGCGTCTCCACTACGTCACATCTATGAAACTCCAGCCCTGCGTCCTGATTGGCCAGACCATAAAATTGGTTGGAGAAATCACTCTCTACCGGCGGTGTCCCAGATGTATGTGAGTGGAGCTAGGCGGAGCGATATGCATCTGGCTGTTGTCAGGTTAGGTTATTATAGGTGTGTGCCAAGAAAGAGATTTATTATACATGCATTTGTAGTTTTTACCTGTAAATATGCACACTGCAGACTCAAACACATTTTATAGGCCCCAAGTTAAAGGCAGACATGTGATGTTAATTTTCCCAACTCATCTATTCTTCTGTCTCTGATTTTAACCTTGTTGATTTGATAGGATTGTGTCTTGCTGAACTTAAGTTCAGTTTATTTTGTTTATTCTTGGGGCATCTGGTTTACATGCTAAGACTATGGTGGACACGCCTATAGGAGCGTTGAGAGGTTCTGCGGCGTGTTTTGACATTTCAAGCGACCGAACGTCCAAAGCAGCAGACATCTGGAGTTTTGCAGCTGGACACAGAGCGTCAACAAATCAGAGAGACAGCTATGTGATGTAGTGGCACATTTTCTGACGGGATGGAAGGACCATGAAAATTCGGGAAGTCGACAATAGATGTGCCCATCCTATTAACTATGATCAGTCGAGTTATCACTACAGAGACAGTAAAAGATCTTGCCTGGATAAGGATTAGCAAGGACGTTGGGATCTCAAGTAATTTATTAAAACTTTACCACAGTAAATATTTTCCCGCGTTTGAGGTATAGAACAGGGTAGCTCCTCCCAACGTACGTCAGACCAGTCTGTCCACACTTTGCGCAGAGCGTCACAAGTTGAGGCTTTAGAGGCATTTTTGATGCTTGTGTTAGAACCACCTGGACTTTAACCCACTCAAGATAGTGGATATAACGGTGGCCTTCCAGAGAACACCCCTACACTGTCTCGTCTCCCCAACAACACTGTATCTGCTGTGGATCACTTCTGATTCCTCGGAACCACCCTCTCAGCATCTGAGATTGTCCTCACACACAGCCACTGTTGGGAAGAAGGCCCAGCAGAGTCTGTACTTCCTGCTGCAACTCAAGAAGTACAACCTTCAACCGGAGCTGCAGGTCATCTTCTACACTGCCATCCTTTGGTCAGCCCTGTGTTTATCCCCCACTGTGTGGTTCCACAAATCAGAACAAGTCCAAACTGCAAGGAACAATTAGGTCGTCAGAAAAGATCATCAGCGCTGATCTTCCATCCATCCAGAACATGTACAGGTCTAGGGTCAGGAAAAGGTCAGCTAAAATATCTGCGGACCCCACACATCCTGGACACAAATTGTGAGAACCTTTACCTTTGGTTCGGCGCTACAGAACACCAATTACAAAAAAAAGCCGCCACAGAGGCAGTTTCATCCCCTACTCTGTCTTTCTCATGAAAAACTTATAAGAACAATATGCGATATTTCACTACTAGGTGGAGCTTGAGCACTGTCTGTAGACCAAAACAAGATGTGTATCAAGCCACGCCTTTAACTAACTCGCTCCAGCACTCTGCACCCATTCCCCCTTCTCGTATGAGCCCATTTGTAAAGGATAAATACACAACAGAACAGCATCACCTTTCAGAGGAACATGTCTAGTGAAGAAGTAAGTAGAGTGGGTAAGCCCTGAGTGGCAGCTGTTCACGTGCACGTGCAGCCGGCCCGGGTATGTAAACAAGGGATTGGAGAACAACACAAAGAGAGTGTGTGACATTTAACGTTAGTCCATCTAAAAATATACCTTTATAACTTCACCAAACTGTTTTTAGTTTTTTTCTATGTAAAATAATGAAATTTCACTTATTGCCATTTTCACATTTCCTCAGCATGTTGTATAACAGTTCAGCATTTATTTGAATTTAGTTGTCATTTTGAATGGAGTATTTTCTTTTTATTGACACTGAACTGACTGTGGTCACTTCTGTGTCACCTCCATCATGCGCCGTCAACTCCGTCAGATGGAACTTTTGTTGTTTTCTTCTTGAAAGCATTTGTTGGTAAAACTGTGGAATTTCAATTTGGTGCTTATGTTCTTTCACTTATAAATTCCACTGTTTATTGTGGTGATTAAATGGAAAATTGGTTATTTTGTTGCAACTGAACAGGAATAATAAAATACAGACTGAATACATTTTATGATTGATTTAAAACATGTACATGATTAAAAGAACTAAGAAACCACAGAGAGTAAAAATATCAGTTGCAGATTCATTCAAAATTAATTAAATATTAATTTATTTTTGCCTGATGCTATTGACAAAGTCCTAGTTCAGGTTCAGTAAAAATTTAATTTTCAAAATAAATTTGCAACAGGGAGCCTGTACCTGTTTATCATATCGGAAAACACAAGCTTCAGAAATAATTACATTATTTTGGGGCAAAACTTGGACCCATTTTGTCCCTTATCTCAAGAATCTCTGTATACTGACTTCTCCAAAGGAACCCTGACTGAGGTGAGAAGACAACAGCACAAAGATGGGAATAAAATCAGTTTTAGAAAACCTCCCAAAAACAAAACATCTAAATCAGAACACCAACAATATCATGGCGCAAATACAAACCAAACAGCAAATTAGAATATAGTTAAACGCAGAGAAACGATTTGAGCACCAGCTTGATAAGTTAATAGCCTAAATAATATCAAGCCAAGCTATGGCTGGTTATGGAAATCCCTACTTTTTAGGTTTAACGTAAATATTTTATATTGTGAAAATCTGACTGCAAACAATCAGATCGGATCTCATCAGAGAACATAATAAAGGTTTAACATTAAATTCAAACCCCAAGTTGTTTATCTTTTCAGGATATTTATAGAACCCATGAGTGGATTTGGTTGCATCTATAAATTTCTAACACAAATTTTCAAGGTTTTCTAAATGCCTTCCAGGCCTGAGCTTACTTTCTTTGATGCTTGGTGGAGACCTAAATTACAGGTTAGCTTCTGTTTTAGACTGAGCCTTCTCAAAACCAGCCAACCTGATCAACCAAATAAGATACCCATCATTTTTTGTTCTACATTTATGCTTGTAAGTCTATTTATAAAACATTATTAAACCAGGTTGACAGATTAGGTTTGAGTGTTTTGAATACAGGGACTTTGAGTTAACTTCTGTATCTTCAATGGCCCAATTTTTTTTCCATTTTTGGTTTGTTGGGATTTGATGAACAACTGCTGAGGAATCAGACATTCATAGAGACTTTTAGGTGCAGTGCAGAGAATGCTGCAAACGTTTGACTGATAAACAACAATCTGTCACTCTCCATGTCATTCTCCAAGTTATTAGATGACAAAAATGTTTAATGATTCACCTTATCAGTTCATGTCAACATATAAGGGAGCAAAATTTTGCTGCTGGGAAACCTCACTTATATTTTAGCTAACACCTAATGACCGTCTTTCCTCACATAATTTATCCTGCATTCAATAGTTTAAATCCCTGGCTAGCGAGAAGTGGTCCAACTTGGGTGCTTGTCAGCTCATATATTAATTCTCAAATTGTGTTAATTACCGTAATTTTGTTTTTTGAGTTGCGCTTTTATAAATTTTTCTGTGGATTATTATTAGTTTTTTGGGGTTTTTTTGTATTCTACCCTCCATTTTTTAAACTGAACAGCCAGAATTAAGCTTCATTTTTGTTTTGAAACTGGACTGACTATATTTTAGCTTGTGGACCATGTTAGGGACCTTTTACAGGACATCTGACCCCCGCAGGTTGTACTCTGCCTCTGCTGCAATGATGGCTGGAATGTTTACACAATTATAACTTTCACTGTGGAGTTTTAGATAACTTTCAGTTATTTCAAATTCAGTCAAACCAATGTGTGTCACTTACTGAGATCTTTCCTGTCTTGTTTCTGCTGCAGTTCTGATGTTGATGCTGAAGGTAGGAAAGGTGCCAAACTGAGTCCTCCAGGCTCCTCTGCTTCAATCTTCATCGTCTCAGACATCCCACCTGGGATTCTCCTTTTCACAGCCCTGGTTTGAAACCTTCACATGTTCTGGTAGGAGAAGGGTTCAGCCATATAGGCCTAACCAGTGTTCTTTTCTTCTTCTGCCTGAAACTGTAAATAGACAAAAACTAGCATCTAAACAGAGGCAGAGCAGAAGCTAGAATCTGACACTTGGGCTTCTGTAAATGTCCCGTCTCTCGGCCCTAAGATGGGCAACAAGGTTGGAGGAGGAGGCGTCCACAGACGGCGAGGTTTTCCCCGCACAGCTTCACAAATAAAATCTGTAGCGCTAAAGTCGGCAACACTGATTACTTCCCTGCTGTTATCTGCTTAGACTTTCAGTCCATGAACTTGGCTAATGAAGGCAAATTATATTCTGCAGTGCAAAACCTCCGACTAGAAATAACCAAAACGGTTCAATACAAAGAAATTAAAATGATTTCCTGACAAAGCTTGTTGGAAGCAACCAGAGAAATTAATTAGACAATAATTTTGCACAAACTCTAAGACGTTTTCTCGGGATTTAGCCTATCAAGCTAACGTTGCCATTTCCGGTTCCTTCCTCCTCCCTGACCAATCAGTGACAGGCACAAACGCTGATGTGAAGAACGATTTCCGCTGTCAACATTAGTTTTTCCAAAATATAACATATCTGGAAATCAGGCCATTACCATTAAATCGCTACATTATGAAATATTTAGTTTTTTAACTCACTATAATTACTATTTAACTCTCAAAGCACATAGATACAGTTCAGGTTATCAAATTTACAAAAAAAAAAAAATTAAATCTCAGCTTTACAGGAATCAGAGTAATCAGTATTTTATTGTCGCCGCGTCAGACATTTTTATTTACTTTTTGGAACAAGAAGTTACTAAATCAAACAACTAAAGGATGAAACAGATACAAAGATGTCCACTCTTCCCCTACTAAATTAATAAAACTCATGTCAGCAAGCAGTGATGCTCAAAATCTCCACTCGCTTATTGGAAGTGTAAAAAACATGAAAGGTCTCCTTTCATGTTTTTTACTTGCAGATACTCCTATTACAGAAGAGATACCATCTATTTTTTATTCAGAATTACATTCTTTTCAACCCCAAAATGAATGTTAGGATTGCTAAAATTGGTTCATAAATAATATTTAAATTTTTTCCATGTCAGACCAGCAGTTATACTCCACTAATCAATAGTTTGGACTCATCTTCTCATTCAATGGCTAGTCTTTATTTTTATTTCAACTCTGGGAACTCTTTCAAGACAGTTGGAAAACCATTTAAGCTGACTAGCCTCGTGAAGCTCATCGACAAAAGGTCCAGAGTGACCAAAGCAACAATCAAAAACAAAGGAGGGCTACTTTGAAAAAGCTAAAAAAAAATAACCACGATGTTTTGAGTTATTTCACGATTTTGTGTTTAATATATAATTCTACATACTCTAGAGTCATAGTGTTGATGTCTTCATAATGTAACTGCAATGTAGAAAGTTGTAGAAATAAGGAAAAGCCATTGAATGACAGCAGGGAGTCCAAACGCTTGACTGTTATTGTATGTAGGAAACAAAAACAAAAACAAAAAAGTAGCTGTAGCTACTAACATAGCTCACCACCGTCAGGGTGTGAGTGTGTGTGAATGACTAACTGTAGTGTGAAACGCTTTGGAGGTCGTCAGACTAGTTAAAGTACTATACAAACCATTTATCAATGTTTCTTTTATTTATTTTTTTACTATCTCTCTCCATCTTTCAGTCTTTAAACTACTGAATTGCTGCGTGTCAGGGGCAAGGATGAAGCGCTTGGGTTGATTTGTACACTTGTACCAGGAATAGGAGAATTACTCCCGCCACTTAGGGGAGAATAAGTGCTACCATCATCACAAAAATCAGCATGCTTTAAAAATATAGACATTCTTGCTTGCTTAGCACTCCTTTTCCTGATCTCTCTTACATATTTTCAATTACTACAAGCCGTGATCTTCCTGGGAGGGGCGGTCGGTGTCATTGGCAGGGCGACCCCTTGAATAATGGTAGGGGGTATGCTGATCTCTACTTATCGCAAACTTTACAAAGAGATTAAGATACATTCCCTGGAGAGCAGTCAAATACATAAACATAACAATAAACAAGTAAAACAATGCACAACAAGATCAAAAACAAGGAACCACAGTTTTAAATAAGGTCATGTACTCTGTCCACCAACTAAGCGTACTTTAATACGAGAAAAAAAAATAGATCATCACACTTCTTTTTAGGTCCATAAAAATGTCACTTTCACATGTCATGTCAAACATTCTAATAAAGTTGGAGCAGAACACCCTACAAAGGCTTTATACTTGTGAGATCCCGGGCGGCCACCTGCAGATAATAGTTTTCTTCATTAGCTCTATGGTCCTACAAGGTAATTTGAATTAGTTTTGCAGAAAAGGGCGCTTCGTACATTTCAGGTGCTTGTCCCTATGTACTGTTAGTAAAACTTTGACATATGTATATATTATGTAACCAAGAAGCTTGGATAAATCTGATGCCTACTTTGGAATTTTGTTGGCGGGGTTTATATTTTCTTTGTATAAAAGTCCTTTCCCAGAAATTAATGGTTTATCTCCTGAATGAACACACGTGTCTCTTTAGAGATTCTTGTTTTGAAAATGCCTTAGCACAGACACTACAAACAAATGGTTTCTCTCCTGTGTGAACACGCATGTGACTCTTCAGATGAATGTGCTGTGAAAATCCTTTGGTACAAAGAGCACAAACGAATGGTTTCTCACCAGTGTGAATGCACATGTGTCTCTTTAAAGTCTCTTTCTGTGAAAATCCTTTGCTACAAACACTACAAATAAATGGTTTCTCTCCTGTGTGAACACACATGTGTCTCTTCAAAGTCTCTTTTTGTGAAAACCCTTTAGTACACACACTACAAATAAATGGCTTCTCCCCTGTGTGAATGCGCATGTGAATCTTGAGATGAATTTGTTGTGAAAACCCTTTAGTACAAATACTACAAAGGAACAGCTTCTCCCCTGTGTGAACACACATGTGACTCTTTAGGTGAACTTGAAGTGAAAATCCTTTGCTGCACACGCTACACACAAATGGCCTCTCTGTAGTGTGGATCCTCATGTGATTTTTAAGAGTTCCCTTAATTTTAAATCTTGTACCACAAATGTCACATGAAAAAGGTTTTTCTCCCGAATGAACCTTCTGATGGGTTTTAAGATTTGACTTTGCATGGAACCTTTTATCACATTTATCACAGGCAAAGGGTCTCTCTCCAGTGTGGAGTCTCATGTGTGTCTGAAGAGCACTCTTTTCCTTAAATCCTTTACCACAAACGTCACAGCTATGCTCTCTATTCCCAGTGTGAATCATCATGTGTAATTTAAGATTAGTCTTACGTTTAAATCTTTTGCCACAAACATTGCAACAAAATGGCCTTTCTCCGGTAAAAGCCATGAGTTTAGACCTTTTGCCTCCTAGGTTAAGTGTCACCGTACTTTGTTGAAAAGAACATACTGGATTTGGGCTCCCGTCTGTTTCTGGTCTTTCATCGTCCTCTCTATCTGATTCCGTTTCCATCTGTTCAGCTGAGCTGCTAGTTGGATCTTCTGTCTCTGTGTTGTCTTCAGCCTTGAGATGATGGAACTCTGATAACTGTGGCGTCTCTTCATCTTCAGTCTTTGCAGCGAGCTGCTCTTCATCCTTACTGATCCACAGTTCCTCCTCCTCCGCCTTTATGTGGGGAAGCTCTGGGTCATGCTGGTACCAAATGGGGCTACAGTCAAAGGGAACCTCTTCTTTAATCACCAAAACCCGACGTACTGAAAACATTGGAAAACACATGGACATCAATAATAGTTTGCACAAAAATAAATAATTGCTTTCATTGAAATGTAAGAAAAAAAACAATCACATGTTAATAATAGTAGGTATTCATTGTTTTAGTTTGTCTTTAAAAGGAGGAAATATTGGTGCTTTACCATAAAGATTTTAAACCTCTTCTTTTCTCACCTTTCTTCTTTATCAACAGCAGACAGAAGAGGTAATTAGGCAGTTTGTGAATATGAGTGGGGAGTTGCTTTCTGGAGATGGAAATCACCCGGTGCACCTTTCTGCTATGTTACTGAATATCTCACTGTTTGGAGAGGAGAGATCAGGATGCAGGTAGTTCTTTTGTCATGTTGGAAGAACTTCTAACACTGCCTTAATATTATGCTTTATCCTGTACTTTATAGACTTTTTTCTCTTTATATGCTGTTGTGATTTTTAATAATAACAATAAACTTTATTCATCATTGCACCTTTTGTACATTCCAATGAAAATTTGTCCTCTGCATTTAACCCCTCCCATCGGGAGCAATGGGCTGCTGCTGAGCGGTGCCTGGGGAATCTTGCATGACAGTTTTCACAGTTTTTCAGTCCTAAACTAATTGTTTTGTAAAGCTCTCAGACTTTTGACAAGTAACTTCTAAGCTATAAATTCAAATAACTAAATAATTTAACTAAGAAACAAAAACTGAGAAAACTACTGTTGTGTTTTTTCCGGACGTATTTTATGATCTCATAACAGCTTGAGTCACATTGGGTGGGGCAGCGTTGTCATTCCCTCCCGTACCACCCAGCTGTAATAAACACCAATCTTATTTCTGTATATCCCAGATAATGCGCTCCAGTTAAGCTTTTCTGACTCTTTACCCACTAAACATTACACGTATGATGGACGTACAGATCATGTCTATATTGTGTCAGTTGGTCGATGACTAATTATGGATGTCTGGACGACAAGCAAGCGAGGTCAATGTTTGAACATCAAACTTGTTAGTTTTTTGGCCGTCATAAAGACGTCAATTTGAATATAAACAAAACAAAATAGAAAAAAAAAAGGTTTCTATTTTACAGAAGTTACGCACTCACACACTTAGGTGGCAGCATGTACCTGTAAAGTGTTTTGCCTCCCGCCTCTAACAAAACAAATACAAAGCCCAGCAGTATGCTTCAATGCAACTCTGATTGGCTGAGATACCACGTAATCATAACCCAGCCAATCCAAGGCACTCTTGCTGAGCAGCGGGCCGTTTTCAGAAAACAACCGCTTCAATCACCGTGCATTCATTTTCTCCTGGAGCTTGATCGGCTGCACTCAGCACACTGGTATCCACTCAACACTTTTTTGACATGTAAACCATGTCAAAGTCTAAATCGTAATTTTGGCCACAGGAGGGCAGAGGAGGATATTTTATTCTTCAATAAAACCGTGAAGCTGCTTTGCTCAGGTGCAGGAAAAATGCCAGAAGTGACTTATTTTCTCATGCAACATCTTTGATCTCCACCCTGTTGGGTGCTCATGGTTAGCAGGAAGAGAGGAACAATTTGAGTTAAAGCTTAAATATGTACTCTTTTGGGCTAAACTGCTCCTGCACAGGTATTTACTGTTAATGCAGTTAATTTCTATTTATAAGGGCCGATTGAGGTTGTTGCACATTATCATCAGTGAAATACATACATGCCAGTTGTCTCGGATGTTACAAGTTATCTGCAGGACTGCTATTAAACCTGTCAGTGAATGATAGTTCTTATTAGAACTGGATGATATGGTCTAATATAAATATCATGATACAGTTTGGATTTATCGCAATCCACATTACACATTGCTTAAACACCGAGGACCGAGTGGAGCACCAGCTTGTCATAGGGTGACCAGACTGTCCGGGAATGTCCGGCAATTTTCGCTGTTGTCCCGCTGTCCTGCGAACTGAAACGATGTCCCGCATTTGACTGGCTCAGATTAGGAAAAATCAAAAACTTATTCCACATCTGCTTTTCTGAAAGAAAGAACGCAGAGTCATCGTCAGTGAGAGCTGCGTCAGCTGTCAATCAATATGCAGCAGCGGTCCATATCCTGAGCAGCTGGGCGCCAGGACGCTAGTGAAATAAAATGACAAGGATTTTGATGCATACAGATTATTAAGGAAACTACATCAAAGAAAAATGCAGCTACAACAGACTGAAGAACGGTTTCTAACTTGGTGAGGCCAGAGAAAGTGATTCTCATAGAACTTTTTATGCAGTTTACCAAAGTTAATTTGTCAAATTTACACGGAAGGGAGCTTGATGTGAAGCAACACTGTAGAAGAGAATCGCAGAATAAACACATCTGAAAGCCTCCTGTCGATCTACGGACTCATCTTAATTTAACAGACAAGCTACAGCAGCCAAGATTAACTTAAATATTTAACTTTACGCAAAAGCTTTTCTAACAAGCTTCACAAAGTGTTAATCTTTAAAAGCTATTTAAGTTTTTTCTGATAAACTTAGAATTTTATTACACTTTCAAAAAGTTTAACATCCCATCCATCCATTGATTTTCTATACCCACCTTTCTGTGCAGGTGTTACGTCGTGCCATATCTGATGGAAAAATGCGGCTCAATGTAACACAGGGTCGTTGGGGGGGGCTGCTGACTATCACCAGCGGTTAATGAGCAAGAGGCAGGGACACATCCTGGACACGTAATTCCAGTTAAATCTTTTTTTTACAGTTCTATTAAACTTCAAAAAAGTTTAAATATGCCTTTTATAAACTAGTGAATCATGATAATTTGCTGTGCAATAACAGGCAAAACAGAGACTGATTATTGTAATGTGTGATTTGTGTTAAATTAAAATGGATGACGTCATCATAATGTTGGTTATGTTTTCTACATTGTCCCTCGCAAGCATCCTATTGTTCGACATTTGGTTATTTGAGATCTGGACAACCTAGCTTGTCATTCTATGATTTGTCACAGTTTTTAATCACATTTGTGGAAGGAGATTTGTGTCCACAGAGCACAGCAGCACTCCTTCGTAAGGATGAACTAATCATTGGCACAGTGTGTAATATAAATATACAGCCCAGTTTAAAACCTCCAGCCCAACGTAATTTGCTTGGTTCTACACAAACGTGTGTCACTTACTGAGATCTTTGTCATCTTGTTTCTGCTCCAGTTCTGATGTGGATGCCACAGGTCGGGGAGACACCAAGCTGAGTCCTCCGGGTTCCTCTGCTTCGACCTTCATCACCTCAGACATCCTCTGTACGCCTTGGATTCCCCTTTTCATAATCTTAGTTTGAAACCTTCACATGTTCCAGTAGATCAAGGTTACAGTCATATCACCTGTATCTTCTGTTTTTCTGCGCCCTGAAACAACAATCAGACACAAACCAACATCTGATCATATAAAGAGAGCTCTTGGTTTGTCTGATTCAACCTTCATAATTTCAGACAGCATCGCTCCACTTGAGATTCTCCATTTCACAACTCTGGTTTGCAACCTTCACGTGTTCTAGTAGGCTTTTTTTTTATGTCCAAATCATTTTTGTTGTGTGAAACTGGAATCAGATACAAATCAACATATAGTTAAAGTTTATCAACATGAAACGTAAACAGTAGCAGAGCTGCAGTGATGCTGCAGAGCAGAGAGTCTGATACCTTGGTCAGCAGCTCTGTGTCCTCTCTGTCTCTGTTCCCAGTCTCTCGGTCCTCAGCTGACAACAAGGTTAGAGGAGGTGTCCAGGGAGGATGGAGTCTGTCCCGCATAGTCTCACAAAGTCGGATTATGGACTCGTTTTATGAGACTAAACCATTAACTTTTAAAAGAGTCAACGCTGTAAACACCAATTAAATCCCTGCTGTTTGCCACCATGGAGCTAAGCAGCTAATAGTCCCGTTTGCTTTGCTACCAAATGCTAATTACATTATATACAGCAAACCTCTGCCGAAAATTATCTCAGCAGTTTAAAAGAAATCCGTAAAAGCTATATCTTCACAAAGACCATCGACTAAATAGTCTGAAGCAACAATCACAGACTTGTTTCGCACAAACTTTAAAACGATTTACTGTTCAGGCTAAGCTAGTCAAGCTAACGTGTTACATCCGGTTACGTCCTCCTGCTCAACGAATGGCAAATAAAGTTCCGATTCGGAATTTCCCAAAGCCTAAATGGAAAAAAAAAATATTCATTAATGTCCCTTTTGCTAGGTGTATGATAGAAAAGAAATCCATTAGAAATAACAGTTTGCTCTATAAATCAAATAGCTTTGGATAAAGGGCTTTTATTTTAGTCAGGTTTTATCATTTATATAAGTAAGTACACACACTTGTATAATAATAATAGAAACAGCAAAAATGTTATTTAGCATATACATGACAGATCATTTTAAGGGCCAGAAATAAACAGAAATAAACAAAATAATTAAAAGAACTGAAACGAAACAGCAAAGATTAACAGAAATCAGTCTCTCTGGTCTAACTTCACTAACTCTTGGGACCTTATTGTCCCATAAAAATAAAGATATTGCCTTGTCTAAACCATTGAAAAATGTTACAAGAACATTTAAGGGCATGCAAACTAAATAAATCTAGGTAGAATATTCATTTTAACTGTATTAACTGTACCACAGGGGCCAGCACTGTGCCCTGGGGGGCTCCAGTGCTGCTGACCAGTGTCAGAGATGGCGTGTTTCAGTCTGACATACTGTGGCCTGTCTGTGAGGTAGCTGGAGATCCATGCCACCAGGCAAGGGTCCACTCCCATGCTATTCAGTTTGTCTCTGAGCAGGGAGGGCTGGATGGTGTTGAATGCACTTGAGAAGTCCAGGAAGAGAATCCTTGCCGTGGCACTTCCCTGAAATCAGGGATTTCAGGGGAACCTGAATATGGTCTGAAATCATAGCAGCTAAATAGGAACAAGTTTTAATTTGTGACAAAAACATGTGAATTCTTCAATAGGTATGAACATTGTCTTTGTTGGTTGAACTGCGTAAGCGCCAAATATCCCCCAACCCTCATTATCTCATGCCTCAAGTTAGAGCCATTGCAGACTTGGTTAGTGCAACAATTTTAGAAGAAGAGCGCTCCATTGATGGGTTTAGAACTAGGTTGTAATCGGCGCCCAAAATACACGGAGCTTCAAAAGTTGCCAGCTTTAGAATCAAATAATTTAAAAATTGCAGATTGTCTAAATTTGGGCCATATAGGGACACAAGTACAATCCTATTTGTATTTATTACACAATCTAGCAAACCAAATCTGCCCGATCTGTCTGTTTCTATGAAATCTAACCTAAATCTGAGGTTATTAACAAGCAAGGCTACACCTCTAGCCTTGGATGTAAATGATGAATAAAAAACATGACCAATCCAGTCCCTACGTAATATTAAATGTTCAATGTCTGTGAGATATGTCTCTTGGCCAAAACCAATATCTGTGTTTTGTTGCTAGTACTTTTCTTTTAATGGGGGAGTTAACCCCTCACACATTTAACGAAATGCAGTTTAACAGTCCTGTCCATTTTAAATACTGTGAAAAAATAAAACTCTGATCATTATGTAACAACATAAGATGCAAATAACTTGAAGAAAATAAGATCTCCTGCTTTAACATATTTACAGCTTCCAACTCTTACAATATCAATCTTATTGAGAGAGAGTCTAATCCCCACAAAAAAAGAAACAATGAAGAAAACCTACTCTTTAAGCCCCTGGAAACAAAAAACACAGGATGGGCTAAACTCCATTCCTGTTCAGTTTTTGGTACCCTCAGTTGAGAACGATTTGAAAAATATGATAATGCTCCAGTAAAAAAAAAAAGAAGAAAAGAAAAAAAAAGAGCTATATTACATATATGTACAATTGACATTCCTTATAATTATAGCATTATGACAGTTAAGGAACGGTCTTTATAATTTTGCGCCATCTTGTAACAGTGGCTTACCATTTAAGGTCACAGCATGGACTTGCCTTGCATATAGAAAATCACATATCCCTCATCCCAACAGTGGACAGGAAGATGGTGATGAAAAGAGCTTAAATCAGGGGTCACCAACATGGCACCCGTGGGCACCAGGTAGCCCCCCAGGACCATATGTGGAGCCCTCAAGGCTTTTCAAAGAAACGGTACAACCCTGCAGTGAGCTGCTTTTAAATTGCTATTTTATTAAGTTGCTCTTCCTTTTTAGTCACACTTGTATTTACATATATTTTAAAATGACAAAAGCATTAAAAACATATTTATATTATGTAAAGTTAAGGTGAGCTTGGACTCTTGTAGTTCAAAGGTCAGTACAGGTAGACCTTCGTATGACACAGTACCAATGAAGTAGCTCTCAGTTTCAAAAAGGTTGTTGATCCCCGACTTAAATCCTGCTTTGTGCCGGATCCTCAGTTTAGCAGGGTAATGGATGGAATATTCAATATTTTTCTCCCCCAGTTTTTTCTTCACCTTGTTGAAAGCAATCATCTTGCGTTGTACCTCAATGGTGTAATCTGGGAAAAATGAGATCCAATGATTATCCAGATGAACAGCCCCCTTATCTCGTAAAAAATCCAAATGCCAACCACATCGTCACCTTCGGCCCTTTTTGGGGTGTTTACATTTTCAACATTTGATATTCTGCTCTGGTTTTCCAAGTCATCCTTTTCTGCTTTAGAAAGGCTATCTCCTTCTCCATTTTACCTATGAGGGCTTGTGCATCAGAGAGGTTATCTTTGTTAACTCCGATCCTAGCCTCCATTTCCTTCACCTGTTCTGCCAGCTTTGATAATGACTGTTCAATCTTTGTCAACGATTGTTGAATATCATCTGTCTTTCGGTTATGTGACCAGTAAGCTCTTCTTTCTAATCACGAATAGCATTCATCAAGGATTTCAATGTTGGCATATCTTGGTCAGTCGCCATGTTCCCCACAAGTCAGTACAATGCCTTGAGCAAGCGGAAAAAGAACTCCCCAGAAAAAAATGGGATTTCTGCTGCAATTGGTCAAGTCCGAGTAGAGAGTGAATGTCCACTGTTGATTTAAAGATACATTTTATATCTGGAGCAATGTGGTTGTTAATATAAAGTTATCACCGCTGAGGCCTCTCGCTAAGAGATACGCGACCGTCCACAGTGGCTGCATCACGTGAGCCACGAAACACAGATATGTTTACCAAAGCAGGTAAGCTTAAGTTTCGACTGCACTCTTTCTCTCCTGGTGGGAGTGTGAGTTTACCTGGGGGACTGAACTGAAAGCAGAGGAGCAATGACTTATCTTAGAAAAGACATTGAAGGCTTGGGCACACTTGGTAGTACTGCGAGCCATGCAGGCTCTCTGCGGATGTTTTCCCTTGATAGTTGAGCGCACTTATTTACTTAAGGGGCAGCCCCCTTTGCAGAATGGTAGGGAATTGTTATAGGAATTCTAAGCAAAGATAACTGAATTCCCATCTTTACTAAATGAAGAGACGGCCGCGATGACGTTCCAGCACTTTTATTGAGAAAACAGAGCAGAGATCACATAGATGGAAAGTAAATCGCACGCCATGGTCCCGCTGCGTTCTGCGTCTGCCCTGTCTCTGCCTGTCTTGCATTTTCGGCTCTCCCTAATACTGCACCGTGGCCTTGGCTTGAGACATAACAAAGACAGTCCATCCTAGACAATCACCATGCTGCACAGTATCTACGCAGCATTCAGCCTTGCACTCAACAACAGTGGATTACATACACAGACATCTTGTCTCTAGGCCTCCTCTGTCCGAGTGGTGTGAGGCCATAGTGACTTCATAATAATATTTCTTATAACATGAATACATTATAAAAAATTATGATCAAGTCTGGGTGTGTGGAAGGAAAATGGAGAGAAATGAGAGATGGATCAGGCCTTTTTCACGCCATTAACAAAGACATGATGGCAGTATTTCACACATAACAGCTGGGTGTCCTGGTTGATTAACTAAAGTGGATTAGCAAAAACATTTTCAGAAGCAATAAGTTAACTGAACAAAAAAGTTCATGCAAACCCCTCATGCTGTAAATATGTTTGAATTAAAGACACATGAAAACACAATAAAACAAATAACTGTCCAGAAGTGTCTTATACACAAAAACTTTTGTGATGAATCTCAAACACTTAAACCCTGAAATGAGCAGTTTCTATTGACTGTGAAATCTCCTTGTGTGTATCTTGAGATTATCCTTGCGTACAAAACTTGCACTACAAAAACTGCAGCTAAAAGGTTTTTCTCCTGAGTGGGTACACATGTGTGCTATAAGATGTGCCTTTTGCATATGTTTTTTTCCACATTCGTTACAGACCCATTTTCCTTTTCCACTGGATATCTTGTGTTCTCTTAAATGAGTTGACATGTGATACTTTAGACCTGATTTTCGATGAAACATTTTATCACACTTATCACAGAAAAAAGGTGTTTCCCCTGTGTGACGTCTAACGTGTCTTGTCAGAGTTGACTGCCGAGTAAAAGTGGCTCCACAATAACTGCAGACAATCGGTTTCATGCCTGTGTGAGTTAACATATGTGTGTCAAGATCACCACGAAGTCTGAAACATTTGTCACAAGTACTGCAGGCAAAAGGTTTCACTCCTTTATGAATTGTCATGTGGTTCTTAAGAGTGCCTTTGAGGGCAAATTTTTTACCACATTCCTGACACTGAAATGGTTTCTCTCCTGTGTGGTGAACCGTGTGTAATTCAAGACCGTGCTTGTACCTAAATGTTTTACCACATTCACCACAAGTAAATGGTTTTTCTCCAGTGTGGATTCTCATGTGTTGTTTAAGAACATATGGTAGCCTGAATTCTTTGCCACAATCACAACAAGCAAATGGTTTTTCTCCAGTGTGGATAGTTATATGTGATCTAAGATGATAATGATTCTTAAAAGTTTTACCACAGTCTTTACAAATACAATTTTCCTTCTTAGCTTTGCCTCCTGATTGCTTGTGATCTGTCTTTTCTCCTGAATGACATTTCAGATGTTTCAGGAATGATTTTTGGTACGTAAACTGTTTAAAACACTCTGGGCAGCTGAAGGGTTTCTGGACAGTTTTACCTCCCACACTGCTGTTTACCCCTGACTGAAGTGTCCTGGTTTCATCACTCGCTTCAGTTTCAGATGAAGAATCTGAAAACTTGTAATCATTATCATCATCATCATCATCATCCTCCAAGCTGACTTCAGTCTCAGAAGAGTCTGAGGAATTTCTATCATTATTTGGCTGTATTCGTGTATTTGGATCTGGGTTACAGTCTGGTTTAGGTTCTCCACAGACCTTTTGACCATGTTCTGTTTTCACTGGTATAGCTGACTCTATGTTGTCTTCAGTTAACTGCTGATTCTCTTCATGCTCAATCTTCACAGCAGATTCCTCTCCTTCCTGGAGGATCCTCAGTTTCTCCTCTTCCTTCTTGATCTGGAGAAGCTCTGGGTTCTGCTGGTCCAAACTGGAGCTCCAAAGATCAGGAACCTTTTCTTTGCCCACCAACAGCTGCTGTTTACCTACAGGAGACACATGGATATCATGGTTAACCAGGAACTTTTATAATCACACAAATTAAATTTTGATCATTACACAAAGGTTTCTGTTGCAATGATAACTTTAGAAGTTCAGGTCTCCCTCTATGATTATAGCAACTATGAATGAGTGCATTTAAATACAGGGTTTCTCCCAGCGTATTTTAAGCCTGGTGGGTCACCAGGGTTTACTCCCCTCGCCAGGCTAAGCATCATCTGTTTATTTTAAATGTGTCAATGTTTGATAGCGACATAAAACAGTCAAAGTTCCCATCCAGAAGTGCCACCAAAGACCATAACTTCAATCTTTTTTTCATTAAACTTCATAAAATGTAAAGACATCCATGCTTTAAGGTCATGTAGGCACTCTAGCAGTGGATTAACAGAGTAACAGTCTGATTTTTGAGGGGGACATATACCTGGCTATCATCTGCATAGCAGTGGAAAGAAATACCCAAGAATGGATCCCAGTGGTAGTAGATACAAAGAAAATAAAAGAGGGCCAAGCACAGAGCCCTGTGGGACACCACATGACAGGAGCAGTGGGGGACACAGAAGGCCCGTTTACACTACACTTTTTTAACCGAGCCGAGACCAGTCCGAGCTCGGTAACCGAGATAACTCTTGTGTGTAAACGGTCAGCAGACTGAACCAGACCGCGCTAACCATAACCGGACCGCGCTAACTGCAGACCAGCTCTTGGGTAGGTCTCGGCCTGGTTCTATTTTATCCCGGTTTCTGATAACGAAGAGCGCATGAGCAGACTGTGTCATCTCCTTACAGTCAGCTGACTGTCAGCGGGTTTTCCGGCAGTTTGGCTGCACGTCCCGATTCACACTCCATTCAGACAAATTTCAGACATTCATAATAATACTAGCTTCCTTACCGTGCCACACGGTTTCCAGAGATGAATCTGCTTAGCAGCGCAATGAACCTCAGCGTCTGTCATTGTTTCCGGCGTCTGTAAATCCTTATTAGACGTTCGTTTGTCTCATCCACTTCCCAAAAAAGCCAACTTTCTCAAGTAAATTCACCAATGGTTGCCTTCTTCCCCTGACTCTCCGCAAACACCGAAATATCACAATATTAAGCATAACTTCCTGAATGTTACGGGCGCCGCGCTGTTTGTTTTGCTGCTCCGCCTTCAATCCCAGAGAGCGGTAGTACCGCAGATCGCCACTAGGGGGCGAGGAGCAACCAAGGAACCGAGATAAGCTTTGTGTGTAAACGGGTCGGCTTGTCTTGGATAACTGATCCAAGCTCGGACTGGTCTCGGCATGGCTCGGTTTTTAGGTGTAGTGTAAACGGGGCTAGAGTAATCAAGGCTGACACACAAAGTACGATGTGACAGGTAGGACATGAACCATTCCAGTGCTGTGCCTCTGATGCCCGCCCACTGCTCCAAACGAGCAATCAGGATTTTGTGGTCCACTGTATCAAATGCTGCAGTCAAATCTTAAAGTACCAGGACAACACAGTGAGCAGACTCAGTAGCTAATATCATTAAAAACTCTTAAAAGCTCTGATTCTGTGCTGTGTAATGTTTAAAACAGGATTGGAAGAGCTCAAGAATATTTTGTTCATTTAAAAAGTCCATGAGCTTGGAATACACAATCTTTTCTAAGATTTTAAAGAACAAAGGCAATTTAGAAATAGACCTGAAATTAGCCAAAACAGTAGGGTCAGGCCCAGGTTTTTTTTTTTAACAAAGGCTGCACAACTTCATGTTTAAAATTTACAGGGACCACTCCAGATGACAGACTGCTATTAATAACTGTGAGACAAGATGGCCCAACAGTGGGAAAGACCTCCTTAAAAAGGCGTGGCAGGACAATGTCATTTGGAGAATGCAAGGGCTTCAAATGATTCACAATCTCCTGCACAAAGGGCAAGGTCACAGGGTCAAACGTGTCCAGCACAGCAGAGCAAGGGTCAAACACTGAAGGATCAGAAGCAGGAGGTGAAATAAGTGCTGTGGTAGAAGAACCTTTATCAATAAAGCAGAGAAGAAAGTTCTCACACACAGCAAGAGAATCCCAGTCTGTAGCGGAGTCAGAGCAGAGCTGATAACTTTAAACAACACACAAGGCTTATCACAGTTTAACAGAACATCAGAATAAATAAACACATATATACACACAAGCGCACACACACATACATACATATATATGTCACAATGGACTGATGATAACAGCAGCAATACCTCAGTATTTGAAAGGACACTTGCAGTTTGTCCTTTCTCCGCTTTCACTCAGCTCTTTGACACTCGTGTCTGGCAGTGCGTGTTGTGACAATCAGCCAGGGATCTGATGTAGCTTTCTGCTGCCTGGTCTTTAATGGAGCCGCAATGTCTATGCCAGTTTGACAGGTGTCAAGAAACCATAGGTTGAGAGCCTCTGTACTCTCACACAGACTCAGGAATGATACAGTTCTAACAAAAAAACTGCAGAGAAGTGAGCAGCAGTGGAAGAGTTAATAATTAGACCTCTGCAAGCAGCAATGTGAGTTTTGACCATGTGACAGCAAACAGCAGCTTCAAACAGTACAGGCCTATGGTCCGAGAAGAATGCGTCACAGACCTCTAGGTTAAGAACAGGTAAACTATAGGATAAAACAAGATCCAGTGTGTAACCACATTCATGCGTAGGACCAAGGACAGACTGCACGAGATTAAAACAATCAATGATGTTTAAAAAGTATTGCGTCAAAGCGTTTTCAGGGCAAAAACACATGATTAATAGTTAGTAATAGGTCATCGGCAAAAAGTGGCAGTTTTTGTTCCCCTCCTACGTGGTATCTTCCCCAAATTATGTCAAATTACTAAATTTAGAACAGGCAGTGCGCCTGCATCACGGCCATCTTGTGGTCAGACATGCTGTGTAGAGTGGTGAAGCAGACAGCTGTGTCCCCAATATTGCATCAGCAAATATATTGGTAACAACTGTTATGCCATCACACCATGGCTAAATTGTGTGAATATTGAACACTATGTGTCTCTGCTCTGTCTTCTGTAACCCCAGTCGGTCGAGGCAGATGACCGTTCATACTGAGCTCGGTTCTGCCGGAGTTTTTTTTTTCCCGTTAATGGGTGGTTTTTCTTCCCACTGTCGCTTCATGCTTGCTCAGTATGAGGGATTGCAGCAAAGCCATGTACAATGCAGACGACTCTCCCTGTGGCTCTACGGTTCCCCAGGAGTGAATGCTGCTTGTCGGGACTTTGATGCAATCAACTGGTTTCCTTATATAGGACATTTTGACCAATCTGTATAATCTGACCCAATCTGTATAATATGATTGAACTTGATTTTGTAAAGTGCCTTGAGATGACATGTTTCATGATTTGGCGCTATATAAATAAAATTGAATTGAATTGAATTGAATTAAAATTGGGTTGTGAGAAAGGAAGTTTCAGGCTGGGACGGCCTCTCTTCACGGCAGGGTGCCTGCTGTAAACTCACACCACTCCCCCAGACAAAAGGTCAGAGCACTTCTGACCAGACCCTCAGACCACTTCCTGGAGCACTCCAGGACAAAGCTACTTCTTCTTCACCATTCCTCCCTCCCTGAGACAAAGGAGGAAAGAGGGGCTGGCTTAAGAACAGCTAGCACCATGCGGGTCTCAAAGCCACAAAAGCCCACAAGCTGCACAGAAACTTCAGTGAAATTCATCTGCCTGCTTCGATGGAGTGACAAGAGCGAAAGAGAGGAAATTCTCGTCCTCTGCGGAGCGGAGGACATGAAACCGGAGATTCATCACCCAGATCGAAGCTAAGTTGCAATCTGACTTCTGCGCAAACCAGCCGCGAAGTACAAAATGCCAAAACAGCTTTGTTTATTTTTGTCAGCTGTTGCAGGAAAGCAGACTCGAGACGACGGGGATCGGTCGCCTTCCCTCACCAGACAAGCTGAGAGATCAGAGACGCTGCAGGGCCTCGAAGCTGCCCCGACCACGCTGACGGTTAGCTCATAGCCGAAGAGCTGCTTGACCGCTGCTGCTAAGAACCAACGTTTTCACTGCACCGCTGCTTTTCCGTGGATGGCCATGAACCGATGAACCGAGCTCTCACGAGGCATCGACAGGTTCGGCAGAGAAACCAGAGGGAAAGGTTGTACGGTCATTTAGAAATGTTTTCTTGGAATTCATTTCTAAATGACATGGTGTTTGGAACAAAGAGCTAACGGAGGTAGCTCATTGCTAGCATTCATTGCCAATGTGATTCGAGTGTGTTTTTACGGGTATAACAAACGTTATCTCGACAAGGGTTTCATACATTGAAGGGATATTAATGTTTATGTTACCCGGCCAACTCATTATGACAAAAATAAAAGCCGAAGCTTTTAAAGTTAGCGCCAAAATCCGCTAGCCAAGATGCTATTTAGCTTCTGGTAGCTTCCGATTTCCGGTTATTCAACACAAGCCGCTTTATAGCATAAGGTTTGTTTGTTTCACTCCGCCATTGTTCGATAGTGCTTTGAGCCTTATTCCCGCATTAATATGGAATATTAATGTAGATTTAAAGGCGTTTTGGTTAACTTTAGGAGTAACCAATTTTAGCGACCGATCGCTGCAGTGACCCCTAGCTCCAGGAGGTAGAATCGCATTAATAAAATCTAGCGTCCCTAAAGTAAATGATTTTACTGAGCAGATCATTCTTTAAAATATTATTTCATCAAATAATGTTTTGTGTAACTCGGGATTTGCATTGTGAATGGGTTGAAACACCATACCCATTCACACCAATACCAAATGTTGTTCTGAATTAGTGAAGCTAATTTAAGCTCATTCCATGTTCTTTAAGGTGAGCTTTGGTTCTTTAACTCAAACAAAATGTTATTTCATCAAATAATGTTTTGTTTAACTCAAGATTCGCATTGTGAATGGATTGAAAACATGCCAAATGTTGTTGTAAATTAGTTAAGCTAATTTAACTCCATTCCATGCTCTTTGAATCAGATCTGTAGTGAACAGGATTCACTGAATTATTCTGATTATGATCAACCACTTTTGTTTTGTCTTTTGTTCTGTTTTTGCATGTAAATAGTTCCTTAGCTTAGTTTCTTTTTATCTTTATTTTGCTTAGTAGTTTAGTTAAGTTTCACTAGCCTAGTAGATAGGATTTGTTAATCGAAATATAGTGTTAATTCAGATAAACAGCATTATATAGCGATGTTCTTTGGATGTTCATTTTATTTCTGTTATTAAATTGTTGAACTTGAAGAGAAGTTGTCACTCCTTTATTCTATGTGTGTGCAGTTTGCTGTTAAAAGATCGCTAGTGCTTGAATCCATCCCTTTCAACCATTGCCCTTATATTAGCTTAAGAGCCGATTATCACCAGACAACACTTAACAGACAGAGAGTTATTTATTAAACCAGGCGCGGATTCAGGCGGGGGCGCGCGCACCCCCTTTTGGAGACCAAAACTATTTTTTTAAGAGCCCGAAATTTTAAACTTCATAGAATTATGATTAATGGCCAGTACCTGTCATTTAGAACGCACTGTGACCCCGGCGCGGCATAGCAATCACCGATACTGGGGGCGGCATTTAGTGCCCAAATATGGGCAGTAATGACGTCCTGACATCACATCCTGTGTTGTTTCTTAACAGAGAGGCACTGCGCTCATACAGCTGCGATAAACAACAATTATTTCGGATTTCCAGAGGACTTCACCGTTGAAATTTTCGAGAGCTATTGTTGAAGCAACAATGCCCACGTGCAGGGCAGTTTGATGTTGCAATACATTGGGTAAAAGTGGAAAAACATCACAAAAATAAGGAGACCGCTGCTGCAGCAGACAGATTCAACTCACATCGTTCCTTTTTGGTCTCCTTGCCTCAAACTGGTATGGCTGGATTTCGTCAAAAATCAGGTTGCTGTCAACAAAGTCTTCTATATATTCCAAATCGCTCTCAGATGATGATGATAAATCCATGGAACTCCCATCGCTGTCGCTAATTAATCCATCACTCTCTGCTGCACCGGTCGTGGCCATCTTGGATAATAGCGCGCAGTGACGAGCCTGTTCTTCTTCTGCTACTACTACTTCTTCTTCTCTTTTTTTAATAGTGGTTGGCAAACAACTTTTAGGTGCATTACCGCCACCTTCCAGATTGGAGTATGGATCAACCTTAATCTTATACTCTCCCCATAGAAAAAAAGGTATGATGATCGCTAGAAAATGTTGATAATGAGAAAACATGGGGTTCTCACAAGTTGTGTAAAGTTGTAAAGTAATGCAATTTCAGGAAAACTTTTTCCAGTAACGGGAAAGTTATGAAAATTAAATTTTTGTTGCAGTTTTTGAAAAGTAATGAAAAAAGAGTGTAAAGTTAAAAAAAATAGTGGAGATTGACACGCATACAATAGTTATTGTGTAGTGTGTATTGTCTGATCTAAACCTTTTAGTGCCACATGCGTTTTATTGTTAAAACTAAGAATGGTCTCCCTTATGAAAACATACTAGGCTTAAAACTATTGCCAAGCAACTTGCATATGATGAACGATGAGAGTGAGAAAGAGATCTTTACATCATATAAAGATGATCTACCATCAGGATCAACATTCAGGCAGGAAGTGAAGTTGTGGCACACAAAGTGGTCATCATCAGTGGAAAAACCCAGCTCTCTCCCTGAAATTCTAAGGATAACAAATATGAAGTGCTACCCAAACATTTCTATGATTCTTCACCTTCTGTCAGTTATACCTGTTACGAGTGCTTCTGTGGAACGTGCTAACTCAGGCCTTAAAGCAGTGAAAACTTTGCTGAGGTCAACAATGGGACAGGAAAGGTTTGTGGCTTTGCTACTTATGTATGTCCACAAGGACATTGTTGATGTCTAAATGAATGTCCTTGTGGACATTCATTTAGACATCAACAAAATCATAGACATATTTGCCCAGAAGCATCCCAGAAGGTTGACATTTGTAAACCCATTATCATCGTCATCATAAAGTTGAAGGTATTGTAGAAGAGAACAATATTCTTTGTCAAGGGTATTATAGGCTTATGACTTAACTTCACCATACATGTTCATTGGTTTAACTTACTTTAAAGTTTTTTTTCTCAACATGGTTTATCTTGTTAAAATATGTTAAAAAATCCTTTATCACTTGAACTATACCAAACTGTTCTTAAGTCCTTGGGTCTTTCTAAGTTTTTTTTTTTCTTAATATAGTTTATATGGTTAAAATATATTGTTAAAATACATGTATATTTTTAAAACTCTTTTGTCACTTGAACCATACCAAACTGTTCTTAAGTCCTTGGGTCTTTTTATTCCATTTTCTGTATAAATATCATTTCTGGAAATAAAGAAAATCTTTGTTTGATTAATTGTTGATAAGAATAATTTGTTCTTCAAACTACTTTTTAACCTTGTGCATGCTGTAAAAAGCACGAGATTTTAACTTAAAAACCCATTTTCAATTACAATAAGGTAATCATGCTAATGACGCCAACTCAGACCGGAGATACAAGAGCACACAAGGAGCTACACAAGGAGCTACACATCAGCTCCACGGCTCTGCTGATTGCCAAGGCCAAATGCTTGGGTTTTACTGTGTAGATAATGAATGTCCGGGATATGACTGTCTCTGTTGTTGTCTCATGACAAGGCCAATGGGGTATTACTAGAGACGCAAGAATGAAGGCTGGACAGAAACAGGGCTGGTGGGCTGGTGGCCGAACCGAGGGGTGTGATTACTTTCCATCTATGTGATCCCTGCTCTGTTTCTAAAAAAAGTGCTGGAACTTCATCACTCCACCGTTTCCTTATTCAATAAGTCTAGGAAGTCAGTTATTGTTTAGAATTCTGATCACACACACGACAACCTAATAACACAAAGAAAATATTATTTTCGTGAGACATCTGCAAATGACCACAGAGCCGTTTACTTTCTTAGATCGGGTTATTGAGGGATCAATTGAGATGTGATAATCCATTAGCCTAGGGCTGCAACAACGAATCGATAAAAATCAACATGTCGTAGAACCGTTTACCGCACATGCAGGCAGTCGTCAATGCTAGCTGACTGACTGGCTGCTGAGAGACGTAAACACAACGAGGCTGCATTTTCAAATACTGCTTTTTTGTAGTAAATTCTACAAATGACACAGAGAACACGGCTCAAACCAAGTTCTCAAAAGATGGGGAGCATGCTGCGCCTCACAAAACCAAAAAAATAAGTAACATGCGAGATTTGACATGGTACAAGAGTACCAATGTGACCTAGGACCTGAAATAACAAGGAGTAATTGATGAGGGTGAAGAGAGCTAAACAGCAGGGTAAGTCGTTACTATATCTGACATTTGTTCATTTTCAAAGTGAGGAAACGGCAACAGCGCTTGGCTTGGGGCTGTGAGTGGAGTCCTGCCGCCTGAACGTCTTTCTGTCTGATGGCTCGTCTAACGCGGCTGTTAGCTTGTTAGCTGGTTAATGACAGGAGCTTGTTTACATGCGCAACTTTCCCTCATGATTAAAATGTGTTTGGGTTAAAAGAAACGAAAGTATTCAGGGGGCATCGTTTATATGGGCTCAGAATCATATAATCCGATCATCACGCGCGTTTTTTTGCACCAAGCTTTATTCAAAGTAGAAACTGACATTAGCAGAGTTTTTGAATTAACATAAAACAACCGCAGAAGTTTTATACTTCTTCATGCGGAAAACCCCCCCAAAACAAACACAGAGGTCTGTTGGTGCTGAGTGTTATGAGCGCACAGAATTGACCCGCACCAGGTTCTGAGAGTGGCTGAGATCTCTTATTTTATTTTATTTATTTATTTGACAGGGACAGTGTACATTAATTAGCATTCCTGCAAATGCACCAGAATTAGCCAAAAGGCTATTTTTCATCTGTTGTCCCTGGACAGATCTTAAAATTGTCTACCTAAAAACACAACAGTAAGAATTTTACAGTGAACAATACAAATATAAAAAGAAATAAAAACAGCTATAACTCTTCGAAACTTGTTTAAAAATACAGAGTTCATGTGCACTAGACTACAGATTTTAAGTTAATAAAACATTCAAATAAAAATAATTATACTATATATATATATATATATATATATATATATATATATATATATATATATATATATATATACACACAGCAGAAACACAAATGGCAGCATGGTTTGGTTATGGGAGACACATTCAATTAATGCTGACATGTCTGATGTGTTATGAGCCACTTTTTTAGATGCTTTTTAAAAAGAGTGTATGTTGTGAGTTCTGAGGAACAGAGTTTCACTCCTGAGCTGCTGTGACTGCAAAGGCTCTTTGACTAACAGCACTTTTACGCAGAGGAACAACACAGTCTCCTCTGGCCGACCCTCGCGTTACTCTCAGTGTGTTCCTGATCTTTACAAACTGACTTGAGTGGAGGAGATGACAGACCATGGATGGTTTTGTAAAACAGACAGGGGTTTGAATACTTGATGACATTTTCCCAGCTTAAAAGCTTATGTTTTAGTAAAATGGCACAATGGTGATATTGTGATGTTTTTTTATCCTAAGTGTCGTTTTATTTGCCTGTGACAGGTCTTGCTGTTGAGAGAGCGGGAGGAAATTATGATCATCCCAAAATGTTCTGTGCTGCACAGCGCTGCGGCCCCATCCTCCACATGCAGGTGGATGGTTGATACACTGATAACAAGTCTGTGATGTATTTAGGTGCTAAGCCATTTAGGGATTTATAGACTAACGGAAGTATTTTAAAGTCTATTCTCTGAGATACAGGGAGCCAGTGTAAGGACTTTAGAACTGGGGTGATGTGCTCTACTTTCTTAGTCTTAGTGAGGACGCGGGCAGCAGCGTTCTGGATCAGCTGCAGCTGTCTGATCCACTTTTTAGGCAGACCTGTGAAAACACCGTTGCAGTAATAAATTTGACTAAAAATAAACGCATGGATTAGTTTTTCCAGATCCTGCTGAGACATTAGTCCTTTAATCCTGGAAATGTTCTTCAGGTGATAGAAAGCCGATCTTGTAATTGTCTTTAGATGCTTTTGGAGGTTCAGGTCTGAGTCCATCACTACACCCAGATTTCGGGCCTCATCAGTGGTTATTAGTTGAATCGACTGAAGCTGTGTGCTAACTTTTGATCTCTCCTCTATTAGTTCGAAAATGATTACCAATGATTACCAATGATGACCTTGGAAATGTTTAGACCTTTAGTGATGAATAAGGCTAAAATATATCCCCGTTTGTGTGTTGGCTGTTTAACATGTTGAGTTAAACCAAAGTTTCTAAATGTGTCACACAGTTCTTTTACACTTCTGTCTTCAGGGTTGTCAACGTGAAAGTTGAAGTCTCCCACAATAATTAAACAGTCATAATCAACACATATCACAGATAGGAGGTCACTAAGATCATTAAAAAAGTTTGATTTGGACTTAGGAGGCCTGTAAACATTCAGAAACATATTTCATACCGGGCTCTTTACCTGGGGAGCCAAATGTTCAAAAGAGTCAAATTTCCCCAAAAACACCTTTTCACACTTTAGTGAATCATTAAAAAATGTTGCCACCCCTCCACCTTTCCTTTGGTGTTTGCTCTCACAAAGAAAATTATAGTTTGGAGGAGTCGACTCAATCAGAATAGCTGCATCATTAAATTCATGTAACCAGGTTTCTGTTAAAAACATAACATCAAGATTATTGTCAGTAATGAAGTCATTAATTAAAAGGGATTTTCCCGACAGAGATCCAATGCTTAATAAAACCAGTTTATATGACTTAGTGGTAGATATTAGACATATTTTTGGCATGTATCATCACAGGTATTCCATATTCTCCGACAAAAGGCCCAAGCTGATGCTAGAAACTATCATGTCTGATAAGGTTGCTGCTAGGGCCCGGTGTGTATCACAGAGTAGGGCTGGGCGATTGGACGATACATATCGTACGGACGATAGAAAAGTGTCTATATTGCCAATTCTATTCTATCGTTTCAAACACCATTTTATCTCGTATTCAAGCAAATATTTCCCAAGTTAGACTACGAACGTATTAGTGAAGTCACGTAGCCTACACACACTTTATAAGTGATAAACAAGATTTATTTTTTTTAATCCACAAAGAAGCGCCGTCTTGTGGTTTTGCAACATGACGCTGCTTTACGGCTTTTGACTCACACGCGGGTTTACAACATGCTTTACGTTACTTAACTCATGAGAGCTGAGAGATGGAGATGCAGGAAGCTGAAGTCTTAAACCCGTGGTCGCAACAAAAAGAGACAGCTACGCCGGCAACCCAAGATGAAGCACTTTTACCAAAAAGAGGGGGTACGTCTGTGATTTGGTTACATTTTGGATTTAAGAAGTCCGACACGGAGCAGACAACGGTCATTTGCAAACTATGCTACAAGACTGTTCCCTCACCTGATGGCAACACGACAAACCTCTTCTATCACCTAAAGAAAAACCACGAAAAAGAATACACAAGGATCCAAAAAGTGCGAGGTAAAACAAGTTTTTAAACAGCGGAAGGAAGTTTCAAAAATAAAAACCATAGCCAGCCGAAGATAACGGAGTCGTTAGCACGATGCACCCCGTATGAGAAAACTTCTCAGCGCCATAAACAAATCACAGTTGCCATCGCGCATTACATATGTAAAGGCATGGTCCCCGTGTACGAGTTGAGAAGGAGAGCTTCCGAGAGCTTGTCAAAGTCCTTGACCCGAGGTACATTATGCCCAGTCGCAAGCACTTCAGCCAAGTGGAGTTGCCTCGCTTATATGACACATGCCGGGCCAAAGTAGAAAAGGCGTGGTGCATTATGCCTTGACAACTGACCTGTGGACAAGCAGTGTGACGCAGCCCTATATGAGTGTAACCATCCATTTCATCAGGGAAGACTGGACCCTCTGCGCTCGCTGCTTACAGACTGCCTATTTTCCAGATGACCCCACAGGAGCCATGTTAGCCCAGGGGTTTGTTACTTGAGCAGTAATTTGTATCATTCTGCTATTGATGCATATTTATTCTATTTATAATATTTATTTATATATAAATAAAAGCATTTATCTATCTAGGTCTGAGAGATACACTGGAGTCATGGGGACTGCAAGAATGGCACCTAGTCTGTGTCACCACAGATAATGCCACTAACAACGTCACTGCAATGGAACTGAATGAATGGGAACGGCTACAGTGCTTTGGTCACCGTCTCCAGCTAGCTATTGGTAAGTGTAATTTAAGTGTAATTTAGTGCGAGCATGAGTGCATCACTGAGGGAGCGTGTCTGTTTTTTTTGTGTATTATGTTATCTGTGTACTTCTTGAGTTGGTGTCTTCTCAAATAATTTCACCATGGTAACAAGTGGTGACAATAACGATTCTTAATTAAACTGACAACAACAAAATATTAGTGAAATGGAACTTGTTTGTTTATCCTGTTTTATGTTTGATCAGCCTACACACAACACATTAATACTGACAGGGTTTCGCCCAGATAATGGAGTAATCCTGGCGGTGGGTGTCGTAATGGATAACTGGAGTTGCGTGCGGATTTAATCAGATTTTATTATAAAATAAATCCATAAATTTTTATATCATAAAATTCATTTTTCTGTTATTAAATGACATACATTTTTCTTTCATCGAAACGGAGAATACTTTGAAAGCTCTCACACCAGCATCTACAAAGCAGGCTGTGGAACGTGCAGTTGGGGTCCGTAAAAAGGTTGTGAGTGCATTCTCCAACTTGTGGAAGAGAAATGTGACTTGGCCAAGGCTCAAGCAGTGCTGGGCTTGCCTCCCCATCAGCTCATCACTGAAACCCCCACAAGATGGGGTTCACGGCAGCAGATGATCCAGAGGTTCCTAGAGCAGGAGAAAGCTCTGTCACAGGTCCTTCTTGCAGACAAGAAGGTGAGACATGGAAACTGGACATTGCACACTGATTCCTTGGATTCTGATTATGTTTGCAGCCTAGATTCAGTTCCTGATGAAAGTTACCTATTTCCTTTGCTATCTGACTTAGGCAAGAAATCTGGTGCCAAGCTGGCAAGGTATGATGGTTCTAGAGTCCATGAACAACTCTAGCACTGGGTCCACTGTTCGAGTTTATTGATGCTTTATCGGGGGAGAAGTACGTCACCATATCTTTTCTGAAACCGGTACTGCACCTCTTCAACAACGAAATACTCACGGTTTAAGACAGCCTATATGAAGGAAGAGAGGGTGGAGTTCATAAAGATGAGAGCTGCAGCAGAGCTGGTGGACATGGCAACGCTGGCACCTGAAAGTGAAGAAACAACAGCCACCTCCATTTCACCACCAGCTGCTGAAGATGATCCAGACCTTCCTTATCCAACAAAGAAGAGTTTGGGGAGCTACTTCAAAAAGGCACCAGCTGCAGCCCAAGGCACCAGCCAAGCAGAGCATCCATTGAACTGGAGTTTTCCGTGTATCTTCAGACGCCTGGGCCTGATTCAGAGGCTGACCCTCTGGGATGGTGGAAGCAGCATAAGTTAAACTTCCCATTAGTGGCCAGGCTCTCTAAGAAGTACTTGTGCATTCCGGCTACTAGTTCTTCATCTGAACGGGCCTTCGGTGTGAGTGGGAACATTGTCACATTTAAGAGGTCATGTCTTAAGCCAAATACAGTTGACCAACTTGTCTTCCTCGCACTCAACCTATAGATTTGACAGACACGACATTTCTACGTCGACAATGTATCCTTTATGTTTGCACTTTTTTGATGATTGATGCCTTAAACAGGTTATAGTTGTATTCAACCCTGATTTATTTGATTTTGGTCATTTATATTGCTATTATGGTATGCAAACTTTGCACTACGAGGTTACAGATTTCAGAAACTTGAAAAACTGTTTATTTTTTGTAATTAACTTTTGTTCAAAAATGTGTGCTTTTCTACTCAGAAACTTAAGAAACTAAACATTAGTGCACTTTGATTTATTTATTTTGGTAATTTAATTTAAATACATGTAGGATTTTGAAAAAAATGTGAAGGGTACTGTAGTGCCACCTCCGCCTCATCTTATGCATATACATTGCTGCACTACAATTTATTTTTCTAATTTGTGACAGTTCTATAAATGTCACTTCAAAATAAAGTTGAAAACAGTAAGCAATTATATTGGTTTGTCATATTTTTCAGAGATATGCTGAAAACTTAATTGGGGCATCTTGCGATATATATCGTTATTGTGATATAAAATAGTCCACATCGTGATAAATGATTTTTTCCATATAGCCCAGCACTATCACAGAGAATAATAATAATAATAATAAATGTTATTTATAATGCACTTTACGTTTCAAATAAATTCTCAAAGTGCTAAGAGAAGTTATCTGGAGGTCCTGAGCACAGGCATGTTCTTTGATACTTAGAGGAGGAGGATCTGGGGCTCTGCGGCCTTTGGAAGATGTTGGTTTAGTCACAGCGCTAGGGTTGTCAGAATGGCTATGTGGAGAGGATATTAACTGTAGGCCAATCTTATAAACTTTGTTCATGTTACGAGAAAATTCCAGAAAAGGAACATCTGGGCTTTGTGGAGAAAAAAGGGAGGTGGGTGCAGTCTGGACCGGTGTTCGTGGGGATGAAGGTTTTTGGTTCTCTTTGGAAGTTAAAGGGGAGTCCTCTTTTTGTCCTCTTAAGATCTGGGATGAATGATGTAAGCGCAATTTGTGGCAGTGGCATGTCATTCTGGCAGTTCCGGTGGCAGTTCCGGGTTGCCACGGCGTATTACTGGCATATGCCACTAGGCTGACAGTCTCCACTGGCATCTGCCACAACAGAGACAGGGTGCCAGCACAGGGTGTCAGTATCTACTGGCACCTGTCACAAGGCTGACAGGCTGCCAGAGCGACTTACGCCGTTACGGGCGCCGTCAGCGCCGGTTTTTACGGGCGCCGTCAGCGCCGGTTTTCGGCAAAAGGCTTAGTTAACGTGACTTTAGGTGGATTTTGGTTTTGAAATTATGATCTCATTATTTAATAAACTGTCTCAACCCGTTCATAAAGTCATATTTATTTGATGGAACGATGTAATTCGTATGAAAATTAGTGGCTATTGACAGGGTGCCAGCACAGGGTGTCAGTGATCTACTGGCACCTGTCACAAGGCTGACAGGCTGCCAGAGCGACTTACGCCGTTACGGGCGCCGTCAGCGCCGGTTTTCGGCAAAAGGCTTAGTTAACGTGACTTTAGGTGGATTTTGGTTTTGAAATTATGATCTTATTATTTAATAAACTGTCTCAACCCGTTCATAAAGTCATATTTATTTGATGGAACGATGTAGTTCATTGCAGTACAGGGTGAAAGTTTGGCTGAGAGAGAGGGAGGGGGGGGGGATAATTTTGAGTGCTTTATGAACGTAACAAAAAGGTTATATGACCTGCATGCTTGGCTCGAGACAGCCTCCAACCTGTCCTGGTTGGGAGGGTGGAGAAATCGGCTGCTGCTGCTGCCTCTAGTCTTGTGACGCATGCCTGCAAATCTTCATCATCCACCAAAGTTCTACTGTAACATTACCATGGCTGTTCGTCTCGTCATTTACTCTTGACCTTCTCTGTTGATTGTTCGGGCCTAAATATGACTAAATGCCTTCTTAACGTTTATGCTGCCACACATTCTCATTAATTTCTTGGTTAGTTAGCAGGTGCTCTCTCAGGTAAATATCTAGATACAGTAGGTTAGATTATTGCTTTTGCGCCATCTAGTGTCTGAACTCGGGAGTGGGTATTAGTTTACTTTAACCGCTTTCGAGAAGAAAACGTATTAATAGTCTGTACAATAAAAACTAAATTAACAAATGTGAAGGACACAAGACATGTATTTATATTAGGGCTGTCAAATGATAAAAATTTTTTTAATTGTGATTAATCGCATAATGTTGATAGTTAATTCAAGATTAATCGCAAATTAATTATATATTTTATCCTTTTAAATCAGAACGTGTAATAGCCTGTTTGGGCATTTTAATATGCAATTTTGGAATAAATGACACTAATAAAATACATGCTTGTACAAAAAATATTTTTATTTTGTTATTTTTCAAGCACTTTCAGAATTGGAATGAAAACATCCTACTGCCAAATGTTAAACTCTGGGCTATGGCTAAATGACTAATAATGACGCCCTGCTGTTTACACAATGTGTAAATAAATTAGTAAATAAATACCTGTTTTCATGCCAATATATTTTTTTCCTCTCAAACAAAGATAGACATGGTATTATATACATGAATAAAAATTGTACATTTCAATAAAGTCATAAGTTTTGTTAATTTTTTTCAATCTCTCATCTAATTCTGAGCAAAGTTTTAATTTTTTTTCTTTAACAGCGACAACATTCTGCAGTCCGTCAAAGCAGAAGATATTCTTACAGATTCTGAGATTAAGGTGATGACATTCATTATTATGTAGAAGACAATCATATTTTTCAGGAAATTAAATCAAATTGTGAATTTAACTTAATCTAAAATGTTGCAGGACCTGGAAAAGAAGTTGCAGACTGGTGACATTCTGTCAAACAGAATGTATCTGTGAAAACACAAAGGCTTTGATCCAGCCCTTAGTAGGTTATACAGTGAGCATGTCACCACTTTTAATGACATGATGGTACGTTGTCATTGCTTTATGTAATTCAATTCAAAACCATGTCAAAATACAAAACTGGATGAGCTACTGTTAGTGCTGTATTCTCAAAGAATGCTCAAGGGAATGGTGACGTATGTCCTGTTTGAGATTCCATAGTATTGTCTTCCTTTCTTTTTGAATTATTTGTTGTATTTTTTTAATGCTGTAGGGTGTCATCCTAGTTACAGAAAAACTTTAAGAAGCATCCAATCAATTGCTAAAATTTAAAAGTCTTGTCAATTTCAATTAACGACACTCATGATAACTGCCTCCCTTGTTGTTACAGACAGAGGTTCTCATCACACGGCTTGAAAACATTCTGTATGTCCCTGGCAGTGGAGATGTTGACCAACACATGGTCACAGAGGTGATTCTGCCTGAGGTGAGCTTCAGTCCCTAAAACTGAGAAAGAAAAAGCAATTACTAATGGCATAGGTTTGTAAGTGTAAATGGGCTTGGTGGCAAAAACACTTTTATATGTCCATCTGTGCTGGTGAAGATTATCAGTCATCCAGGTCATCGACTCCCCTTTACAAAGGCTTTCAGTTTAATTTGCATGTTATCGAAGCCATAAAAAGGCATTTTTGTCCACTAGTATGAAAGCTTGGAACTTTTTTGGAAAGAATATGTCCATCTGTATTTTTAGTGTACCAAAAACTATCAAGGATGAGAGATGTTCAGAAAGCGTTAAAGAAGGATTTTATAATGTGAAATGGGTAACATTTGAGTTTTACATAGGGGTTTGATTCTTTATGTACTCATCTGAATGTTAACTAAACACAAAATGACCAGCAGACAGACAACAAATGCTGATTTGATTGAAATGGAGAAAACTGAACAGATCATACGATGGAGTAATAACACAACAAAGCAGAAAACATTACCAAAAATAACCTGGCACAAAAAATGTAATATTTCAGTGACAGCAACAACTTGAATAACAACTGAACTTGAACAATGTCTCCCTCTTGAGTTCTTCTGTAAAAATAGGTACCAATTTTACAATGGCTTCCAACACCTCCATGTGATTTCTGGTCCAAAACAAACTTTAAAAACAAAACAAATCTAAATAGACAATTGACAAATATTACAGTGGACACCCATAAAAAAAATATTTGTCCTGATGCAATGCCCTTAACTTAAATTATGTTTCATCTGTAAATGGTCGTAGGGAATAATAACCAATACTAAATTGGTGTGATAATAAGAGTAACCATTATAAAAAAACAAACAAACCAAATTTCAACATGGAAATGTGACTGATTTAGTGTTGTACAACTGCTGTACATGATTTGGAATTTTTTTTAGGTTGTCATCAAGTGGCTGCAAAATAACAACCTTTGCCGCTACCAAGCAGAGATGATGCTCATAAATACCGTGAAGAAAAATGAGGGGTAAATAACAATTGTGTGTGCACAACTACATATACTGCAGTCATTAAAAGATACTGTACTGGCTCACCCCCCCTCCTCTCTTTTTGTTCATTTATTTCCAGACTTTCGGAAGCCCAGGAAGAAGAAGACACAGAAAAGGTTAACAGAAAAGGGTTAAACTACATAGCTATTTGAATGTAATCTGTTTTTGTCAAATGTAAAAGGAAATATGATCCCTTGATGTTGGCTAAATTAGCAATCTGTAACTAATCTATAATTTTCTGCAGGGAAGCCCGTTCATTGTCGATAGTCAGGCTGCAGCTGACTGGTGCAGAGAACAACAATTTAGTGGAAGAATAACACTTCCTGTTGTTCTGGATATGGACGAGCTAGAACAAGCAGAAGCTCTCGAAGCCCTCAAGACATGGGATGAAGAGTACAATGAATATTCTCCAGCGGAGCATTTTACTTTTGTTTTTGAAAAGAAGGAGGACTATGAAAAGTTCTGTTTGTACATTGTCGATGTAAAAAAACTAAAAGTTTTTGCAAGATTTGAAGAACTTCTGTAAATAAAGACTTTTACAAGTAACCATATATCTTCATTGCTGCAGCCTATCTGGATTTTAGATAGATTTAAGGAGAGACACATACTAATCAGCATAGAATTTGGGTACAACTACTACAACCTGACCTCATTTTCACCCTCCAGTATTCTGTGGAACGATGTCAACTCACATTGTTCTCTGACACCCTCATGGCCAGGTGCTTTCAGAATGACTATGTATGTCATACTAACTATTCTGTGTAGCACATCAGCAGTGTGTGGAATGCTTCTTTCCTTACAGCATATTAAATACATAGAAAACACTATTTACGCCATTGCTTCCAAAGTAAATGCAGTCACATCATTAAAGGTTTTACACATGTTAATAAGCAATATCATGGTTTGAAAAGAGTATTTTACTGAAAAGTGGCCATGGACACCTAGTGGCTACCTGCCACTAGGTGGCCAGGGCCAGCCTAGTGTCAGGTTCCAGGAGAGGAGAGACTGGCACCCTGTGCTGGCACCCTGTCAATGGCCACTAATTTTCATACGAATTACATCGTTCCATCAAATAAATATGACTTTATGAACGGGTTGAGACAGTTTATTAAATAATAAGATCATAATTTCAAAACCAAAATCCACCTAAAGTCACGTTAACTAAGCCTTTTGCCGAAAACCGGCGCTGACGGCGCCCGTAACGGCGTAAGTCGTTCTGGCAGCCTGTCAGCCTTGTGACAGGTGCCAGTAGATCACTGACACCCTGTGCTGGCACCCTGTCAATGGCCACTAATTTTCATACGAATTACATCGTTCCATCAAATAAATATGACTTTATGAACGGGTTGAGACAGTTTATTAAATAATGAGATCATAATTTCAAAACCAAAATCCACCTAAAGTCACGTTAACTAAGCCTTTTGCCGAAAACCGGCGCTGACGGCGCCCGTAACGGCGTAAGTCGCTCTGGCAGCCTGTCAGCCTTGTGACAGGTGCCAGTAGATCACTGACACCCTGTGCTGGCACCCTGTCAATGGCCACTAATTTTCATACGAATTACATCGTTCCATCAAATAAATATGACTTTATGAACGGGTTGAGACAGTTTATTAAATAATGAGATCATAATTTCAAAACCAAAATCCACCTAAAGTCACGTTAACTAAGCCTTTTGCCGAAAACCGGCGCTGACGGCGCCCGTAACGGCGTAAGTCGCTCTGGTAGCCTGTCAGCCTTGTGACAGGTGCCAGTAGATCACTGACACCCTGTGCTGGCACCCTGTCTCTGTTGTGGCAGATGCCAGTGGAGACTGTCAGCCTAGTGGCATATGCCAGTAATACGCCGTGGCAACCCGGAACTGCCACCGGAACTGCCAGAATGACATGCCACTGCCACAAATTGCGCTCGGTCCTGCTGTCTTTCTGTGTCATCTTTCTGGCTATCTTTATTTTGACTTGTTCGGGCTGTACTGGGCTTATTTGTTTTGGCACTGGCTGAGCTTTGTTTTGGGAAAAAGCTAATGGTGCATGGTTCACAGAATAGAAGATGTTTGAAATCAACCGTTTTGCACCTGACTTATTTAGAGAGAAACCATCTCTGTTGAACAGATGTCTGCTCTCCCAAAAGATGTTAAAGTTGTCTATTAAGGTTATAGTTGATTTGCATGTTTTTTTCAGCCAATTGTTTAGCATCAGAACTCTGGAAAAAATCTCATCTCCACAATTAACGGGCGCGTGAGGGCCACTGAGAAACACCTTGAGATTAAGGCCATCAACTAACTTTAGCAGACGAATTTAATCCTTTTTCAATACTTCTGATTTTATTATCTGGGCGGCGTCGCACAAGGCTTCAGCTTGTATTATGAGTTTTTCCAGGGTCGGGCGTTCTTTCATGATCCTTGGAAAGATGTCTGACACACTAGACACCAGTTCACAGTTATAAGGGTTATAAATCAACACCTCTGTGTTTTTCTTGTTACAGAAATGTTTAATCCCACTTACAGATCCATTGCATAATATCAGGGTTCTTGGCCCTGTGGCTTGTTTTTTCTCTGGTAGCTTAGAGGGAAGATTGTTGACACACCTTTGATTGTTGTCATGATCCTCCTGGGTTTCAAGTTGGAGTGGAGCGAATCTGTTTAGTAACGGAATTCCAACATTTCCAGCAGGTTTATTCCTATCAGTTGTTGTGAGAACAGCTCGTTGTTTCACTTTTCTTGGGACACTTCTCTGTATTATTGGCCAGTTTTCTTTGTCTAGGTGTGGGGTTTGTTGATCTTTTGGCCTTGCACCCAGAGTGCTCCAGGGAGGCCTGCTGGTGGGTTTATTTTTATTTTCCTCAAGAAACTGTTTGTTTGCTGAGTTGCTGTGCTGGTGGTCACAGTTCGGAATCACAGGCAGGGTTGTTTCATTTCCATATGCGGTGTTTACATTCAAATTCCCTTCGAGTCGGTGGATTTTCCGCTCCATAATAGCTATTTTCTGTAGAAGCGTGTCAAAGTCCTGTGGTGAAGGGAGGCATCTTTTGAATCGAGTGGTTCTTCTCCATATTCACTTCTTGTTGAATTCTTTCCATAACAGCTTTTCCCTTTTTGATTATATTACTCAGAAAATAATTAAGTAAAAAATCTGCAGAATGTTCCAATTTTTATCCGATTACTTAATTGTCAAAATAATCAATTACCAGAATAATCGTTTGTGACAGCCCTAATATAAAGCCCTGTGTTACAACCACCAGTCCAACATAATTTTCTTGGTACCACACGAACCAATGTGTGTCACTTACTGAGATCGTAGCTGCCTTGTTTCTGCTCCAGTTCTGATGAGGATGCTGCAGGTCTGGGGGACACCAGACTGGGTTCGTCTGCTTCAACCTTCATCATCTCAGACATTCTTGCTCCAATTGGGAATCTCCTTCTCACAATCCCAGTCCTTCACGTGTTGTTCTCGTAGCTTCTTTGAAACCGGAATCAGAAGCAAATCAACATCTAATAAGATGAAGAGCTGCAGTGATGCTGCAGAGCAGAGAGTCTGATACCTTGGTCAGCAGCTCTGTGTCCTCTCTGCAACTGTCCCCAGTCTCTCGGTCCTCAGCTGGACAACAAGGTTAGAGGAGGTGTCCACAGAGGATGTGGTCTGTCATGCATAAGCTCACCAAGCCATAATATAGACTCGTCTTGTAGCACTAAACCATGAACTTTTAAAAGCTTCAACACTGATAACTTCGCGCTGTTAGCTGCTTTTGCTCCATGGTGGCAAAAAGTTCGTTCACTTTGCTAATCGGGGCCAAGAACAAGAAACAAACTTCCGCCGGATATAAACTCAGCGGGTGAAAAGAAACGCGTAGAAGCGTCGTCACGAACAATCATCAGTAAATCGTCTAAAACACTAGCGATGTTATGAGATGAGCCGAGGCTTTGAAGGGTGTGTCAAGTAATGAGGGGTATTTGCACAAAGTTGCTATCGAGGATTGTTGTTTCTTCTTCTTCTTCTTCTTCTTCTTCTTCTTCTTCTTTTCTATCATGGCGGATCGCAAGCAACTTTAAGGGGCATACCGCCACCTACTGTTCATGAGTGTGTAGCAACATTGTTTTACATCTATTAAATTCTATTTTTTAATTTTGTATTCTGAAGATAAATAAATAATGCTTTCCTTAATCTATAAATATCCTTTATATTTCCTTTATTTCCCAATAATCCTTTAAGACTCCATTCTTGGCCTGTCCTTTCAACTATTCTTCTCAATATCTCCCTTTCAGGTTCATATGTTTTACAGTTCATCAATACGTGTTCTACATTTTCTTTCTCTCCACATCCTTCACATTTATCATTATTTTTCCTCCCTATTAAATATAAATTATCATTTAAATAAGTATGTCCTACTCTTAATCTGAACATTATTATTTCTTCCCTTTGGTTTCTCTCATTAATATTTCTATTTAATACTGACTTTTGTACTTTATATAATCTTCTTCCTTTTTTATCTTCATTCCACCTTTTTTGCCATTTTTCAATTTCTTTCCTCTTAATAAATGATTTTCCTTCCCCTTTCCCTAAAGGAATTGTAATTGTTATTGCCTCCTCTAAAGCCCTTTTTGCTAATTTGTCTGCCTTTTCATTTCCTTTTACCCCTTCATGTGCTAGTAACCAACAAAACCAAATATCAATGCCACCCCTGTATAATCTAAATAAACTGTGCTGAATTTCTAATACTAAATCTTTCCTATTATTTCCTTCTCCCTGAATACTTTCTAAAACTGCTTTGGAATCCGTGCATACCACCACCCTGTCTGGTCTAACCTCCTCAACCCACTGTAAGCTCAATATAACTGCCACCATCTCTGCTGTGAAAACAGATAGTTAATCTGAAATTCTTTTAGAAATGTGTATTTTGAACTCTGGTACATATATTCCTATTCCCACACACCCTTTTAAATTCTTAGAACCATCTGAATATATTTTAAGGTAATTATAATACGAGTTTCTTAAATATATATGAGTCTGTATCCCTATTTCGTTTAAATTCCTTCATCTTCTTCTGCTGCTGCTGTTTATTGGTGGTCGGCAAACAACATGGAGGTGCATTACGCCGACTTTCCAGTATGGAGTGTGAGCCGGGAAGGCTAATTATCAGTCTTTTTGCCACATTGTCTTCGTATTTGTTTTAGTAATACTCTTAACTTCAGCCTTCCCATACTTGAGTGGAGAATCTATTATTTCTTTTCTTGCACCACATTTTGCAAATCCATCAGCCAACTCATTACCCTCTACCCATATGGGCCAGCATCCATGAGAGCATTACTTGTTAAATCACTTGTTCATTGCCTGTGCCAGCTCTAATAATATGTCCATCCTTGATACTGAGTCAATGTTCTTCATGCTTATTAATGCACTACTACAATCAGAAGCATTTAAAACTTTATCAGGTGCATTTTCTTCCACCCAGTGCAACACAATGCCAGCAGTTCACCTGTATTGACTGCACATTTGTCACTTGTTCGTTTATTAACTTCAATGCCAAGATCCGGAACAACATACCCAATCCCAACCCTACCATTCTCCATTTCTGAAGCATCTGTATACACGACTGGACTTGACAACTGGCTGCTCCGGTACATCCTAATTCTGGATCTACATAATACACTCTGGAACTCCATCCATCCATCCATTTCTGACCCGCTTAATCCCTCATGGGGTCACGGGGGTTGCTGGTGCCTATCATGCTGGAAAATGAAATCATCATCTCCATAGAGCTTTTCAGCAGATGGAAGCATGTAGAGGACTGTCTCAGAAAATTAGAATATCGTGAAAAAGTACGCTGGACAGTTGCAGAGTGGTCCAAAGTCCTCTTTTCAGACGAAAGCAAGTTTTGTATGTCATTTGGTAGTCAAGGCGCCAGAGTCTGGAGAAAGGCTGGAGACGCGCAAAATCCAAGTTGCTTGAAATCCAGTGTGAAGTTCCCACAGTCAACGATGGTTTGGGGAGCCATGTCAGCTGCTGGTGTTGGTCCACTGTGTTTCATCAAGTCCAGAGTAAATGCAGCTGTGTACCAAGAGATTTTAGAGCACTACATGCTTCCATCTGCTGAAAAGCTCTATGGAGATGATGATTTCATTTTCCAGCATGATCTGGCAGCTGCCCACAGTGCCAAAACCACCAGTAACTGGTGTACTGACCATGGCAATACTGTCCTTGATTGGCCTGCCAATTCCCCTGACCTGAACCCCATGGAGAATTTGTGGGGTATTGTGAAGAAGAAGCTGAAAGACACCAGACCCAACAATGCAAATGAGCTAAAGGCCGCTATTGAAGCATCCTGGGCATCCATAACACCTCAGCAATGCCACAGGCTGATTGCCTCCATGCCACGCCGCATTGATGCAGTAATCTGTGCAAAAGGATTCCCAACCAAGTACTGAGTGCATTAATGGACATTTTCAAATGTTTGATTTTGTTTTGCTGTTATAAATTTTTTTTTACTTGGTCTGAGGAAATATTCTAATATTTTGAGATAGGATTTTTGAGTTTTCTTCAGCGGTACGCCATAATCAGCGATATTAAAACAATAAAAGGCTTGCAATATTTCAGTTGATTTGTAATGAATCCAGAATGTATGACATTTCATGTTTTTTAATTGCATTACAGAAAATAAAGAACTTTATCACAATATTCTAATTTTCTGAGACAGTCCTGTATTTTGTATAATATTTGATCGGATAGGCATCCATGCCTGTAGATGTTACACTCTTCATAGAGGAAATGGCAGCTCTTATCTCTGCTTCCGTTTTTAACAGCAGTCAATTTTGGCAATTTCAGATTTGAGAAAAATAAATCCACATCTGCTTCATTAAACGTGGGATGTATATAAATTCTTATAAAATGATTTGAAAATGTCATTTATTTCTTTTGATGACGTTATCACTTTTTGATCATTGATGTATTGGTGAGGCTATCCTGTTGTTTTAATTGTCTTGCCAATATTTTTCCATTTTCCCCCCACCCTCGTAAAATTTAGATCTTAGTCGAAACAATGCATATTCAGCTTTCCTGTAATACATTTCATTTAATTTAATTTTTTTTACTAAGTTTCTTATATTTATCAATTGAAAATTCTTCTCTAAGGTTTTTATTTCCTTTTCCACCATCTTTTCTTCATCCATATTTTCCTTTTTTATTTATAAGCTTTTGATGCTTCCCACACTGTAGCTACTTTATCTGTGGAACCCATATTGATTTCAAAAAAACATTTTGAGATCTTCTGAGATCTCCTCACTAAATGATTTGTCTTGCAGCAACATAGTATTGAGCCTCCACCGACCTCTCTGTGACCTATCAACATTCAGGTTGATATGTAATTCTACCATAGAATGGTCACTTATAAGTATTGTCCCAATGTCACAGCCCACCACAGAGTTGATTAAGGTTCTGGATATCAATTGAAATCTATTGTTGAGTATGTTTTATGACAATGTGAGTAAAAAGTATACTCTCTCTTACATGGATTAACTAACCTCATTATGTCCACTAAACCTATGTCCTCTGCCAGCATGTGTATTTCTTCTCTTTCCCTGGGTGACGACTGGCCACTTAATTTACTTTTATCAATAGTTCCATCCATCACCTGATTGAAATCTCCCAATAAAACAACTTGTCATTCTCAGTTACGTATTACACTATTATGGATATGACTGTATGAAAAAAATGTGGTTCCTCTGAATTAGGAGTATATCACACAGAAAAATTTGAATCCCATTAATAAGGGCCTCTACACAAATGAAACGTCCCTCCCCATCAGTATTTCTTTAATGATACAAAACATAGCTTTTTAATTTATACGAATAATGACAGTTTCTTTTACTGGAATATGAGCTATGTAATACTGTCCCAACTCAATCCCTTTTAAATTTCTGTGCTTCTTCCTCCCCTTCTACATGCAATTCCTCAATGAGTGCTATGTCTGTTTTTTGTTTTCAAATATGAAAGAACCTTTCTCCTCTTAATTGGATTTCCGCATCCCTTTATATTCCAAGATATAAGTTTAATGTATCCAGACATTACAGATAAATAGAATATATACTGTAAGCTGTGGCTTGAAATGTATAGGCATTTAACACAATAATTTGAAATACAATCCCTTGACCCATTTAAAGTGCTGTCTGAAAGAACTTAAACAGAAACAAAACACAGCGTAACCAAAAGCGTCTGCAAGGATCTTTTGCACGTATTGCTCCATCTTCCCTGGTTGCTCAAGCCCCTCTTTCAGATTCCCCAAGCGGACATTATTTCTTCGACTTCGATTTTGCACATTTTCCACTTGTGCCCACAATGATTCAACTGTCTTGTCACATTTGTCAAACTTGCTCTTAGCCTGATTCTTGTCATCCTCCAAATCCGAAATACGCTGTTCTGCTTCATTCATCCACATCTGAATGCTCTCCACCTATTCCTTTAGGTCCTCGGTTGTCTTTTTAATGGTGGTCACGTCAGCCGCCACCATCATCAGGATGTTATTCATTTTCTTCAGCTGTTCATGCAACATCACATCAGCGCTCTCATCTTGTGCGTTGCATTCATTCACCAGGAGTGTGGCGTTGGCTTCTGCAGGTGGTTGAGTTGAGGCAGTGTGGCCGCGCTAGCTTGTTTCTTAGTAGTTAGCCTCGTAGCCATTGCTCCTTAGAAAAAGTGTGCTTTACTGGTGTTCGACATTTTCACCAGTGCCTCACGTTCCCACTCAGCAACACGATCAGATATATGACCTTAACTTGAAGTGTATCTTTCAAAAGGTATGAAAATAAAGATGGGTTTCAGGAGCACAACTAATGTGCGGCCATTACTCTCAGCTGTCCCACGTAACTCCTCTAAAAAATACTTAAAATAAAATAAACACTGAACTGAGCAGTTTCTATTGACTGTGAACTCTCACTGTGTGTCTCTTGAGGCTATCCTTGCGTGTAAAACTTACACTACAAACACTGCAGCTAAAAGGTTTTTCTCCTGAGTGGGTACTCATGTGTGCTGTAAGATGCACTATTCGGATATATTTTTCACCACATTCCTTGCAGGCAAATTTTCTTTTTCCAGTGGCTACCTTCCGTTCTCTTAAGTGCGTTGACATGTGATACCTTAATTCTGAGTTTCGATAAAACATTTTATCACACTTATCACAAAAAAAGGGTTTCTCACCTGTGTGCCGTCTAACGTGTCTCGTCAAAGTCCCTTGCCGGGTAAAACTGGCCCCACAATAACTGCAGCCAAATGGTTTTATCCCCAAGTGGGTTAACATGTGTGTGTGAAGATCACCACGAAGTCTGAAACATTTGTCACAGCTACTGCAGGCAAAAGGTTTTTCTCCTTTATGAATTGTCATGTGGTTCCTCAGAACTCCATGAACACCAAATGTTTTACCACATTCCTCACATTTAAATGGTTTTTCTCCTGTGTGGTGAGTCATGTGACCTTTCAGACTGTGCTTGTGGCTAAATGTTTTGCCACATTCATCACAAGTAAATGGTTTTTCTCCAGTGTGGATTCTCATGTGAAGTTTAAGAACATGTGCTTCCCTGAATTCTTTGCCACAATCATCACAAGCAAACGGTTTCTCTTTGGTGTGGATATTTACATGTGATCTTAGATGAAAAATATCCTGAAATGTTTCACCACATTTTTTACAAATAAAAATTTTCTTCTCAGCTTTGCTTTCTGATGGTTTCTGATACGTATTTTCTCCTGAATGACATTTCAGATGTTTCATGAATGACTGCCGGTATGTAAACTGTTTATAACACTCTGGGCAGCGAAAGAGTTTCTGGAGAGTTTTATCGCCCACACTGCTGTTTACCCCTGACTGAAGTGTCGTGGTTTCTTCAGTCTCAGATCCAAAACTTGAAAGGCTGTAATCATTATCATCACCATCCTCCGTGCTGACTTCAGTCTCAGAAGAGTCTGAGGAATTTCTATCAGTATTTGGCTGTATTTCAGTATTTGGATCTGGGTCCCAATCTAGTTCTGGTCCTCCACAGGCCTTTTCACCATGTTTGGTTTTCACTGGTATAGTTGAGCTACAGGCTGGAGCTTCTGTCTCTATGTTGTCTTCAGTTTTGATTTGATGAAGTTCTGATAACTGCTGATTCTCTTCATGCTCAATCTTCACAGCAGATTGCTCTCCTTCCTGAATGATGCACAGTTCCTCCTCTTCCTTCTTAATCCGGAGGAGTTCTGGGTTCTGCTGGTCAAAACTGGAGCTCCAAAGATCAGGAACCTCTTCTTTAACCACCAACAGCTGCTGTTTACCTACAGGAGACACATGGATATCAGGGTTAACTAGAATCATTTTATAATTTCACAAATGTAATTTTTATAATGAAACAAAAGTTTCTGTTCCAATAATAACTTTAGAATTTAATATCTCCCTCTATGTTTAATGCAACTATGAATGAGTGAATCTTAATGTCTAATTTTTACCTTGAATACAACTGAAAGTTTGCAGGTTCTCAACACTGTTGTGCTGACCAAATGTGGATTAGAGAACAAAAGGCTAAACTAAGACACTGGGAGCCCTGGAACTCCCACATACTCAGGCGTAGTGTGTGCATACTGAGAACGTTGCAGACTCTTAGTGGACATTTTACCCTTCATAGTTGAGGGTATCTATTGCCTACGTTTTTTGTGACAAATTCCTACATTTCCCACCCTTCATAAATTAAAAAAATAAGTCTAAAAAACGTGCCGTCTCCGCTTCGTTCAACTAGCTAATCAAATGTGCTACTAGCGTTTTCTCCGCTTCGTCCAACTGGGACGAAGTTGAACGACGAGAGCCATCTCTTCTCCAGCAAGCACCCACCTGTCAGTGTAGCACAGAAAGTGGCTGTGACACCGTGTATTGTCACGACTGCCTGCTTGAAGCAGCTCAGTGTATCAAGCTCGCTGTCACAAATATAACAGGTTGATGTGAAGACTTCTTCCCCCAAAGCAGTCTATAGTGTGATTCTGCGTACATAAAAATTTAGCTCTGCATGCATCTGCCTGGCCGGAGTACGCCTTACGTATGTGAGAGCTTTTAAAATAAATGGATGCAAGCATCAATCTGAACTTAACTGTAAAGATGGAACTGCTTAACAATTGGATTTTTAAGTTAGGAAGTCATTTCATATAATAATGTTAAACTTAGAAGATAAATTTGGTTAATCTTTTTCTTAAGAACCAAGATGGGTTGGGATGGGTTGTCTTTCTTTAGCCTCCCAGGTTTCTATCATTATACACCCTTCCACTCATACTCAAAATTAACTTTGGCTCTGTTAAACAATTTCTCCTGATTAAACATGAATCCTTTTATATTCCCTGTGAGAGAAACCGTTATACGAGGAATAAACTAACAGATGATTCAAAATTTGTAGTTCTGGCAAGCGCGAGACCTAAAGCAGAGAGCAGGCGAAGTATGAGATGATCGTTTTAGCTCGTCTGTGCAGAAGCAGTTCAGCTGGTCTCTGACTGGCAGGTTCAGGAACCAGATTTTATCTGTGAGGCTGAGAAATCTAATGCCTACAGCCATCACAGTATTTCTAAGCTCCATTTTATATTGTTAATAATTGCTTATTTTTAAAATTCTGTTTTACACAAATTGTGTTCTCTTTAAAATAGATTTTAATAAAAAGTATATAACCTAAACATTCCTTTTTTTTATTTTTTATTTCCATACTAATTCAAGACTGTTAAAGACTATAAAGAGCACATTTTTCATCCTAAAATTATCCACTTTTCCAGATTTCACACACTTTTTTTTTAGGGGAGGATAAAAATTAGTACAAAAGAATGGTTCTTAGTTGGGTTTAACTGTAAATCAGCAAACAACATGATGCTGATGTCAGCTCCTGATCCAGCAATGAAAAAAGACGATGGTTTAACCTCTTAAGACAGAACAAAGGCTTTTAGACATATGGATAAAGGCTGAAAAAGATCAGTTTCTCTTCTAGCAAACATGTTTGATAAATTGTCAACCAATTATCAGTTAATGAGTTAATCTAAAGTCGATTGATGTTATCGATCGACTAACGATTAATTGCTAAGCCATTTGCCTTCAGAACACATCAGTGAGTTTTGGTTGAGAAACTGGCGCTGCTCCGCACTGCAGCCCGAATGAATGGGAGCTATTCAGCTGGCATCTGGAACTTGAGCACTTATATTTTAAAAACAAAATCACATAAAGAGCATTTTGTATCCTCGTTAAACAGTGCAAAAATAATCACACACAAGACTGCGCTATGACCGCTTCATATTGCATCCACACCATTACTTTTTCTCTTACTCCTGCGGTGTTACTTCACTTTAGAATGACTGGCAGCGCCAGCTGCTGGATGGTGGCCATACTACAACACTGAAAGAAAGTCCAAGCGAACGTTATCAATTATTCGGATGGAACAAAATTTAATCTAATAAATCATTAATGGAAAATTTATTTTAAGTCGATTATTTGTTTAAATCCCTAGTCAGAAGAAAGAAAAATATGTGTTGAAGAGAAACTGATCATTTTCAGGCATCAAAAAGCCTCTGTTAAGACTAAAATTATTGGGTCTTAAAGGTATAGTGGACGATTTTTCCGGAAATGTAGGTAAGAAACGCCCGTCACTTTTTGAATAACTGCGCATGTGCTAGACCAACCTACCTGCTCTTCTGCTCCTTAGGGGAATCTCCCAAATACACTCTGGTCTTATTTCTTTCTTCTGAGGTCTCCCTGTTATTCTGATAAACTTGTAAGACAGTTTGCTTCTTGCAACTCTCAGACATTTACAAAGTCAACTGTGAGAGCTGTGGTGCTACAATGAACGGCTGGAACCAAAGCTCACTAGATACAAAAAAAATAGAAGTGTGCATGCACAAGAAGAAGAAGGTAGCGAGGAGCATGCATGCACATTGACATCAGGTGAGCATGTCCCAATGATTGGCACGTGGGAACACCAACAGATAAAATGATCCCCCCGGAATTCGAAGGCAAAAGAAAATCGTTCACTACACCTTTAAAACATATGTCAAATCTGAACAGTTAAGCATAAATAGATTTGTACAATCTGGACTGAATTAGTCAATGCTAAAAAAGAAAGTCCAAAAGTTTTATTTCTTTTTTATCTTGTAAGATTTAGGCTCCATGCACTTGTCGGATGCTTTATTTTATATGTTCAACTGTGGGTAATGTGGGTAGGTGACATATTTTTCAGGGTTTTTATTCTTTCAATTTCTATTTGGATGAAGTATATGGTATCATCCATAGATGTAAAATGAAAAAAAAAAAACAGCAAAAAGATCCAAGATCTTATAGAAGCCTCTACAAGTAAACTGATCAATAGTGTTGACAGAAAAAACATCAAAGTGAAATATAAAGGATGCAAATTAATAATGTAAAAGAGCCTTATGGTTTGCGTTAAGAATAATTTTAATGCAAGGTTTACCCTAACATTTGCCAAAAATAAAGAGATCAAAAATATGGGAATATTTATTCCATCCATTAAAATAAACATAGATGCTTGCTTTAATTAATAGAGCAGTGTCTAAAAAGCATTACAAATTATGACAACTTTTTATAATCAGTATTTAATTTTTAAACAACTTTTTATGTTTGCTTTTTATGCAATTTTACTGATTTTAAATACTGTCTTCGTTTTTAACCTATTCACATCACCTTAATACAGTTTAAAATCACTTTTATTGGTCATTGTGACAAAATTATTTTTAAAACTGTACTACCTTACCTAATAAATGCTTAAATAAACATATTTGGCTCATATCAAAACTAATTTGTGAAATTAACCTCTATATAAAACTATAACTTTCCCATTTGTCTGGAAATCTAACTGGTCTGTTTTTTCACTCCTATTACGATGGACATGTTAACATTTCTCACTGACAGCAGGTACGTAGCTTAGAAACAGTAATAACTCCAACAGAGCTTCTTCATTTTAGCAGCTATTTGGTTTCTACACATCCAGTTTGAAAGATGTTCAAGCTGTTCCACATACACTCTAAAAAGTGTATAATACAGTGAGAACAGAGCAGTCAAATAATAAATTACAAAGCAAGAAAATATATATTTCTTTACCATAACGACAGTTATCGAAGGCATTCATATATAAAACACTTTATCCTGCTTTGTTATCCAGGGTTGGATACATTTGCAATGTGGAAACGGAGGGAATCCTTTCTGCTATCTTTGCTCTGACTGCAGACAGGGGTTTCAGGACGAGGCAGTAGCAGTGTCTGCGTCTGATACAGCACTTGGTGAAGTGGGAAGGAGCTCCGCTCACCGCAGCACTCGCTGCTCTCTCATGACAATAACTGCAGAACGATTGGTGCTTTCATGGGAAATCACCGATAAAGCAGAAGAAAGTCGCTAGATTTATCACTAGTCGCTTTTTTTTCCGCAATGATGTGTTTAAATACTGAAACATGGTACTATTTGATTTTACTTGAATAGGTGCTCTGTAGTACCGATGGAATTCAGTCAGTACCTGTTAAAGTACAGAACTCGGTACCCATTCCTACGTGACAGTGTATAATAAACACTGCAGTGTCCACTGAAAATATTTAAAAAGTACAAAAAGTACAGTAGCTCTCCCTGGATGACAAAAGGATTGTGAAATGCCTGTAGAAAATAAGCACTTTATACAAATGTCCTAACACAAAAATTCTAAGGAAAAACTAAAAAGTAAAGATTTAAATATACGCCAACAAATATTTTAATGTTATGCAAGTGTAAATGTAAGGACATATATGATAAATATAACATGAAACAAACCTGGAATAAGCTGGTTAGTAGTTAAAAACATAGCACAAGTAAATTAATATACCCCAATGGTGTGTGATTAAAATGTTGACAATTACAAAATCAATACCTGACAGTTTTATTACATTGTTCATAAATCTTGAATTAGATTTGTCCAAAAACATTGCTGACTCTTCCAGCAACGCACAAGAGTTTGACAAATAAATAGAAATCCACACTCAATGTTCCTAAGTGGAGTTACGGAAAATGGATAATTGACAGTAAAAAATTAAAGATCAATAGATCCACCGATTTACATGGTATATGTCCTTGCCTAAAAGATTTAATTGTGGGGATTTCAAAACCACTACAAGATAAAGTTTTAATTTCAAATTGGTTCATTTCCTAATGAAAACTAAAATTGCTAAAGCAATCCTAATATACAAAAATGGACATAAGGATCAGTTTTCTGACTGCAAACTTGTATTTCTGCTATTAAAACAAATTAAGTGAAAGTCAATATGGTTTTGGATCAAAATAATCAACATTAGCCTCACTTGAAGCTATTGAAGAAATAATTAATGGTAAAAATAGGAAACTGATGTTAGTATGTTTGTTTATAGTTCAGAAAAAGCCTTTGACAGAATAAATCCTGATTTACTGATAAAAAACCCCGAATGTTATGCGATTAAGGAGCATATGTTGAAGTGGGGTATAAGTTAATTAGGTGGCAGACAACAGTATGCAATACTAGCTACATACATACTGTATTTTGGTACTGTTTGAGAAAGTCAGAATACTTGCAGAAGACCCATGCATGTACAGAAATCATGCCATCTTATTGCAAAAAGACCACAGGATGTAAATCCTTCTTGTTGGAAGACAAAAGTGCTAATTGCTGCCCCACCATGCAGCCTCGTTGACAGATTAGATGCACTGATGAACACGCATGTGTCTCTTCAGATCTCCTTGTTGTGAAAATGCTTTACTACAAACACTACAAACAAACGGTTTCTCTCCTGAATGGACTCTCATGTGACTTTCCAGGTTACACTTATGATTGAATCTGCTTTTACAGACATCACAACCAAACGGCCTCTCCTCTGTGTGGACTCTGACATGTCGCTGCAACTGTATCTCCTTAACAAAACATTTACCACAATCACTACAGCTGAATGGTGTTGAGTGAACCTCCATGTGGTTTTTCAGATTAACTTGTTGTAAAAATCCTTTATTACAAATACTACATATGAATGGTTTCTCCCCTGTGTGAACATGCATGTGACTCTTTAGATTCTGCTGCAGTGAAAATCCTTTACTGCAAACGCTACAGATAAAAGGCTTCTCCCCTGTGTGAACACGCATGTGTCTCTTTAAATTGCCTTGTCTGGAGAACCCTTTATTACAAATACTACAACAAAATGGTTTCTCTCCCGTGTGAAGATGCATGTGAGTCTTAAGACTCTGTTGTAGTGAAAAACCTTTACTACAAACAGAACAAACAAATGGTTTTTCTCCAGTGTGGAGCGTCATATGTGTCTGAAGGGAACGCTTTTCTTTAAATTCTTTACCACAATGGCAACAGCTATGTTCCCTCTCCCCAGTGTGGGTCATGGTGTGTAATTTAACAGAAGTCTTGTGCTTGAATTTTTTGCCACAGATGTTGCATCCATATGGTTTCTCTCTGGCAGCAACTCCAACCTGAACCGTGGGTTTGGAACATAGTTTAGTTTCTTTATCTTGGTTGTGACCTATCATCTTACTTTGCTGGGAAGCGCATATTGGATCTGGGTTCTCGTCCGGTTCTGATCCTGCACATCGCTGTCCATCAGGTTCAGCTAAACTGCTGGTTGGATCTACCGTCTCTCTGTCACCTTCAGTTTTGATGTGGTGAAGCTCTGTTAATTGAAGTTTGTCTTCCTCTTCACACTTCACAGTAAGCTCCTCTTCTTCCAGACTGACACACAGTTCCTCTTCTTCCTCCTTTATGTGGGGGAGCTCTGGATGCTGCTGGTCCAAACTGGAGCTCCAGTCATGGGGAAACTCCTCTTTAATCACCAACATCTGATGGCCTGCGGACACTGAAAGAAACGGCAACCTTAAATATTGCAAACAATTTCATTATACAAATCAACAAAAGTTAGCATTTTTTTCTTAAAATCCAAGAAAACAATGAAAAACGTCTAAATTACTAACAAAAACGTGATATCATTTTTATTGTTAATTTTAAATAAAAAAATTAAACATTTTTATTATTATTTTGCAATTAATCAAAGAAAATATTAGGTGTAGCATGACAGATTAAGGGATGCACCGATGCCAATACCAGCATCTGGTATCTTGTACTTGTACTCATAAGTGTGCTACAATACTACAGTACCCGATATAGTGTGATAGGAGCCTAACTTTCCCTCTAATAGCTAGTATTATTTAGTGGAGAAATATTCAAGGCCGGTAAGCAGCAGTAATACACCATAACATTATTGCAAGCTACATAAAAAGAAGACGTACGGTACCTGGACAAACCACTGAATGGCAGCGTGACTTTAAGCAGCCAGGTAGTAGAAGAGGAGCCATGTCAGCGGTGTGGAGGTATTCCAAGGGAACGAAGGTGACTAAAGTAAGGCCGACCGCAAATTACGTTCAGCGAAGTTGTCAAGAGGAGGAACAAAATGTAGAACTTGTAGAACACAAGTAATTTGATAAAACATCTGAAAGATCAACACAAGGCCAAGTTCAAGCAATTTTCCAACGGCAGTCGGAAATGGCAATCAAGTTTGCAGCAAACACTCAAGAAGCGGGAAAAGATGTCCACAGATAATCCGCGCGCAATGAAAACAGGAAGCTCTTACCAAGTAGATTGCTCTTGATTACCAGACAATATCCATTGCTGATAATATGGGATTCTGACATCTTCCTGGTGTGCTAGAACTGAGGTATGAGAACCACATTTCTGACACAATGTTTCTTCAACTACAAACCTTTTCCAGAGGCAAACTTACAGCCTTTTTGCAAGAGGTTTCAGTCCTTAGCCAGATAACCGACATTTGGACGAGCAGTATTAGTCCGGTGTCCCTCATTAGCTTAACTGCGAAGTGGATAGACAAATATTTTACTCCACAGAGAGTCGTCTTGCATATAAAATTGTTTTGAGGTTTACACACTAGCCAAGCCATAACAGATGTGTTTGATGAGCTGCTTAGTGTCACACATTGTAGATGAAAACCAAAACACACTAACAACCAATAATGTAGAAATGTTTCTCTCACTTTCTTAAAATAGGTTTAGATGCCATAGACTTTATAGATAACACAATGTAATATCAGTTGCTCAGCCAAAGTTTTAGGCTTAAACAGTTATACATTTAATTAACATTTAGGAGAATGTTTTGGCATGGCTTGTCTGTTAAAACATGTAAATGTTATGTAATATACTGTAAGTAACATTTTGTCACATTAAGCGTGTGGTTCTATGTCAGTAAAATACAATAAAGGGCTAGTTCTATACAAGTAAAATACACTAAAGGTGTATTTCTGTTGAATGTGCCTAATGGAAATTGTAAAGGAGAGTAATGGCATTTGTTAGTGCTCGTACTCGGTATCAGCAAGTACTCAAAAGTAGGTACTTCGTACTCCGTTTGGAAAAGAAAAAGAAAATCTGGTATCGGTGCATCCCTACCATACATAAATTGCATTGTTTTACTACAGTTCCTACTCAAAGAGTGACACTGCAGGGACAGAGAACGCTAACAAATTCCCCAGTTATAACATTATCAGCTGGTTGGAAATCTCAATAAAGAAAGTCAGTACTGTCCATCTGAGGTGAAAAATTCAGTTTGCTCATGAAGTCTCCAAGGCTGAGAGAACTCGAACCTTTTCTTTTGAAGTCCAATAAAAAAATTTTTTTTCAATATTGATAACTGTAGATATGTTATGATATTTCTAATCTATTTAAGTAGATTATTTTTTAAAACAGACAACACATATAAACAAATACAACAAATTTACCATAGTTAAGCAAGAGGTTTATTGTCATTCAATATCCCAGAAATGCTTGGCATATTTTTAACGAAAACAATAAAACAATAACATAATAACACATTATTTTGAGTAAATAAATATGAAGCTGACCAAGGTTAAACCAATTGGTTTCATATAAGAAAGTACATAATGTAATTAGTATTTATTTTTAACAAAGTTTTTCACATTACATTTTCATCCCCATATTCTTTCAATTCAATGTTTGGAATTATTTCATAACCATGAAATATTATTCTGAAATAATTTTTCCAAATTTGAATGGGAAGAAAATGTTTTTTTTAAATCCATCCCAGAACTATTTTTTTTAATACAGGCTTAACCTTGCACCATCGTGGAGGGCTGGTGCCCATATCTCAAGCAACCAAGAGACGGGATAGACCTGGGACAAGTTCTATGTCCATTACCGCACAACACAGAGACCCACAGGATAGAGAACCATGCATGCACACAGTCTCTTCCCAGTCCAATTTAAAGTACCCAATTAACTTACAATGTATGTTGCTAGAGGGTGAGAGAAAGTCCTGGTTTCCATAAATAGCCCACACGTGATGAAGTATTTCCATTGAAATGCCTGTGTTATTAAGCAGGGTCACCAAAGAGTCCACCTGCTAGGGAGGCTCACTACCTTTGGTTTCCGCAAGTATAAAGTGCATTATTAATGCCTCACAGAAGGTTTATATTTTACTTTATGCATTAATGTAAAGATATAGAAGAAAAAATCTGCATGACATTAAGATCTGCTCTTTGATTGTCGGAACCAAGCAAGAAGACCTGAAGACTTTTGATGGACTGCTTATCTGTATTGAATGTACTTTGGCTCGGCTGCAATGATTCCTGGGATATTTATCACCTTATTTTTTTATTTTCTCCACACTCCATCAGCCCTTTTATACCTTACAGCTTCAAACCAATGTGTCACTTACTGAGATCTTTGTCGTCTTGTTCCTGCTCCAGTTCTGATGAGGATGCTTCAGGTATAGGAGGCACCAAACTGAGTCCTCCAGGCTCCTCTGCTTCAACCTTCATCATCTCAGACATCCTACATCTGGGATTCTGCTTTTTACAATCCAGGCTTGAGACTTTTACAAGTTCTAGTAGAGGAAAGTTAAAGTCATATAACCTGTATCTTCTGTATTTCTGAGGCCTAAAACTGGAATCAGACACAAAACAGCATCTGATCAGATAAAGAGCATTAACAGAAAATGTAAACAGTAGCAGAGCAGAGAGTCTGATACCTTGGTCAGCAGCTCTGTGTCCTCTCTGCAACTGTCCCCAGTCTCTCGGTCCTCAGCTGGACAACAAGGTTAGAGGAGGTGTCCACAGACTGCGCTGTCTCACACACTTGATTCTTCTTGGAGCAATAAACCATGAACGTTTAAAAGCTTTAAAAGGTCGGAAACGCTGATTAGCCACCCTGCTGTTAGCAGCTTTAGCTCCACTGTGGCTAACATTCCATTCACTTTGTTAATGTAGGCTAATTACATCATATACTGCAAACCTCTGCTAGAAATAACCGCATAGGTTAGAAATAAACACGCAGAAGCGGTATCCTCACTAAAACTGTCGCGTAGAGAGTCAGAGACGCTTTAGATCAACTGAGATGTTTTTCTGTGTTCTTCTTCGTCTCCTTCTACTTCTTCTTCTGCTTGTGTTGGGTTTTTGTTGCGGTTGGCAAAAAACTTAATGGTGCATTACCGCCACTAACTGGTAAGGAGTGTGAATCAGAATTCTAATGTTCATTCAAAAATTAATTTACAATAAACTAAATGCATACTTAAACAAATTAAATCCTCCAATAATAAGCCAGCACTCCCAAGAAACTGCAATATAAATGGATAGCATTTCTTATTGCCTAAAACTTCTGTTAATTGGTATTTTGTTTTATTCTTTTCAAGGTTTCGGATTAGAATGCATCTTTGTTTAACATATTTTCTGCAGTGTAACATAATATGCTCTACGGTCTCTTCCTGATCACAAAAGTCACTGTCATCATTTCCTGCATGATGTTTCCCTATTCTAAAGAGTGAGCTGTTCAATCCAGTGTGACCAAATCTGAGTCTTAATATTATTGTGTCTTCTTTTCTGCTTTTTCCCCCACCTCTCATCTCCCCAACTCCCCTCTGCATCTCATAAAACCATCGGCCATTTCGTTCTTCTTCCCATTGTTTCTGCCAAACCCCCTTCAATTTCTGTTTGATGATACTTTTAATTTCTAACCTACTAAAATTTATATCTATATCAATTTTGCTATGCTTTGTAGCTTCCTTTGCTGCTTTGTCTGCCATCTCATTGCCATGTATACCAATATGTGCTGGAATCCATAAAAACACCACTACCAGCCCCATTTTTGTACTCTATATATAATGTTTGCTGTATCTCCAAAAGAATATCTGGTCTACCCTCTGAATTACTGTTATGGAGACTTTGTAATGATGAACTAGAATCTGAACAAATAATTGTTTTAAGTGGTCTGATTTCCTCTAACCCTAACCCTGCTGATCCAAATACCACACCCATAGTCTATAACCAACCTAATTAATCCAATATAAATAGCCCTTAGCGCCACTCTACCACTCCTTACTAAGCACCTCATTATATGTAGAATTTCTTTTACATTTATCTGAAAATTTCTGAATGCCAATCTTCAACGTTAATTTTTCATCTAACCATATTCCCAAAAATGTAAAGCATTTCACTCTCTCCAAGTCTTGATTATAGAGTTTGAGTTTTAACTTACATTCACTTCTTTTCACCTTCGTTTTATCAACAGAAAAAAATACACCTCATTTATATGACCGTTCCTCTACCTTTGTGATAGCCTCCTGTTATTTTTTTACTAAAAATTCCATGTTCTTTCCTCTAATCCAAATTGCCCCATCATCCGCAAAAAGAGAAAACCCTATTCCACTTTCAATTTCATAAAACTTATAATTTATCATTATAGAAAATAACAGAGGACTCGCAATATTTCCTTGAGGTGTACCATTCTCAAAAAAGAATAACATTTTGAGAATAACATTTTCCTACCTTAACTTGAATGGTTCTGCCAAATAAAAAAATCTTGATCCACTTAAACATATGACCTGAAATACCAAATTTACAAAATTTAATTAACAAAACTTCCTTTCACATCATGTCATATGCTTTTTCAATGTCAAAAAAAGAGAGCTGCAATACTTTCCTTATTCACCTGTGCTCTCCTTATTTCATGCTGTAAACATATAAATTGTACGCCTTCCTTTCCTAAAACAACTTTGGTAACTAGCTAAATAACCCTTTGTCTCTATGTATCAATCTGTTATTTATCAATTTTTCCAAAACCTCACAAATGGAACATTAAAGCAATGGGTCTGTAACTACCTGGACTGGTACAATCTTTTCCTGGATTCCATATTTGAATTATTATGGCTTCTTTCCAGATTTGTGTCATTTCCCTCTTTTCTCATATCTTGTTATAGAGTTTAAGCAATAAATCTTTAGATGAATCACCAAGCTGATATATCACTGTACAAAAGGTTTGATCCTTGACTGGTGCAGATTCATTAAACTTATTTATTGCCTTATTTTTTTGGTTTAATTCTGATTTTGAAAATGCTATGTTTAGCAAGGCAAGCTTATTTATATAGCACTTTGCAGTAACAAGAAGATTCAAAGTGCTTTACACGAACAAAACACTTACCACAAATAGGATACCACAATATCACATCTACTTTTTTGTGCCAATTACTGAGATCTTTGTTGTCTTGTGTCTGCTCCAGTTCTGATGTGGATGCTGCAGGTATAGGAGGCACCAAACTGAGTCCTCCAGGCTCCTCTGCTTCAAACTTCATCATCTCAGACATCCTCTGTACACCTGGGATTCTCCTTTTCACAATCTTTGTTATATATATATATATATATATATATATATATATATATATATATATATATATATATATATATATATATATATATATATATATATAAATATATATATATATATATAGGAGCAGTGGGTAGCACTGTTGCCTTGCAGCAAGAAGGTCCTGGGTTCAAGTACACCCCTGGGTCTTTCTGCATGGAGTTTGCATGTTCTCCCTGTGCATGCGTGGGTTCTCTCCGGGTACTCCGGCTTCCTCCCACAGTCCAAAAACATGACTGTTAGGTTAATTGGCTTCTTCAAATTGTCCTTAGGTGTGAATGGTTGTTTGTCTCTCTGTGTTGCCCTGCGACAGACTGGCGACCTGTCCAGGGTGTACCCCGCCTCTCGCCCAGTGAACGCTGGAGATAGGCACCAGCAACCCCCGCGACCCCATGAGGGATTAAGCGGTTTGGAAAATGGATGGATGGATATATATATATATATATATATATATATATATATATATATATATATATATATATATATATATATATATATATATATATATATATAAATAAAGTAAAACCTGCAGGTCACTGTGGTTTATAAACCAAACCAGACTCGGTAACAGGTAATAAAGTTATGGGTAGTAATTAGAGCTTAGATTACCTGCATAGACACTTGCAATTTGGTTCGATCGTTATGCACAATGACCAGAACCAACAGATCACTGTCAATATCAACTTTATTTACATGGCATTTTACAGACATGCACAAATGTGCTGCACAGCACACACAACAAATCAAACAACACTTCATGAAACGATGAAGAAAGAAACTTAAATTTCTTGAAATTGGATTTCCTGCGGGAACCCCTCTTAAAAGGGTTTAAAGGGGACATATCAGTTCTTCTTTTTCATAGTTAAATCATTCAGTTGGGGGCTATTTAATGTGCAACTGCAATGCTTTGGTTTGAATTCCTCGTTAATTTACCCCCACATTCCCCCTTTCTGCCCCTGTTCTGAGGTTTGTCTGAGAGCGACTCGTTTTGGTGCGATCTCTTTAAATCTAAAGGAGACACTTCATACCCCCTCCAGATTACAGAGTATTCCACAACACCCTGTTCGGCCATTTTTGTAGTATACTGGGTGATGGTGTAATGAGGAGGAAAAACATTTAGACTTGTAGCTTCAGCATCCTTCAGTTTGGACTACAAAAATCGCTCTGAGAAATATGAATGGCAGTTTCGCAAATTTGGAAAACTGGAACTCCATTACCTTGCTTGGCAGCACCACAGCAAACACTGACGTAATTGTTAAAAAAATATAATAGAGAACAGAAAAAAAACTTAACGGCTTGAAAAACATGACCCAGAAAGAATATAAAAATTTCCACACAGCTGCTGGACAGACTACATTCAACTTTTCTGCATTTCTAGTAAATCCAAGTACACAACAAAATGTATTTAAGGGCTACAAAAGTGTATTTTGCATGATGTGTCCCCTTTAACTCTTGTTAAAACTGTTATTTAAGAAAACAAATCACCTAAAATGCACATAGCTTTATCCTTTGTTTCAAATTATAGATCTGACTTGACACATGGTGTGAGGAGTCTTGTCTTTGTCTTAACACTGATAAAATCAGAGACATGATAATGGATTTTAAGAGGAAACATAACAAGCACAAAGTCACTATAATTAAAGTCAGGCGACCAAGAGTGGGCATCCTTACAACTGGGACGTGGGACTATTTTAGATGACAAATTTAATTTTGAAGCGAACTGTGTACAATAAGTTACATCAGCACCTGTTCTGCTTGAGGAAACCCTGCTATTTTAATATTGACTGAACCTTAATTACCATTTTTATTGTTAAAAATAAAAAAAATTAAGTAATGTAATTGAATGACCAGGGTTTCAGCTCTCTCTCCTGTACCAAGAGTTGTCTGCGGATATTAATGTTGCAGAACAGGTCACATGACACAAACATGGAGCTGCTGAAGCCCCTCTTTTACTGTTTATGATGTAGAGAAGTGTGAGAAAAGGCTTCGACTTCAGCTGACAACAACGTCGATAAACAAAGAAAAGTGCATAAACTTTAGTACAATGTGGCACACCATGTAAAAAAAGAAAAACCCTAATACTGCTTGCTTAAATTGGTTCATGCTTCTCAGGTGTGCAACTTGTGAAGGTAGCCAAAAATTTACCAGCACTGATAAACGGCATTTCCACATTAAGCATACAAAGGTAACAATGACAATTTTAAAATAATGGATTGCAGCCCTTTTGAACACCCATGTATGAAGAAAAAGATTTACAGCAAACCGGACCTTTCTGTATTGTTTACACAGTTTGCTGGGAAATCTTAATAGCCGTTTGAGCTAAAACAAAGTAATAACAACTAATATGCCAGCAGGACGTGATAATCTCTCATAAAAACATGGTATGTAACCAGAGTGAACTACTGATAAAAATGTCAAATAACGTGGCTATGCACCTTTAAGTTCCAGGATTTTTGCGGACATCTGCCCCCTCTGACGACAAGTTGAAATGACGCCAGTGCTGTGCGTGTGCATGGGAGAAGAGTAAAAGCATCTGCCACTGTGACTGCATGTCTGTTGTTTAGAGGCGTAATGTCTTCTGAGGTAAGAAAGCTATAAGTATTAAAGTTAGCCCGTGTTCTCTCTCTAATGCATCAATTATTATTATTTTTATATTTTGTTTTAGGTTTTTATGGCACTAGTGGCTCGTTTTTCAGACAGTGGGCTGACAGGTAAGGGGGTACGAGGTCGGAGTCAAACCCAGGTCGACGTAGATGGGTCGTGCTCGCTAACCGAAGCACGCCTTTAATGCATTAATTATGGCCGTGACTCAAAGTAGCCAAATGAATGAGAGCATGCGAGGCATCACACTCATGCTCAGATGATTTGTCCGGAAATACTCCCTAATGAACTGACTAATCCAGCTTGTAGAGGCAACTGCGGTAAATAGAGGAAAACTCATTTTAGACGTTAGGCAATAGTGAGGGCATGTATGGGAAAGTATGATATCAATGTATGATATCAAAACTTGCACTATGCACTTTTAATGAATGGTTAAGTACTTTGATTATGTTTTTGATATCAACTCGGCTTTTACGAACATGACAACTAGAGGTCCTCACCATTTTAAGGGTCTATCGTTGCTTTATCTCTGTTTCTTTCACAATAACTTAACTCAAATCACTAAAGCTTTTAAAAGGTAAAGTATGAACATCGATGTGTTTTTTCAGATATGCTGGTCTTGAAAATCGTTGACTGCAAACACTACAAACAAACGGTTTCTCTCCTGTGTGAATACGCATGTGTCTCTTTAGATCTCCATGCAGTGAAAACGCTTTGCTGCAAACGTGACAAACGAACTGCTTCTCTCCAGAGTGGACTCTCATGTGATTTTCAAGATGATTCCTCTGAATAAATCTGCTCTTACAGACATCACAACCAAAC